>OX463763.1:15989031-16589031 GCA_949825005.1 Gasteruption jaculator | reverse complement strand
TATTTAATTTCTCCCATGATTTTCTTAGAAATGGAATTGTTATATTTCATTACAATTTAAAAAATTTGATTTTTGTAGAGGTTTTTTAAGAAAAATTGTTTTGTATCGCAACATTAA
Organism: Gasteruption jaculator; assembly: GCA_949825005.1. Taxonomy (NCBI): domain Eukaryota; kingdom Metazoa; phylum Arthropoda; class Insecta; order Hymenoptera; family Gasteruptiidae; genus Gasteruption; species Gasteruption jaculator. Next base: position 16,588,914 of record OX463763.1, on the reverse strand, counting down.
AATTTTTTCCAATTTTGCACACAAATTAGGAAATTTTGCAAGAATATAAAAATTGTCAACTTTTTTATTTTTCAAACTTTTTTCATACACATAATTGATTAGTTTAAGTATTTCCATAATCGTATACTTTAATCAGAAGCTAACGAAAGAGGAGAAAAAGCCACGATGCTAACCGAGTCCATGGTCTTCGTTCTGTTTATGTAATACTTCTGCAGATGTACAATTTTTTTCAATTCAAATGTTGAATATTCATTTAATTAACTTGAATTTATAAAAAATGAATATTCATTTCTAAAAATATATTTCAAAACATTTTTTAAAAAAGCTGCAATTTGCTAATATTAATTTGACTTCTTGGTATCTTCGCCTTCAATTTAATATGTTGCATTTAATGCATTTTTTAACAATCTTACATTTTCGAGCTTGAGACTCATTCAAAAGAATTGGAAATTTAGTTTTCATATATTTTGGCGTTAATTATCAAAGCAATTTCCTTTCTCAAAATAAACTATAAAAAGTCGAACGATCTTTTATGTGATTTCTTGTTTCTAGCTCATAAACGGACATTAAAACGTTCAATCAAAATAGGTCCTTTGTGTTGGCAGGAGTCATGAATTTAATGGCTTTATAGTCAAAGTTTCGATCGCCAATTACAAGTTTTAGGTCGAGTCCTGGTGAGAAGGTAATAAATCTGAAAACAATATTGAAATCCAACAGCTTCAAAACGCTTATTAGCAAATTCAAGAAATATCTACTTACTGTGGCATGATGAATCAATTGGTGGAGTACTATCTTTAAATTATTAAATAACCGTTTAACATTAAAACATAATTTCTTATGTAAATTACGTATGATGCCGCCTTTATATACTCCTACACAGGAATTCACATGAAAAAACAACTTTGAGGCATCAAAAATGTGTGCTCTTCGTAATAATAGTAATTTTCTGAATCTCAAGCAAAGGAGATAATTTTAAATTGAAATAATTGTTACTGTATCTACCACACATGTTGCTAACTGCAGTGGTAAGTAGCAGTTACAGCTTATTGAAGGACGTTCGCTGACCAGTCTTACAATTAATTCAGACGTGCCTGCAGCAAATTTCATCTTTCTTTCGAGACATCTTTATTATATATTGATATCAACTCATTTGAAAACTGGAATACCTTCAAAACCATCAAATCAACCTTACCCATTTCTCAATTATAGTGTTTTATAGAGTTGTCAAAGCATTCGCCGATAAAATCTATATCCATTATCCACCGATCAAAAGTATCTCTTTAATCGCCGCTAAAATGAGTGCATATGAAATAATTAAGTTATCGATTTAATTACGGGCAACTGGTTTCTCGTTATAGTACTATGCGGCACTTTTGACTAGATATAAAAATCAAAATTTCATCGTAATATACGACCAGGATAATCAATATTTTCACCATGTAGTTTCACTATATGTAACTTTTCAAATCTACTTTTGGGGCCTTTCGGAAGACCCTAATCTGATGTATTTTTTTTCCGACGAATCTATTTTCATTGTCAAAATTCCAGATAACTAACAAGAAATACGATTTTTCGTCAAAAGACCTATTTTTTACCAACCAAAATTTCACCAAATCAGACTTTACAATCGATTCTACGCATCAAATTATCCCATGGAAGCGAGTTGTTCAACCACATCTTTAAAACTATAATCTTGACCCCATTTTGGGGGGTGGGGAAGGGGTAAGTATGCCCAAAAAAAATCGACTTGGAAAATTATTTTGCACACTTTCGGGTGAACCTTATCCGGTATATTTGTTGTGTTCAAAGAATCATAAAACCTACATTTTACCAGCTTCCGCTAGGATTTCGTCAAATTTGGCCTTTGCAATCGATTCTGTGCGAAAAATTACCCCTAGAAACGACTTGTCCAACTCAGTTTTTAAAACTTAAATTTTTCCCCCTTTTTGCGAGTAGGTAAACAAAATTCGACTTTTAGAATCAACTTTTGAGCAGTTTCGGCAGACGTTCATTCGATGTATTATAAGTAGTATTTTATCATAACAGGATGGCTTTACTTTCAAAATGAATAAAAAATGATTTAGAAGCTATGATCATTACTAATTTTGGTATTTTGCTGATCAGTTTTCCTCATGCGTGGTAGAACGTCGCGTCCAATGCTTTAAAACCTCTCACAATTTTTTTGCCATTCTAGACGAGTTTGCAAACAAATGAAGGGACGCATTCAATCTTCAAAGCGTACTTCTACATTACTGTACAATACAACTAGATTCTACAAAATTCTATCAGCGTTACAACGAGAATAGGGTTTTTGTTGATTTTGTTACGACTGGTGATTCCAGACATGTTCCGTTACTTCAGACAAATTTAGTAGTTATAATAGAACTACCCTGGCAGACAATGTCACTCTCGCTGCAGAATCCCCCGTAATTAGTATCATATAATTACATTTTTATCCAGGGCAATTATAGGAAACATTGTGCATTGACAATACGCGAGACGCAGCTCAACCTAATTCGAACAAATTATAACAAGCTATGGAGAAGTTTTTTAGATTAAGGACCGAGGCGCGGACCTATATCGCGTCGGCTGAGCTTCGAAGTACGTGCATAGAAATAAAAGGGTTCTTGAAACATGAGAACTATAAATGTTGAAAATTCTAAAGGGCACAGGAATGGCGGGAATTGCTAAAAATAGCATTGAACATACCGCTCTGTGTGGTATATGCAAACCATGTAAACCTCTCATTGAGACCAGTCACAGGAAATTGTAGGGAATGTACACATACGCAAACACAAATTCATATGTATATATGTATATATATATCTCATGCGAAAGAGATAGTGAAAGAGTGGAAACGGGAGATAAGAAGGGATACTACATGAGCCATTCTGCATCGGCCTTGTATTATTGTGTTTGCATTCGAAACCGTACAACACGATGCACATGAGTCCAGAGCGAACCTGCTTTTACTTCAATCTCGCTTGGGAAATACAAAGGCATGATGTCACGGGTCACTGGAATTCCTTTGGAGCTACCGATACTCCAGAATCAACAATTTAACGTTTATTCTATTCTGCGTCATTAGAAAACCTTCAAGTCTATTTCCTTATTTCTGAAACGATTCCTTTGCTGAAAGAAGCTGGTCTCGCAAGTGTACCTTGCCTCGAGCATAATTTTTAAACGTTGACAGAATCTAGTAAAATTTAAAGCAACGACTTTGTTTGAGCAAAACATTTGCAAAGGAGTTTCAAAATACTTTTTACTGAAAAAAGAAACCTTCAAAATAATATTGACACACGCTTCTGAAGTTCATATTTCATTTTTAGCAAATGAAGGCACTGCGGAGGAATTTTTCTCGTCGTAACTGACGCTAATGAAAAATGTTGCAGCATTCAATACTTATTACAACGCTCTTTTCTAAGGGTCTTGGGAAACTTGCATCAAAAGGTAAGAACTCTAAAATAGCAGGCAGCCGAGGCAAGGCACGCCGAGTAGATAACTGGACCATCTGACACACTTTTAAATAAGATTAAACTTTACGTGAAAGCACGGTAACTTCGTTTTGCTTGTCAGATTATGCTTTAGAAAATGTAACAACTACTATCTGACTTGATAACTATAATTAAAAACATCTTTTTGAATGTTAAGAAATTGTACAAGTACAATAGAATTCGCTCTAAGCAACTGTGCATTAATGATCGCAGGCTCTTGTTATTAGCTACCTGCGTTAGCCATTCAATGTTCATTCCGCATCGTTGAGGAATTTTCAACAGACGAAACCCCAGCAATTTTCGCATTGATAAGGATTTGAATTGTACCAGTATATTTTATTTATTGTTTTTTAAAGTTATTTTTATAACTTCTTTCTTGCAAATTGCTTATATCGCTTCGAAAGATTTCCTCGGATTACATTTTTAAAAGAAAGCTCTGCTCACATATCGTGTCTCTCAATGATCAAACCCAAATGTTGTAACCGAAGTGCAATATTTTAAAGAATTCTTTCTTCCATCTATATTTTTCATTTCACTTTAATGTTTACATTTTCATTTTAACATATTTTAATTTGCAAAACAATAATATATTAATAAATTAACAATATTTTAATTTACTAGGCGAATTACAATATATATTTTATATCACTTTATTATTTATATTTTTATGTTATGTTACTTTTTTCTTTTACCTTTATTATTTATTGCAGTCTGCAATTCTTAATTTTTATTCTAATGTCACATTTAATTTGATCAAATCTCTACTTCTGCGCTTTAGAGGACTTGTTCCAGAGTTTTTTAAGAAATGACTTCCATTATTATTATTATTATTTACCTTACTCGTCAATTTGAAAAGCTCTTTCATCGAATAGCATGCATTATGTGTGATCAAACTGAAATTCAATTACCGTTGTGGTTTCGAAGCACTTGGCATGAGCTTTCTCAGAAATAGTTTCTCACAGTTTAGGACATGTCGGAGAAACATACATAAGGATAATCCTTTTCATAGGAGAATATTCCCGGTAAGCGGATAAAATAATTCAATCGTGGAAAGGTCTGCGATCGAAAGTTTTCAAAGCGTGCGTTCTTTTGGATTTTTCAACTCTAGGAAAGAGGAACCACCGCTATATATGCCGGACGAACAGTGGGGTAGGTACTTGCCATCAGCTATATCATAGCAATTTTACGCCCGAACAAATTCACCGTTTCGAAGGCTCGCAAACTCGACTGAACTTGGAATGATTTGTACGGCAAGTCCAGATCGCTTTCACGATTCTTCTTAATTCAAACTCACTTTTCCTCTCTTCTCCTACCGACTGCTGCCAATATGCTATACATATACGACTCTTTGTCTACTTCGGTACCAACCAATACAACCCTTCCCAGATGATGCGTTCGGATGAAAGTCGATTATCCCCCATTCGTCTCTACCATGAAAACCCGAGCTCGCTTAACTTTTCAACTTTTAAACTGCCAGGCTCCAAACGGTCTCTGCGTAATAAATTCAATTAATGTCCTATCCGAAACACTTATACGTCATAGCATTAAGTCAACGATTAAGGGATGGTTAGCGGAATGGGTGGGAACGCCGCGCCGCTGGTTATTTCTATAGAATAATGCGCGCCCGTGTTCACACGTGCGAGCGAACTGTCGCTTACCGTAGCGAGCGAGCCGTGGAAACTTCAGGTTCTCTCGTACATAAACTTCGCAAACCGAGTTACTTTAACGGGCGTAAGAAGAAAAGAGAAAGAGAGTGCCGAGGATAAGAGAGAGAGAAAGACCATCACCGGAAGTTCCGCCTCTTCCAGCGCCGTAATTCGGTTACTTTGCCGTCGCCACGAAATAGCACTTTCCTTCTTCTGTGCGGTTCCAGCCGATGAAAACGGATACTTCAGTCGGCGGTGCCAAGAAGAAATGTGAGACAGACTTGAAACTACATCCACTTCCTCTTCAATTTTCAATTTATTAAAGAAAACTGTATGAGCGTTTTTACTCGATGGGAAAATGAAAGAAATTGAAAATACAACAAACAGAATCTCTCATCCACTTCTTTGTATCGCTACTTTTGCGAAGTTTCAGAAGTATTTGTATAAGAGAGAAAAATCGTTTAGATACCTAAAAATGTTCGATCTACACTGAAAAAAATATATAGTATTTTCTAAGTATCGTTACAGTTAAATGTGGCATCAAAAGTACACTTCTAGTAATTTTTACAGCAATTATTGTTACTCCAACTGTTTTCACGATCGAGTCGACTAGAAATTAAATAATTAGTGCCGTCATTTTTTTCAGTGTATTTATTAGATTGTCCCAAAAGTTTCTTTCGCGATCTGCACCCATCGCGTACGAATTACTTGTGCTACTGAAACGAAAGAAACTTTTGGGACAACTGTAATAACGGAGAAATAATATAAAATCGTTGAAAGTTCTAGGGGTATTTCGACAGAAAGAATGAATTGCAGATGTTTGCCATGCAATAACCTTCCCCCCCAAAACAGGAGTAAAGTTAAAGTTGACGAAACTTCATTAGAAATTAATAAAAGAAATATTTGTCGCAGAAAATTCATACTTTTGACAGTTCAAATGACTCCAAAAGAAGTACTTTCTTTATATATTTTGGATAATCTTGATTTTCTTGAACAATAAAATGGACCAAGTCATTTCTGGGGATAATTTGAACATGGAAAACAGTAAAAAGAGGGTAGATAGCAAGGAATAGAAATTTGAAAACAATATTATTTGTTTTATACACTTTCCAAGAAAATCATTGAATTCTACAAAAAAGATTTTCGAAAATCCGTGTAGTTGTTTTTAATCTAGAAAACGCCCAATCAAGATTGAATTCGCAAAATGAAAGAGTCGAAAGGAGCGAAACTGCACGACCACTTTTATCGGATGTCGAAGAATTGGAACTTTATAGATCCAGTACTCGCATAGATAAAATTAAAGCGCATCCAATTTGAAAGGATTACTTGTAATTTGAAATTGTGATTTTTTTAGGACTTTTTGCCGCAAAGCAAATGTCCCTAAATCGCAGAAAGGGTTAGCAAAAGGAAAACAAAGTGTTTATCCTACTGACCGGCAGCAGTGAGCGTTGGGTAGCGTCTGTACTTCAAAAGTTTCTACTACTTCGTCTTCTTCTACTTCTTCTACTCGAGGTGAGACTCGGGAACTCTGGAATAGGATAGCTCGCTCTGAAATCGGCGTATTTCGACCGATTGTGAGAGGGTTTCGAGGGGTTTGAGAATTCAATCTCACCATTGGCAAACATTTTAACTTCCAACTCTTTCTTCTACCGAGAGAGTTCTCTCCTTCTGCCAGACGAAGAGAGTTGAAGGAGACAGCGAGAAAAAACGAAAAGGAGAAGGGCGAAAAACGGAATTTTACCACGAAAAGAAGTGCATTTATCAGATTTCCCTATAGCCCGGTGTCGAAACTTGAGAAAAGGTGAGGAAGGAATGTTAAGGGTTGAAAAAGAAGAGAGAAGGATGCACGGAAAAAAAGTCGGTGCACAAGCTGGAGGTAATGAACTAATTCGAACGATCCAATCGAGCGTCTTCCAATCCAAGTCTTTTCATTTTACGAGAAACCGCCATCGCCACTTGCGACGAGCAATTTTCAACGGTAGTCAATCCACCTAGTTTCTTCGGTACTTCTATCTTAAACCCCTTTCCTCCCTTTTTTTTTAATTTTACTTCTCTATACGGGAGATGATCAAGCGAGATATCGAACTGCCTACTTACTGAGCGGAACATAATTAGTCAAATTTATTCCAATAACTGGGTTTCCAATAAATGAGCTGATATGAAAAATTGACATATTTTAAATCGTGAATAGAGTAATGAGCATTCATAATTTACAACAGGCTAAACTACTTTCCATTTTTACACAAAATTCTTAGTTCAGAATTTGATTCGGAAATATTATCGTATGAATGGGAATTATTTTCTTTCTTGCAGGGTGTGAGTTATTCTTTTCAAAAAAGGCTTTTCATTGATTCCCAATGAAGATTTAGACTGATGCGACAAATTCTCATACAAACAAAAAAATAAATACAAAGTTGCAAATTGACGAAATCTCAAGAATAATAAACATTTTACAATCAAAAATGTAAAAGAAAATGAAGGAATGATCCGTATAGAGCGGAAAATGCTATTTCCTATATTTCAAAATATCACAACGCAATATTCGAAAAATGATGTAGTTCAGAAGAAAGATTTCCCCAGTCTGTACGGAATACAGAAGCTTAAATGGAATTGTAACAATGTGAAAATAGACAATACGGTAAATCCTGCATCTTTAGAGCATTTGCAATATTCTAAAAGGTAACGAGAGAAAAGAAGACGAGTGTTTGTGGAGCGCTGGAGGGATTTGAAAAGGGAGAAAGGCGAGTGAATACCGAGTGCGCTTCATTCGTCCGCAAAATTTTACTGCTCTATTTCCGAGATACATTTTATATACATATATCATCGTGCTGAGTCCTACACGCAAAGAACGGGAAGAGGGGATTAACTCGAAAGTAAAACATGGAATATTAATTAAGGATTTAAACTAATTACCATGAGGCATGAAGATTTCTCATGATCCAATTAGAGAAAATCTAGGGGAACACAAGCTTTTGTGTGTATATGAATTAGAGGTGTACAGCTGTAAATCTTCTGTTGTTTCCCTAATCAACAATTTCCGTAGACATTTTTATTTCATTGAATGGGAAATCATCCGAGATATATGTTTACAAATTATTGCTACCGTTTCTGAAAATATGTGCAGGTCGCTGTTTAAATATGGATCGGATTCTAAATGCGGGACTCCTCCCTTGACACGATAACAATATGTTATTTCTTATCTGTAACGACACGAACCAGTCGAGTGGTTAACTGCAAAGCAGACCCAGAGAAATTCTGCAAATTGCACCGGTGTTCCTAATCTACGGGATTTGTTCTCTCCTTCTCAAAAATTCCAGACCCGCGTAGGTACATGTTATTGGTAATTGAAATTAAAATGGGCTATCAAATTACGGTGATTTATATAAAAATGTAAAATTAAAAGAAATACCTTATCATCAATAATTGTAATTTATTTTAACTAGAAATTTCGGGATCGTATCTTTGCATAAAATTTCCCTTTGAGTTGGGAATTTAAAAAATGAAAATTTTTTCTACTTTTCTTGATTTAATAATATTTTCGTTCATTAAAACAAAATTTGTAGCTTCAGTATTTAGGCATTACTAGTCTTAAGCTTTCTAGAAAATGATCCCCCAAATCGTTGAATTTTAATGAAACTAATTAGTATTATTTAATTACGCATCCTCAGTTTAATACTGGAAAAAATCTCAGTTATTTCGTTTTTACTTCATTTTCCAGGAAGAGTTTTTTCCATTATTATGAAATTAAATGAATTACGTTTTTCAAGACTTAATTTTCTTTGCGTAAGATTAATTAGTATACTATTCTTGAATAGACTAATGAAATTACAATTTTATCAAGCTACAACTGAAAGTGTAATAATTGCTGTAAAAAATTCTACTTTATTTTTCCACGGATTTACGCGAGCAATATGTGAGCAATTTTCAGTTGAAACGAGAATACTCATTCAAAATCTAATACTTGCAAAATTTCGCTCTTTCACCATTTAATAAATGTGGAATTCAGTACTTCATTTTGCAAAACCGTTTTAACATTTATAAATTTTTGTATTCCCGTACCACACGAGTTTTCGAAGGAGTAAAGTATTACCACTTGAACCTCTTTCTACTTCAACATATGGATTTCAACGATATCACTTTTTACGATATGGAAGTAGTAAAGTTATATTTTACCTCTACATTCAAAAGGTTTTTATTTAGATTCAAAAAGCATGGAAAGGAAAGGGGAACTACGAATTCAGACAAAGTTTAAGTGACGCATTAACGTGCTTTCCAAGAACGCAAGTGGGCTAAAACACTTAACTCTCGTTGTTTCACAAGCTCTTGAAGTTTTTTTTACACTTACGTTTCGTATTGAGTAACAACAGCGCGGCTTCTTGGTGAAACCGATACAATAAGTTTGGTTGTTAAAAATCGTGAAAAAGGTTTTCACGAAAGATTTGTCCCCAACAGTAGAACTTACTTATATCTATAAATTTCGCTGTCACTGCGATGGGGAAAGGAAGAAAAAGGTGCAAAATAATGAACTCGTAAGGACTCTAAAATTTACTGGTACACACGAAGAAAGTTTCTTAGTACTTTTTCCTCTAAAAAATTACGTTCTTTGGAGAAAGGTTTCTGATAATTTGTATGAGCCTTGAATTGAAAATTATCGAGAAAGTCTTCAAATTTCTGGTACCAATTAAAAAAGCTTAGGAATTTGAAAATCTATGAAATCTTTCAACTTTTTCGATCACCATGTTCTCTGGAAACGACATTTCCTACATTGAAGAATTTAAACAATTTAAATACGAGTCTTGAAACTTATTATATTAATTAACTCGATTTATCGATTAAAAACTTCGAATTTACGTTACGGTATTTTATAGTTAAATTAAGTAAATCAGGAAAAATCTTAAGATTATCTAAAAAAAAATTAAAATTATCCCTGATTAAATAAATAATATCTAAAATGCTTTAATATACCTGAAAGGATTAAAAAATTAGATAACATCTAAGCAAGGAGAATTAGAATGCGAGTGTCCAGAGACCAAAGCCCAAATTATGTGATTCGATGACTGTTTGCTCGGTGCTCAGCACTACCTAGGAAGTATCGTATGTATCCAGCGATATCATATATGTACATATATCGTGTATCAAAATCCTCTATGCGAATGCCATAGAGCCGAACGTATATATATATCTCAGAGGTATCATGCAAACGATGTCATCAAACGTCTTGACGGGTACATTTGTCTTAATTGTAGAGATTCCGCATACGTGTAGATTACTGATTTTACATAAACCAAAGTTGTCACACCGACAGGAATTTCCATACAGCCATGTTGTACTCCGGATGAGATGGTAACATATTCGTATTACGAGACAGTCATAACCACTTTTCCAACACTGTCCGAATCTAACCTAAACTCCAATAATTTGCAGACTGCCATGGACTGTTGTCGGGAACGGGACGGTTTTAAATTAGCTTCAGCGGCTTACGGTTCTCGAGTAACTTTGTCCTGCTCTTCTCTCGGCCTGCATGCGCATTTACTTCCGAGCTAAAGGATTTGCAAACATACCAGGAGTGGACAAAACCATCGCTTGGAGGATCAGTCGCAGTTTGCTTGCTCTTCATTGTAGATTTAGCGTTTTCCTTTCCCGTCCTAAGAATACATATCATTACATTTCGCATAACTCTATGAATTCCTATAGCCTTGCCTTAAATTTATCAAAGCGGCTTACGTCGTTCCTTCAGCTCGCCATTCGTAAGCTGCGATACTCGCTCGCTCATAATCCATTGCTTTGAAGAATAACGAACGAACGTCACCTTTGATGTCCATTTCATTGCAGCAGATTTTTCACGCAAGAATCGATATGAGACAAGGAAATCGACGCGAAGGGGTGAATTTTCATTGTTTTTCCTCTCCTTTATTTCATACAAGAAAATGTCAGGATTCCTGGATACAAGAAGACCTGCTTTTTCGAAGACGAGACTCAGGAGACTGCGAGACTAGTTCGAGTCTATTCTTTCGAAGAATTTAATTCCAAGTGTATAGCCACTATAGATCCCTGAGTGGGTTGATGTTCCACTACTATCTCCTTCTCTTTTCTCTTTCTCACTGCATTTCCTTTTATTATTTTCACAGTATCTTTTGTTGTTACTTTTTCGTCTTTCGCTTTTTTTTTTATTTCTCTTGTATTTTTACTCTCATCGCGTTCTATCCGAGAATGTAATTTCCGTGGACTGCTGGGATCCAGTCCAGTGGGACCTGCTCGCACGTCTGACACCGATACAATTCACCCGATAAAACTACCAAGTGTTTCCGTGGTTTTAGCTCGTCTTCCTGCGTCTTTTCGTCTCTCCTTCATCCACGTGCCCTTTCTACATCCACCCTTTTTCATACGCTCGGCTACATCTCAAGCTCCTTTTGAGAGTAATATACCGAGGTATTCGCATGGAAATCCATTTCCTCTCTCTTTTAAGTTCAATTCACTTAATAAAACGTTTCGATACATGTGAACGCTCCATGCCAGTAGTGCGCATGAAACTATGTCTTTATGTCGTTTCTTTCCAATACTTATTTCTTTGTGAGATCTGAAAACTCTTATGTTTCCCGATCGTAAAAGTATAGCTGCATGCAATATTCCACATTACCGTATTCCGACTGCCGTTGTACAAAGCAGTGTTGCGAACCGAACCGATCTTGAGCCCGCTTGGATCTATATGTTTTGCAAGTCCTGATTCAGAATCGGTTGAACCGAAAAATCGTATAGGTTTGGGTACAAAATATAAATTTTACAGATTGCCTTTAGATGAAGTATTTTTATTGAATAAAAGAGGAATTTCAGAAGGTGAGTTTTAATTATTGATTTCGCTTCTTATTTAATTTGCGAAATTCAAATCTCATTAAAAGCTCAGTTACCGGAGAAATTACTAGAAAATATTTTACTTGTTGAATTACACGAAATTTTATTCAACAAAAATTGATTGATCTCTTAATTTCTTTTGCCATCGCTTGGAACTCAAACCTGAACTTGACCCGAATACGAATCGATAATTTCATTTAACCTGAATTTCATGAAGAAACAATTCCATAAATTGAATTTTGAATTTTCCATTTTGGTCTTTACCTACCTTGTGAAATTTATAGAAATGTAAACCACCCAAGATGCTCTAGATGTGTTAATAAATTATAATGCTATTACCTCGCAGCGCTCAATTAACGGAGAATTCGCTAGAAAATATTTTGTTCGTTAAATTAGATGAAAGTTTTTTCAATAAAAATTAATTACCCTTTTCATTGACTTTGCTTCCGCTTTGAATCCACGCCTGAACTTGACCCGAACCGAAATCAATAACTTTTTCTATCGAAGCTCCTACTGAAACTATAATTTTATCCAGCTGGCATCTGTGGTGGAAAATAACAGACATTCTATTTATGAGGAGAGCACCAGGGCGCGTTATTAAAGCTGGTGTTGAGATTACCTACGTGATTATGAAAATCGTTAATCATCATCATGGTCCGTCCAAAGACTTGTGCGATACAACTTTGTAATTTATAGTTGAACTTGCATGTACATACTTGGGATTAATAATGTGGTGGTTTTCCGTTGCATTCCACATCACAGTTGTCTCCGGTTAGTACGAACTACGCTGTTGCCCCTTTCACACCAGGAACGGCTTTGATATCACGAACGTTTTTCATGATAAATCTTACAATTTAAGATGAAACCACTTCAACCGCAAGATCTACGTACGACGGAAACATTCATGAAATTTTCTCCAGAAAATTTTCCCATTGCTCCCGGCATCGAACACCGGGTACGGGATACATGTCGAACTTCAGCCCCAGAGCTGTCGTAGCTCTGATTATGTAAATGAGGTGTTCTATATTCAATATCGTCAAAGATGAAACAAGTGTCCCTCCCAATTTTTAGGGTTTACGTCATGTTATTTCTATCCCCTGGAGATAACGCGTCTCCAACCAACGGCGCGATATTATTTTTCGAAACGTTTATAATAGTAATGGGAAAGAATCAGTTGCTCTTGAACTGAAAATTTGGATTTACGTTAACAAATTTTCAAAGCAGATTCTACGCGTCAAATAACCCCTAGAAATTAAATTGCCCAACCCCTGTTTTGAAATTTTAATTTTTGCACCATTTTTGAGGGAAGCCCAAGGTATGCTAAAACATTCGGCTATTGGAATAAACTTTTTAAATAGAAAATTTATTGTATCAAATGATGTTAAATCATTATGATATTTAAATAAAAATAATAAACCATATGAACAGGTATTATTTAACTTGGAGTCATTCGAAACTCTAATTCTGTGCAGAATCGAGCATACAGAAGTTTTCTTCGAGACGCTTTATCCATTTCAACTAAAGAAACCAATGATTTATTGTAATAAGTCGAAAGTTCCTTGGTGAGTCGTCGGGAAACTTTACCTTGTAAAATATGCAAATTTCAAGATTGTAAAATCATAGAAAAGTGAACGTTTGAGGGAAAAAAGACGAATGAAAATTTATCGTGAAAGTTTGAAATTACGAATCTTTTATGAACCAATCAATCAATAAAACTCTTGGGAGAAACTATATCATCAGCACCCAAGTACATAATTGAAGTTTACTTTGAACTTTTGCGCGCTCGTTAATCTTTCATCTAGCATTTGAATGAAATCGACGATTCCTTAAGGTATCGAAACAATATTGTTCTTGATTACTTTGAAATCACCGTCGTTAAGGAGGTCGAATTATAGGATAAATTCATGCAGTAGAGAACTTTACGCTGTCTATGCTAATTTTTAGTGTTCTGAGAAATCAATTGGGAATTTTAAAGAAAAATCTCTAAACAGGTGTAACTGGAATCATGTTTCTCTTTTGCAGCGTAGTCGAATTTTTATTACATTTTTAACACTTTCGCGGTATATGTGCGACCGCGGATGAGTTTTTCGTACAAACGTATGACAACTAGTGAAAGACCAAAGGTGAGTCAAAAACTGTCAAAATCTTTGTTAACCAGTTAGGTGTGATTGACAAGTACAGTCAATCACAGCTAATTGGTAAAAATGAAGCCAACAATAATAAAACAAAAGTTTCGCAACAATACGAATCGACAATTTATTTTTTTTTAAATTGGGAATCCTTAAATCCGTCCTTTTCTCCGTCCATTGTTTTTTATATTATAATAAATATATTCTATAGCTATCGCTCTGGTATTCTAATGTTACTATGAAAAAATTTTTAGTCTCTTCAGGACAGATTTTTCAATGTTTATAAAAAGTGAAGAAAATGTGAATTTTTCAAATTTGTCGATCGTAAGTGAAGGAAACGACCCATAAAAAACCACAGTTCGTATTTAAATTTTACAAGAGGCACCTGAAAAATATGTACACAGTCGTGACCATTGGTCGTTGGACTCTTTCTCTAAATATTTAAATTAAATGTCCACATTTGTGTCGGAGACTTTCAAGAATTTAGCTCTGACCTTAGCTACATGAAAGTACACCAGTTCTTTGCAGTTTAGTAATAAATGATATGAAACACAACAGACCGAAGGAAAAACTCATTAGGTTTTATTATAGCTTAACATCATCGTGGACGGTGAAGCAAATATGGGCTTTTAACCTTTTTTAATTAATGCTTTGCGTCAAAAGGTCAGTAGATTTCCATTGCCGCAAATATTTGACCGTACATACACGCGCCGTGGGAAAGTGTATGAATATAGATGGTTCGTACTTTCGTCGTGTACATCCTAAACACGTATGTATATCGAAAAGGGTGAAACAAAAAAATACCCGGCTCGGAAAGGGTTTTGACGCTTGATAGCTGACGATCGATACATCGTTCAAACATCATCAAATACAATAAAAAATTGTAAAAAGAAAATATGTTCCAACAAAGCTTTTCGCCCCGCGTGATCCACGGCACACAGAGTTAACCGTGCAGAGAAGTGGAGAGAAGTAAACAAGATAGAAAGGGAGTGAGTGAAATAGGAGGTTGGTACTCTCTATCGGCGTCTACCTTAATTAACGTTAACGAACCAAGTGAGGAAGAGAGAGAGAAAGAGAGAGAGATAACTGCAGACAGGTAGGCGGCTAGGTGGTGTTCGGCAGCAGGTACCACAGAATTCCATTCTCGAAAACCCTATGTGCAGGAACTTCCTGTTTGTCGAGATCCTGCTCTATATTTCATGAAAAACCACATCGACGCTTTGCTCTAACCCACGAGATAATATCAGGTGCTATCGATGCATTAATATAGAAGATACGAGAAAGCTGCTAACGCTATCATTATTTACTCTACGTTGCATGTTTCCAAAGGAGATAAACCCACCTTTCGGTCATCAAATTCTACCACATTACGACTCGTCGGTGTTGTTAGACCTAATGATGTCGGTACCTTAAACCGTTGCCACAACTGGCGCTACTTCGGAACTAATGAATGAATGCCAATGTCATTTACCACGTCTACGTGTACTTAAACATACCGAGCGGCTTCTCTCCTTTACAGAATTGGATTTCTAACTTCATTTCAAAATTTGCGAATGAATATCCGCCTCGTATATCATTTTTTCAAGAATGCGTCGTTTGTTTGCAAGCATGGATTCCTAGCTATCGAGTACAAATGAACGAACGAACGAACGAACGAACGAAGCGAAGAGTCACTAAGTTGTATCCTGTTTCTTCAGTTCTTCCGCTTTCCTCGTCCCTAAAACGGTGCCATATTCAAAGGCAAGTTCAGCGAGTTGTAAAAGCAACGGCAACGGCAGCAGCGGCAGTAATTTAGCAACGGTAGCTTTCGACTCTCTTTCTTTTCTCATTCACTCGTGCACATAGTACGAGAAACGATCCCGGATTTTTCTATGTGTTTAAGTTTTACGAGTTTTCTTTTTGAGAGAACGCTAAATGAAATGACCTCCTTTTCAAGTTACGCCATGGTATGCGATTATTTCACTGCTGTGACAATAAATGGGATCAAATAACACCCGTGGGCGGAAGTTAACTTTGTAACACAAAATTAGAAGCAGACTAAAAATTGTTTTGTTGCATATTGTTATTGAAAAAATATTAAATAATTCCTACAGTACTTAAAAGTTAGGGAACTACTCTGATTACCTATCGTATCAACAGTTTATGTTTCATCAATAATTGTATAAATAATTAACAAATAATTATTTTCTTTTTATGTGGAACTTTTGAAAATATTAGGAAATTGTAGAATTTTAGTATGAGAAAAAAGAAGTTTGGATTTTTCGTAATTTTTAGGGTAGGGTTATTATAGAATATAAGTAATTTTGCTATTTAGAAAATTTATAATTTTCGATACCGAATCGTTACAACAGTAAAATATTCATACCTATCAAAATCATGCAAAAAAAAGATACTAATTACATATATTGCACAACACTTGAAGTAAAAATTGTATACATGTCTATTTTCTTCAAAATTAAACGTGTTAACAAAATTTGTAATGAAATTGAGTTTTTATTCGATTCTAAAATGAGTACGACGTAAAATCAATTTACTAATTAAAAGGTTAAGTATAAAATTTTTGGTATTGGAGATCATGAAAAATTTGTATAATTTCCAAAGATTCCCACCTTTTCATCAAGTACTTTCATGAAATTAAATTGACTAACGGATATTACGTTAGAGGAGAAAAAGAATTTTTAAAAATAACATCCGATTAATTATCTTTTTCAGTCTAGGCAGAATAATTATGATTTTGCAAGAACACAAATTCATCGACCACTTTTCCAATATTTTGCAGGAGCCGTGTATTTCAATTATACCTACACATAGTCACTAGTTGGAGGAACACAGTAATTAAAATTATAAATCAAAGTCTTGTTGAAGTACCCTTCCATCTAAAATTTCAATACGTGTTTACATCTCCAATTAGGTTGAATTATGCGAGACGTATACGTATAGGCATTGAAAATCCGTTCGTGTACTATTTCGCCAGACATACACATGCAAGTTAAATTCATTTGACGCGGTGAATTCGTCTTATGCACTTAATTCTATAACACTTATAAAGTAACGTATTGAAAACAACAAATTCGAGAAAAAAAAGAAGAATAGTCTCTTTTATTATTTATTAGTACTTTTTACAATACAACAGAGAATTTGTGAGTGTTGCAAAGTAAGAATTATTGTGACGTGTTATAATTTGATTTCAATGTTGTAGAATTTGTTGTCATAGAGTTGTTATTATATTCATCATCAATATTTACAAATTATTCACATCTAGACTGTAAACTCTTTCCTATATGTATTAAAAAAATGTTTGGACTGATTAATATTCATTCCTACACTTTACTTATTTTTTAATGTGATCCACGGATATTGTAAACAAAATATTTGCAATGATATGATGTGACCCGATTTACATAAACTTGATATTTATAACACCAACGCAGTTTGCGTAAATAAAAATCAGCAGATAAAAATTAATTGGCACCTAATTTATACAGAGATATCTATAAAACGAAGGAAATAAAATTAAGTATGATCTTATTTTTGATATAAAATCATTTCCTCGAATATTAAGCCAGTAAAATTGAATGCCAATAAAAGTATATACCCGCGACGCAGTTTGATGATTATTAAACTCAAGTATCAAGTTTTTTCTCGCACGGCGATGATCGCACACCCACAGATGATCATACGAAACAGCTTCTACTTTTATCATGAGTTATGACTGAACACGATTTCCTTCAGTTATTCAGTTTTTTTTTATTTACAAGAGGGTTGAGTTTGAGAAAAGAGACCCTTCATTCTCACATCAGTAGGTATAGAAATAAAAAGAAAATCTAGAACGTTAAAAGGTGAAAAGCAAAAAAAAAGAACGTCTGCATACCGACATAATTACCGGCTTTGCGAGTCGTTAACGCGTCTTATTAATTGCGAACTTTCCTCGCCGTTTCGTTGCAAAGCAAGTACTTCCGTGCGACTGCTTAAACAACTCATTCAAACAAAACTAGAAATACAAGCCAGCCAGAGAAGTGACAGAAGCGAATGTCCTTTTTTTTTCCTTATTGAGAAACGTTTTAAACGATAAAGGACTTGACTCAAAGCGTTTAAATTACAAAAATATACCTTTATGCTCGCCTTAGAGAGAAAAATAAAAACACAAGGATTTCAGATGTACTTTTACACGGAGAAAAATGAAGTTCAAAATTTAAGAAATTTTCGATATGTCTTTGACGTGAAATTGGTATAATTAAATATTATTGCTATATCGATAGAGGAAATTTACTTTTTCTAATTTTTCATGAATTGTTTATAATTGCTCGGCGCATTTTTCCATGCACGATACAGAAAAAAAAGATATTTTTTGAAAATTTCGGAAATTATGGTTTTGAATTTTATCGTATAAAAACGACGAGTCTCCAATTACCGATTCTTAATAAATTTATTTAGAGAAATATCTTCAAAAAGTGTCACCGTCAAGAGTTGAAAGAGTGTCTGATAATCCTTGACACTGATAAAAGTTATTCTCGGAATTATTAGCAATTCTCTAATTTTCAATGGTTAATTAAAATTTGTTCTGTCAGTTACTTCGTCAGTGTCTGTCACCATTTCAATGCCTTATTTTACCGAATGGATGATCCTTTTAGCTTGAGAAATTCGTTTTCATACCATTTGAAACACATTCTTCGCTTTCGTGCGTTGCATATTTAATACACGAAATAAAATGGATGGCGAATTAAATATTTATGGTCGAGAAAGAGGACGCGAATGAAGTCATCCCTCGGCGAAGGTGGAGGAAACATGCAAAGGTTCGAACGTGACGATACCGAGCAGATTCATTGTGCAATTAATGCCGACAGGGAAGAATATTACTTAATAATAAAGCTAGTATATTTTACTGGTTTCATTAGCGAACGGTACATGTGCTACTAGTAAGCATTAACGGTATAAAGCGTTGAATACCACAAAAGCAGAAACTCTGGAGAAACCAGCAAATGTTACTAGCCACTGTTGTATTGTAGAACACATCTCCGCATTGCTGCGGTTACTATGGTTTGATGAAGTGGTAAAATAAATACTTTGCAGCTGCATTACCATAGCTTGCCAAAAAGCGACTGCGTGCATTCAAATGCATGCATATAGCGTCATCTTCGTACAATTAAACCACCGTGCCTTTAGTGTATCATCTACTCGGCATCCACTCTTGACTTGTGTTCCATCCTTTGCATACATCCTCAAGTTCTAAATGGGACGATACCGGGAAGTGGGAGAAATTTTGGTACGAAAATACAAATACAGACGAATTTCTCACATGTATAAATGTAAACTAAATGATAGTTACGTACGACCTTTTGGTGACATTTCTATTATCGGGGGCATCCATACGTAATTTCGTATTTTTAGGCTTTTGCCAGATAGAACTATTATTGTCACAATTATTCACATTACAAATTAGATGGAAGAATTATTCCCACTTGTTCGTATTTTATCGCGAGATCACCTTCACTTTACAAGAGGAAAATTGAAAACCTGCCAGAGAGATGGAAGCAGATTATCAATAATGACCGGGATCATTTACTCTGTACTGAAATTTGGGGAAAATACAATTTTGTATAAGCTTCAGAAAACGATATGGGCACATTTTACATTTTACATTATCACTCGTGGGCACACTTTCTGACGCCGTTGCGTTCAGGTTTGTGGTGATTAATCTCCGAGTTTTCGCTATCTCTCGAAAGTTTCATGCTTTCAAAGTTCTGTTTTGCGTGAACCAGTTCAGTTGCAGGTATGAATAATCTTAATATATACTTAGGCCATAATCTTAGGTTCTGTCATTGTGAAGTTGGAAAACATTTTTAGGCTGCAAATTTGTTATGCGTTGGAGCTGCAGTATTACCTTGCAACTCCGCCACACAAGCGAAGGTAGGACGTGTGTGGTACAGTCAGAAATAGCTCAGGATTACGCTAAGAGAACAATGCTTTGTTGTTATGAGGAAGATAAGCAACACGATCTTGCGATTTGCATATTAAACAGTGTACTTGAGAAACTAGTAAATACTACAACTCACCGTTGCATTCGCCGTACAGCTGCTATAAGTTACTGCATAAAAAGGCAGAATAAACATATCGTTGTAGGGAGATCAGACAAAAAGAAAACGAGTCGTTAAAATATCGTCGTACAATAAAAATTATCACTGTTATGAAAAATATTTTTGCGGGCAACAAATTATTGTTTCACCATGAATTTTAATTGTGGTTTTAAGAATCATAAGTTAATAGATATAATTTATAACGAAAAGGACGGGGATAAAGTTTTGTCGAAAAAAGGTATTCTATTTTTGTCATGATATGAAATCTATTATAATGTTTTCCAGTCTCTCAGGCATAAAATAACGTACTCATTTTCATAAAAGATTATATTTTTCACCAACGGCTAAAATATACCGCCAGATCGTCGATATGCCGGGAGCAGAATTCGTTAATTGAGTAAAGTCGTATTCTGTCTGTCTGACATTAAATGAACCAGAAAAAGAAAAATCCGTCATTATTCTCTTTAATTGCGAAATTGAGGTTATTCAAATATAGCAGTAAGTTTGGCTAGTCGAAATGGCTTATCAAATTCCTGACTTTAAGTTCATTTTTGTAGCCCATTTGTGGCAAGTTTTACAAACTGAAGGAATCATTTTTGGAGATATAGTCATACCTATGCTTGACTTATTGTTAGTTATGGACCAGTTATTTTTTAAAAAGTGGGTAAACTTTTAATTTTGAAACTGAAGGTTTTTGGATTTATCAAAAAAAGAAGTAAACGTATATTTCATTACTTCGTAATTATTTTTGTAACGTAAGAAAACACATATTTTCCATAACACCAATAAATCTACTTTTCCAAAAAAAAAATCTAAAATTTTCGAAAAATCCAATATTAAATCTTCAAACCGAATATTTTTAATAACAATTTCTACTAAAGTAATGAGAAAATGTGAAAGAAGGTACTGCAATAGTTGTTGCATTAAAACATTACCTCTAAGGGCCATAATGTAATTTCGGACAAACACTGTTACAATTCTTGGTTGGAATATAGAACTGTGATCGATATCGTCAGAATTTGGATAACATCAAATACTGCTTGACCATAGTATAAATTACATAGCGGAGTTTATCCAAATAGTTTCAGGCTAATACTTCATAGAACAGACATTCCTTTGAGTATATATCTCAATAAATTCCGCTATTCCGATTTCCACACAATTGGAAATTAATTAGTTATTATTTGTCCATTGAGTTTCATGATATTTGATGAAATTTGAGTGTTTGGAGTGCTCGGGGTCATTGCAGGACACTTTGGAAGTATAAGGAGTAGAACGTGGATGCAGCAGAGCTGTTGAATTGACATTTATGTATAAATACCGGTCAGCTGCTATTCATAGATAAAGGATGTTTCGCTTTCAATAAGTAATTGCTATTTCTAAATTTTTAGCAATACCAAAGTATTCTAATACTTGAAAAATCTATTTTTTCTCAAATATGTCTCTAGAAATGGTCGTGTAATAACTTCCAACAGGTAAAAGCAGAAAATATTCCCTGCATTTAAATTAAAATATCACTAATTGCTTGTTTTTTAATATTCACAACGTTTTAACTAGGAAAGCCCCAAGATCATAAAGTGCAATCAGTGCAATCTCCGGCCAAGTAATTTTTAATAAGGTTTAACTGCATATCAATATGAAGGGCGTATTCCCACTCGCGTGTATCTGCAGGTCCATAAAAATCCAAAGGTATAACAACATTTCTTCGGTGATACGAAAATCTCTTTGGGAATAATCTTCTTGTGTAAGCCGTGAAAATCGTGCCCTTTCAATATCGACGCATTTGTAATACTGAGAATTATGGAGACGGGTTTGAATGTCACGACAAAACGGTACGTGTCCTTAGAAGTGAGTGAGCGATGCATTTATGAGATTTAAATCGCCGAAGCGGTCCATTTCCTCGGTTATGCATTATTCACGTCTTTGCCAGGGTCCTCTGAATGTTTTATATGCCACCGTTCTACTTACTCTTTTCCTTTTCTCTCTCACTCTCTCTCTCTCTCACTTCCAGATGCAAGTTCCATGTAAGATACTAGTCTCAATCTTAAAGGTACATGCATAGTGCTTAGAAAATCTCTCTGGAGTTACTTTATAAATAATGCCGAAGTACAAAATGCATATCTAGGCAATACCGCAATGAATTCGGCTGTTTACCATATTTTGGTTTTCGTTCTTCTTATACTCATTTTTCTGTATCGTTTAATTGTTGATTTTCCGAAAGACGGCTTATCTTTTCATTTTCGTAAGCTGACAATCGTAGAGTCCAATGTCACAGAAACAAGAATTTTATTTATACGAAAAAAAGCTACAATAATATTGATAACCCTCACATTTTATTTTTCTGTTTAGCTTAGGAACTTATTGAGTAGAAAAAGATTTGTGAAAATCGGTTAGACAGTTTTTTAATTGAAACATATTGAGGAAATTTGCAGGTATACATTTCATCTAAATTTTAATAAATAAATGGTAAATTAATTTTTCGTTCGCATTTATAGAAGCAATAAATTAATTCGGCTCAGGATAACGTATCTTTGGAAGAACCACACAATTTCTTATTACAAACACCGATATATACATACTCTTGACGATAATCAAGAAATATTCTACCCATAGAAGTAGTACCTAATGAGAAATGATACAAAAAAATGCCCCGAGGGTAAAGTAAAGAGTGAAATGTTTCCGAAGTAATATCTTTTGATACAAAGTACCTAAAACTTTCTATCTTTCGTGTCAGAATGAAGTAAGCTTGTTCCTTCCCAAGGTTTCCTTGAGTGGAAGAAAGGAAAGTCTTTTTCTATTTCCATCTTCGTTTTTTGTCATTTCTCCTATTTCTTTACCCTTTCTTTCGCTGGTTTCCATAGAATGTAAATTTCGTTGGCAACGGTTGAAGCATGCTATGTCTTTGCCTTTACCCTAGAATACGGAAGTTTGGTATTCCGAACACTCGCAAGCGAATTTACTCTGCTATCCAGGAGGAATTTTCGAGAGGCTCTCTCCCCATCCGAAGCAGCATGGTTGTGTCCAGTTTCGTGCTTCGCTTGCCTCCTTTAATTACCCCTTGCTTTACTTCATCTCAACGATGTTCTACACTCGGAAATGTAAACATTAATTACATGGGATACTACATAATTTTCGTAACGCGCATATGTGAGCAGTTTATGGATTTCTGAATTATTATTCTCTTCGCACACGCAGTAACGTCATCGTATTTGATACATTTAAGGATCGTCCATTTCTTTGACTCTCTCCAAAAAAATTTCGACGTAAATTTAATGCTTTTTATTCCCGGTTAGAGAAATTGGTTATGGAGAAAAATATTTTTGCTTCTAATTAAGTAAAATATAATATTATTTATTTTTTCGAAAAAGTGTTTAAAAACCCGAGAGATTTCAAGTCGACATTGGGTTCATTATGGTCGTGGTGTATAAAAGTAGAAGAAACTTGGATTGTTCACATAAATTTCTGGAATACTAGGGTACATTGGGGTATTTTTATTTCAGTTTTGTAATTAGTGAAATTGTAAACTATTTCGTTTGCTATTCAAATTAGTAACAAAACATTCTTTAACTATTCAGATCTAGGGAAACTATCGGGAAACTCGAGGAAACTATTAATCTTGTTGATAGTGATCTACTTGAAGTGTTGAATTTAAGAGCAAGTTTTCAGATATAATCTTACAGATTGTTCTGAACTATGGGCACAAAGCAGCAACGATACGACACAACTTTAGTATCAATTTGTATCGAAATTAATATGAAACTTTGTATTTTACCAATATATATCATAATGGGTCAATTCTAGTGATTAATTAATGTACTTACTTTCGTTACGAAATCGGCCAACGCTATTTTTTTTCCTCAAAATCTTCCACAAAATATATACATTGTAAATAAATTTGTACGTCAAAACGGAACCAGTACTTGAGGTTTTAAAGAATATGAATCAGCACGAGGCAAATTTGATATTGTCCGGATTGGGGAAAATAGGAACGAAAATGCGGCGTTTGACAGGCAAATTCACAACCAGTGCAAGATAATCTGTTAACGCGATTTTTTTAAGCTGACCCAAATAGCAATTGGTGTCAGCCCGGCATTGTGCTAAGCTGATATGTGGAGCTTGGGGCAATACTGGACCACTAAAAAATCATACCGAAGGGAAAACAATGCATTTTTTAAAGCATTGGCCTTTCAATAAAATACAGCTTCTCCCCCAACTATCAGGAAAACGGTTCGTGTAGAACTTCAATTTATTTTATGTAGATTTTTGTATTAAAAAAATTACATCATACTCGGGCCTGTTTTATAATAATGTAAATATTATTTTTAAATTGTATGAGAATGTTGATTTAGGCGAAATCGATAGTGAAAGTGAAAACCCAGCGGTTATCTTTTTCCTCAGTTTCTTTGAAGGCCTCGTTTCATTGTAAGAGAAGAAAAATACGTTGCAACTTTTACCGACGTAATGGATATTTTTCAAGTTGCGGGAATTTGTTATTTAATGTAGCAGTAATTTATTCAAAAATGAGTTTCTTCCTAAAAATAGAATATGTACTTCTGGCGTATAAATCATGTTTTCTCCGTGGAAAAAAAATTCAACCTACATTTCCACTATTTCGTTAAACGTTTAAAAATATAAAGCAATAGCAATTTGTGTTCGATCGTATTTAAATGCGCCAGTGTCTGTTGTTATCGCCAGTAGAGTTTCAATGGAGCATTCAGCGTTTTGGAGAATCGTAAACAATGGAAAGGATCGCTGAAAAGGACAATAATGTAGAGTAAATTATAGAATGAAATACAAAGAAAGACGTGTTTAAAATCCACATTTATTTCGATGTAATATGTTGTAAACGATCATTCAAGATTCTTTCTTATAAGTTTGGTACAAAACTTGGAGGGTTTTGTACCAAAGTAATTTGTACATAGTAATTTCAATATTTCTATATATGAACATGAAACTCTCAAGATGTACTGCGAATGGCAGTACCATTTAGCATCAGATAATTTTCTACCGGAAGTCTGTTGGAACAATGATTACAAATACCTTACAAATTGTTGCAAACTGGGAGTGAATTTAAATATTGACGGATTGGCATCGTAATGTAAATTTTTTTAAAGGCTATTTTTTTTTTAAACAACAAAAATTTTGTAGTGGCCAGAATTCTTATTTCTTACGAATAACATAATAATTGACAATTTCAATAATGGGGGAAAATTCCGCTAACTGCATTTTGGTTGTTTATCATGCAAATTCAGTGAAATTAAAGTACAGTGTTGAGAAACGTTATTTTAGTTAGAAAAATATAGGTTACAGAGAGAGAGAGAGAAATGGTGGGGGGGGGGGGCTTTTTTGTTCCGAAAAATTATTTATCCAGATCGAGATGATTATGATGATGATGATCATTAACTTTTTTATTATTATTATTTTTGTTGTAATTATTATTACAATTATTATCGTTGTTATTATTGCTTTTATTCTTATTATTATTAATATTAATACTAGAAATAGTATTTCTCTACTAGTAGTATTAGTACCACCACGATTATTATTGCTATTGAGTTTCTTTTAAATCTGCACGTCAAAGGATATCACAATTGTATATTGTTTCGTTGTTTAGTTATTATTTAGTTTCGTTTTTTACGATCGCTTTGTCGGTCCTCACATCAGTAAAACCGGCTGGTACCCAATTTAGAGTCCTATTTCGCAAGTTCATTTCTTTCTTTTTTTGCGTATCAACATTCTCGCCATTGGATAATTTAAAAACAAAACCGTGGTTCACTGCAGGCATCTTGTTTCAATATCGCTTATGAAATAGTAGTACCGTAACCAGGGCGCAAACCCGAACTTTCTCGTTATTATCCTAAAGTGACGCCCGAACCATCTGCGCTATCACGACCATGCGATTCTTTAGTGATTTTTTGGTCTAACAGTCGGTACTATCGCTAAACTGAAAACTCTTATCTAGAAACGAACTTTCAGCCTTCTACCGCAACGGTATCATCGCAGGGTAAATGTAAAAGTGCATAGCTCAACCTACTTTTGTGTCGAAAAGAAATATTTCGCAGATGCAATAAAGTTTGCTAGCATACTAAAAGCGACGTAAAAGTATGCACGCTCATTTCTCTATTATTAACGTGGTTAATAATTGCGCCAAAGCAACGGGCAGCGCGGCAGGTAACATTTAAAATTTATTGGGAAACAGGGTGGTATTAACCGGGTAGCCGTATAAGCCTCGTTCTCGAGGGATGTTAATAAAGTTGTGTTGAAGCGATAAATTCTGGGTGTTATATAAGACCCCGACGCTGTCGCGGATAGAAGTTTATCGATAACGGTTGATAAGAACCCGTTCGAATTAATCGGCTGGCTTTACGCCCGTCGATCCTGCGGTTGAGAAGACGAACGATGGTTACCAATTCCACTCAAACGCCACATTCATTTTCTTTCCTCTCGATTTCCTTTTTTTTCTCCAAGTGTATGAGATATAAAAATTCTTACATGCCCCCTCAGGAGGTACTACCATTTGGTCATTACGACACGAGCAAAAGGCCACGGTTGTACGACGGCGATAAAAATCAGCAATGAAACCCGAGAACTTTGTTCTGCCGTTTCATCCTTTCGCCTCCTCCTGCTCCGTGTGTGTTTCTTTTAAATTCCTCTCTTTTTTCCGTTAACAAACGGAGAACAAATACGTCAAGCGAATTTAAAGTTTTGTTAATCCCCGTAATTGCATTACGTTTTTCTCTAATTATATGGGGATAAAAATATGTTTTGCGCAACGTTTCACGAGGAATTCGTATAGCTTGGTACGCGAAGCTGCCGCTGTTGCCGAGACTTTAATCCATTTCCAGCACTGATATATGTATAAGATCGAGGGAACGGGGAAGCAATCGAAATGTTAGCGTGAAACTATCTCGCGAGTTTCATCCCTGACGATCCTTGCTGCTGCATGTGGGAAGAGGCGAACTGGGCGGAAACAGACGATTAACGTGAATTTCCGTAGAACGATCGATCATTTAGCGCCACTACTCCTCCATTCACCGGAAGACTTCGGTCGAATTAAACCTTTACGGTTACTTTCTTTTTGCACTGCGATTTACATGTGAAACGATTGAAAGAGAAGGGTAACAAGGAAGAAGTGAGAATTCCTTTTTTTCCTCGAGTAATTTATGCGAATTAATTTTTCAATTTCCTCCAAAGTATCAACTTTTGGCTTTAATTTAAGAACTCCTTTGCATATTTTCCTGATTCCCTTTCAGCAGTAATTTACATACAAAATGGTTTTCAAAAAAGAAATTAACGCTACAGGAAAAATCTTCTTTGTGGCAGGACTCGTTGGTTAAGTATTTGAACAATACCGCCGGTTATATCGGCATTTCGCTCATCGTGAGAATAACGGCTTTATGCGCCCAGAAGAAAAAAGTCACTCGACTGTATGATGTTTTGGATGAAAACTATGTTTCATTAAACCGGCGAAAACATATATTAAATTCTCATTCATATTTGTTTCCCGTGGAAAAATGTACAATTGGCGGAGAGGCATTACCGTATTCCGTGGGATTTATGAAACGCTTATGAAATCTATACAACATTTTTGCATAATAAGACAAACATTGGAGTAGTACCTGAATTTTATGTTAATCAGTTTATTTTAGCGTTTGTATCAAAGTAGAAAGTGAAATGAGAATAACTGAATTTACATATTTTTATGTGATTAATAATACAAATCGCAGTAAAAAAAAACAATTTTATAAGATTTTGAATTTAATCCTATTTATTCCAACAAATATAGACCCGCAGATGATTGGAAATATAGTCGAAAGGTTGCTGAATTATTAATAAACTTAGGAATGAAGAATTAATCATAAAAAAGTCTTGGCGGTAAAAGATGCTAATAAATTGAAAAGTATAAATCATTAATACGATCAATTTAACGGTTTGAATAATAATTTAAGAGGTGAGCTATACAAATTATCTAGGTAAAGAGAACCTAATAATTGATTTGAACTGCTAAAAGAACTATGTGCGGATTTTGTGGTCCCTTTTTTGAGCAGGACGTCTGACGTTGATGAATACCCAAAAAAGAATACCCACAAAAAAATATGAAAATTGTTTTCACCAAAAATACAAATAAAAAGATCATATATATAATTTCTTGGCTTTGTGTAAAAGTATTTTAAAAAGTAATGGATCCGCCCCTTATTTTACAATCTACAGATTATAAGGGAAAAATGACTTGACGCCAGTTTCTGGGTGGGTCAGTTACTTTTTGAAAACCCTGTATAATTTATGGTAAAGTAAAGTATGTGCGTATTTAATTTTCATGAGCAAAGGGAGAACCTTGTCATTTATCAAAAATCATTGCTTATACTAATAATAATAATAATAATAATAATAATACCGCTTCATGTTTTAATTCATGACGAAATAATTCCTTTTTATGCAACCCTTTAGTTTATCCAAATTTTATTAGGTTGTATCGATCGTTATTCTAGGTTAACTTTAATAAAATCACTTCGGTCACACAGAATATTGAGTGATGCTCGAACGAAGAAGCTGCTTCAGCTGCGATTCATAACAAAGTTGGCAAACTAGTAACATGTTGTCATACCTATGAATTACTCCAGATGCGAGGAATGATTACGTAGTTTTTGATTGTCGCGGCATACATGGGTAATGAGTTCCAATAATTCGTCTTCTAATAATAATTCGACGCTGATTACTTTGGCATACTTTCCAGCGATATTTTTATAACCTTTGTAGCGAGAATTTTTTATATAGCACGATTTCCAAAGAGTTGCTGCTATTGGCCAACACGGAGTACGTAAAAGCGAGTTTCGATTTTTTTCCTCTCCTCGCGGGAGATATTTTGCCCTGTGGAAATCTCTTGACCTTTCCAGTTGACCGAGAACAGGGGTTATGGAGTTTTTTTTACGCGATATGAATCAGCTTATCAAAAAAGGATATAAAAAGATGACTATATATTCCATGGTAACTTTAATCACCTATTATGGTAAAATCTCAATTGGCATCATAAAAAATGTCTGCAGTGTTAGAAGATTGCTCCTTTGATACCAAAAATGGTCCTCCCAACTACTCTTTTCTTTCATACAGTTACTTCACGTTTTTATCTCCGGAATTCCTCAGAGACGGAAGTTGAACGTCTCGGCATACCAAAATTGAAGCATACCTATGAGATATCATGGTTCTAAGTTCTGATTAATAGTTGAATTCTAGCCGTCATAATCAAACGTTGATTTTCCACATGCCTAAGAAGTCGTCACGTATGAATGTAATCTCCGCAGCCGCAATTTCCTACTGTAATTAAAATTTGTAACTTTGAAGCGTACCATTTCGTCTCAAATTGAAAGTTCATCCGACCGGACTGGTGCAATTTTTTATAACTTTGTAACTTAAACTTTTCCATTCTGAACTTAAAAAATACTTTCAGGTAATTATCGAGTGATAAATTGTAAAAAAAGTAATGGAAAAATATCCTAAATATAATTTTTCTATTTTATTTTGAATTGAATTGCATGTAGACAAATAGCGTTGTTATACTTGCTATTATAAAATTTATTATTAAACATCTTTTATTGAAATTTAATGAGTCCTTTGAAAACTACGTATGAAACACGGAAAAATAGTTTCTATCTTTAGTGAGGCACAACAATTTCACTATTTTGTTCGAGAAATTTGCATAAGAATCTTTGTTACTCAAGGCACAAGGTGATTCCAATTTTCCAGAGAAATTTCAAATTATTTAAATCTCTCGACAATACCCATCATGCCATTCAATATTTATTTACATCTCGCATTTATTCAAAATATTATTCAACGTTTCTTCAATACTGTGACCTTTCACTCGAGGCAGTCATTAAATTCTTTACGTTCCAGCTACCATTTTCACAGTTCGCTGCAATAACCTTTCTTATGTTTATTAACCTGAGTTTTCAATAACATCTATATTGAGAAAAAATAATAAACTATGCAAATTGCAATAAAATGTTGAAACTTGGAAGATTTTAATTTCGAATTAATTAAATTAAAATTGAAGCCATGCCCAAAATATTCGAGGTTTCAAAACGACTTTCGAAAGACACTTACCCGATGTACTTTTTCCGAGGAATCAAATTCTATTATTAAAATTCCCGATATTTCATGAAAAATACAATTTTCCCGCAAAAAACCTACTTTTTCCGAACTTCCGCTAGGATTTCCTCAAAATAAACCCTTGGAATCGATTCTACGCGTCAAATTATCGCTGTAAATAAGTTATTCAACCCCATTTTTGAAACTTTAATTTTAACCCTATATTTCGGGATATATGTCTTTTTTGCAATGGGAATTTTTATATTTCAGAAATATTTATTTTTGTGTCTCTCATCAGTTGTGTACATAATTTTACTACTTCTCATCATGGGTACATTTTTTTCTTATTTCCTTAGCGAATTTTACAAATCGTTTTTCTCCGTGTATTCTTGACCGCATATACGTTCCATTCCTTGGAATTTTTCAGCGCATTGATAAAATAGCCAAGCATAAAAAACAGTAGATGCATACTTCTTGGCATTTTACCTTAAAAGAACACTTACAGAGGCTTTCATACTCAGTCGAATAAACCGACGGTAAACTAAGGAAATATAGTAGTGATGCACCATAGCTATAAACGTTATGTCTCTCGACCTTTATATATCTAAGCACACTTTGTGATGTCATAACAGGAACTAATGGCAACGCAATTTTATGCAATAGAAATTCCGATAAGCGAATACTAGTACACTACTACTACTACTATATTATTACTACTACTACTACTACTACTGCTACTACTACTCGACCATGGGATAAAGTTCTCGCGGAACAGTACCATAGCCTTGAACAGGAAATATTGGCGATTATGTCGGTCCAATGTTATTCGACGCGACGCACAATCGATATTGCATCTGGCAGTTCCTCGATTCAACTTTAGCTTCGTGTCTCTGCTGCCCTTCTAAAAGCTTTCTACTACTTTTACTAAAGTACTTTATCATCCTTATCAGAAGCAATATTCGGTATCGATTCGATTAAGAGCAGTTCGATTAAAAATATACATTTCTTGATTGTCCCGATCGTTGAAAATTTTATTATATTCCTTCTCCTGTGCTCGATCAAGCCACCATCTGCGATTCCGAGTTTCTTTTTTTCCGATAGGTTGTATTTTATATTTATGGGATATAAATACGTGGCTGTATCGGAATCTATTGAATCCAGAGTCACGTTAATCATACAGCCACAAGTGGAACAAAAGTGGCCACAATTGATGGCTTTGTTCTGCTCGCAGAAGAGGGGGCGAACATATTGATAGCTATAGAAACACTGTTCCTGATCGCGTTTAACCAGTTACAGGTTTGTAACAAGCATAAGACAATTTAACGCAGCTGTCCAGTGTATTTGCACTCTCCTTTTGCTTTTAAGTTCCGTTTCATGGTAGGATTGTTGTACGGTGTGACAATTTTTACGATTCCAAGTGCCTTTATACGTCAAATGCACGTCAATTGCAATTATAGTATTCGATTACGAAACGGCGTAACCTTCAAACCCGTATGCTTTCGAATTTCTACTATGACGTTGCTGTTCGTTGCAGCGATCGATCGCCTCTTTTGTGGTAATTGCACGACGAAAAATGACTTGTGAAATAGTAAAGACGCATTCGTGACGGAAAATAATAAAATTAAATACAAAAATAGCAAAAGCTGCAAAAGAATCCCTAGAATATATAAATTTCTTCGTAGAAATAATATACAGAATAATGAACTCAAACATTTACTACAAAATTCCAGTTAATTGCCCACTTTTTATGAATATCTACCGTTTTTCTAATGAATTATATTGTTTCACGTCACAAGCGCGTGCTTTTTATTATTCGGAGCAACTTTTACTATTTCGACCATTCCTTTTTTATCAGTGATTGAAGAAATATGTCACGCAGAAACCGTAACAGGGTCATTCTTTTGGTCAGGTTTCCAAGCATTACGAAAAATGTCATTCCGGAGAACTTTTTTTTTCCTCAACCGTCTCGTTCAGTTCACGAACATAAATCTTTCACGAAAATGCAGTTTCCACAGGGTGAGAAAGCACGAGAACTCCTACCCTTACCTTTACCGAAGCTTACAATCGCCCGTCTCAAGTAGAGCCGGGATTAGGCTGAAGCTTAGTTGAAGTTATACCAAGAGGATAATTATAGTTGCTGTGAGAAAATGTATTATCACTGTTTTCGTCTTTTTCTAACTCGTGTGATATTTTGATCGAGATAGGAAATTACAGAAAAATGTCGAAAACAGCAGTGGTTCCTAAAAAACAAATAATTACAATTCCAAAATATAGCAAAAATTTCATTCTTTGTTATTCTGGAAAATTCATATAAATCACTGTCAAGGAGAGCATCGGTTTTTATAAAACAATTCATAAAAAATTTCAAAACATTGTGAAACACAATTTCTTGTGGTTTTAGAAAATTCGTGAAAATCACGGTTTCCATTTTTTCCTTTTTCCTGTGATATTTTGGTCAAGGCACAGAATTACCACGAGAAAATTTTGTGCATGGCACCGGTTTCTTCGAAAGATATAATTAAAATTCCAAAGTATGGTAAAATACAATTTCTTACGGTTCTGGAAAACTTATTAAAACACGAAGAGGTACTATGCACCAATGAGAAAGGGATTTGCATGGGAACGATATTTAACTACTGTAATGGACAAGGATGCTTTTCCTTGATAGCGGTATACTATTGTCACCATGAAGAATAGAGGAAACGGGAGAGAAGTAAATTACAGGCGTTATTATAGCTCAGTAGAACTGACGCTATCCTTGGACCCGTTATTGACACCAGATAGTGGCTTGTCCGTAACTACCACCGTCTTTAATTACGGTTTGTATCGCCTGTTGGCTTTGGCAAAACTTGTACTACAGTTATAAAGGAGAACGTGGAAATAGATCTTTACCAATTACATTATAATGACTAAGTTCTCATTTAGGGCGAAATTTCTCTTCGGTGCTATCTAATGTCTCCTTCAAATGCTTCCACTTCAATGGTGCAAAGGGCGAGTAGAGATTCTGTTCAGTGATGCATTCTTGAATTCGCGTGTCGTTAAAATAGTGTCGATTTAGATTTCTTTTGAAGTCATGATGATATTAATCATTAAAGATGCATTTTTTTCGCCCAATGACTTACGATAATGAGTCAACATAATTATTTTAACGAAGTCATTTTTTAGTAGCATGGCTCAAGGTGGAATGCAGTTCATTACGAGTTTATGGTAAAACATAGGAAATAGTTAGATTTGTTTTTCATTCGATATTGAATTACTTCTACTCGGAATCTCTCATTAAAATAAAATAGTGCCCCAATTTCATGTTATTTACCTGTAAAGGTATGTTTGAATAGTGGTTCAATTGCAAAATGAACGACTAATGTGCATTTAGCTTTATTGTGCAATAAAACATACAAAATAATCGAAAGAGTTTAATGCATTAAAATAATAAATGTTGTTACCCGATCTAAAGGACGCATTTATATTTTAATGTACTAAATTATTCGATAGCAAATAGTTCGTTTAACAAACGTTTTACCAGCTATACAACAGCGTTTCATTGTTTCAGTAGTAAATAAACTCATTATTGTGTTATACTAACATACTTGTTTTTGGTCCAATAATACCCCTTAAGCTTTTTTGTAACTTTCTGTGTCCATAACATTTAGCAAATTCCACTCGCAAAATGTGTATTTTAGTTATTTCGGGGGTAATACGTTAAGATAAAGACTCGCATAAAATCGTAAAACTTTTGATGTATAATGGACATCGTTTGTAGGTGTTAGTACATGTAATACCAAGGCGTTAAAATTTATATGCATTTATACGACTAATTTAATAATTGTATGTTGCAACAAGTATCAATGGTTGGCCCGTGGATATGGTCACTCTGAAGAAAATACTAACAGCTTACGAAATATTTTTTAAAATTCAACCAATAGATGATTCGGTTGGGTCAACAAAACTAAACTTTTGTTGACCCTACCGATCCTTCAGGGAAACAAAATGTATTCAATATCCGTTTGTGTATCTACGGAACAAAAATACAGGAAGAAAAACTGATCGGTAAATGCTTTTATTTATGTCATCAAATGCCGTTTCCTCGACTGCAAAAGTGGATTATTTAAAAAAATATTCGCAATTTGTTAAAATATTCGCGTATTTGGTATATATATTACCTCAATTAGAATTGAAAATTATTATTTTATAATAAATGATATTAAAATAAATATATTTTTAATAAGGATATTATAATAATATATTTTATAACAAAGATTATAATATATGATGAAACGAATTGTGAACGATATTCAAACATTACGCCCCGGATGTTAAATTCAGACTCAAATTACGGAGTTTTAATAACAAGTTAATTAGCAATTTCAAAGATTATATTTTTGTGTTAAAATTGCAATTTCGTCGTGAAACTGAATATCTTTCGAACTGTCTTTTAATCTTCTTGTTTGTATATACTAGGTTCGTTTCATAGCATATATAACACCATTCTACACTCCAGAGAGTACATTTAAATGTTTTCTTTTATCTCGAACGCATTTTGAAAGACAACAAAAGAGAAACACTCGTGCAAATTACTTGTATGTGTGACTCTAAGAGTATTTTATGAAAATTGTGATACGGGTAATGATGAAAGTACGGTTCGTTGCTAAATATTTTAGATCCCCTCGTGGGTAACATAAGCGTTTTTGGTTGAATGTAGAATTGTTTAGTTACAGATAGAATAGAGGTATCTTGACACCTGCATTTTCTTTTTAAAGAGTAAAGCCACTTCTTCCCTCCAACTGAAGGATGCTTATGTGTCGCGAAATTCCCATTGCAATGATAAAATGTACTTCTTCGTTCTCCATGGAATATGTATGTGGTTTACCTTTTTTGTGTTTTATATTATTTACTTATTTTTCTCATATACGTGCCAAAATACCGCATTTACTTTCTTTCCTCGTAGATATCTCCATAATAATTCGCCGAGTCAATTTCACGTTGAATTATTTCGAAGTCTACATTAAAAAAATTGTGATATATAAAAGAATCCTTGCCAAGTTTTTTATTACCTACTTCCACTTTCTTCCATTTTGTATGGCTCTTCTTGCGTTGTTCTCCTTTTTTCTTAATTTTTTTTTTCTTATCAAGTTTCTCATCTTTTGTCTTCCCTTCGTTATCTTGCCTAATATTTTTGCTCGCCACTTTACTGGTCGTTTTCAGGGTTTCTCATACTCAGAGCCAGTTTTTACTTCCTTTACCTTTTTTCTATTACTTTCTTTTTCGTCTTTTTATTACTACGAATTCTCTCTCACAATTATCCATTTCTTGCTGTTGTCTTGTAATCACTTTCTTTATACACCATTAACGCATTGGATGGCTTACCGGGGTCGGATACGCTCCAAGCCAAATTCAGTTCCAATTTGAACATTTTGAAAGCAAGACATTTCTACAATTTTTGTTTATGTTATTTAAATATTATATTTTCATAAAATAACCTGTACTGTTTGTCAGCAAAATTTAAAAACTATTATACATTTTTTCTAGGTCAAAAAGATCAATAGCTTCCATGAAGTACAAAATATTGTCAGTGGGGTTTGAAGAGTCCCAGTGCGCGAATTATGTTATTCTGGAGAAATGGGTCAGCTAAAGTTTAAATCCATAAACGTGTGTATAGTCTGCTGCCGGTCATAACAACAACGTTACCTTGTATAATATTAGAAAGAAATAACGATCTCTAATTTTTTACCGTTGAAAATACAATTTCAATGCAGGTTTTATACAGCAAAGGGAGAAGAGGATAAACTTTTGATACGAATATTTTAGTACGTTGCATTGAATGTTCTGCGTGAGAGCATCAATCATCATATTAAATAGTCAACAATGCATTTGCAAAAATATAACATTTATGAGTAAAACCATATTTTATTGCTACCACATTTCGTAAATTGACTAAAGTGCATTTCAGTTAATTGAAGTTTATTGAAAACTCGTTAAGTACATTGCTTGCTATTTAGACTCAAAATATTAGTAGTAATTAGAATTTTTAAGTAAATGAATTCCAAAGACAATCATATTTTGAAATGCAAAACTACTAATTTTCTTAATTTTTGAAATAATTATTCATTAAAATGGTAATTATATTTTATTTTGGAAATACTAATTTTAGTGAGGTGTTATATAAAAGTGGAAAAAAATAGAAGTACCGACATTTTCGAATTACAGGAACTATTCTTAGAGAAAAAACTTCAGCAAATCCTTTTCTGCTACCCTGTTTTGTTTTTGGCTATGTCAGAAAAAGCCATAATATGAATAAATTACCAAAAATAAAAGAATTGGACGCTAGTGTCAAAATCCCAACAAGGGACAAGCCCTTGTTCTCGGTTAGAAAGAAATGAGTATCTTGAGACACATAATGCTGTATATAAATGTGGATCTAACAGAAGACTCATTTCTGAAGAAGTAACTTTGTTCAAAGTGGGTAATATGGTGGTAGAAAGAATGAAAGTTCATTTCAGTCTAATGAAACTTTATGAAAGAAAAAAGTATTTTTAGACTGCCTATTTTAGACATCGAGATAGAGAAGTCACTTTAATTGCTGTGATTTTTAATCCCACAGGAACTTTGCTGATTATGACCATTTTTCTGTGACGAGAATAATCGTCATATCAATAATTTCGCATAGGAAGAAACGCTCACGTATTCATAATATTCCTTCATCGTGCGTTTCCTGTAGAATGCGTCGTTTACCCAAAATCGACACTTTGTTAACATCGTCCATCCCATAAATATGTTAATTTGAAACGTAGCTCCCAAATTGCTTTTAATCAACTTCTGTTTTCAGAAACGAACCTCACTTTCCCAGAAGTTGATATTCAAATAAACTTTTATGTCTCTAAGAATAGCAATTTCTTTTGATTGTTCTCATTTAAGACAAACAAGATTTCCTGAAGCATCAATTAAATGTATAGCACTTGTACAAGTTTCGGGTATTAACAGAGTAAAACTTCCTTCATACTCAGCACTTTTTTGTATGTATATAGTTTTCATCGCTTTCCTCGTCGTTTTATTTCTGTTGTACGTATTCCATTCAGCTTTTTTCGTCCCTCTTTCCCATCATGTTCTTGTGCCTTACCCATACCTTGTCTCTGTCGTCCTCGGAAATTGTCTTTCATTCTTTTTTTCCCTCTACTTTACGCCGAGGAAAAGCTTCTATTGTTGTTGTATTACTCGATGTTGCTCAAGAGGAGGGTGTAAGTAGATCATTTCGAAGCAAACGAAGTGAATTTGACGCATACGTTGAAGGATTTCACAAGAATCAGCCAAAGAATGACCGTAGTTTGAAAATAAAAGTACAATATTTTTTTTCTATAAAAAGCAAACGCTGTTAACGTTAAAGGAGGTGTTCGTCGTTCTTTGGGCGAAATTGCAAATAGAAAGTATGTACACTGGTAATTTTCGACCACAGAAATTCCAAATTGGCTAATGTGAAATCTAGCGTGGAATGAACATTCTGCAGGATTCCGGTGGAAAGGGTTGATGACATATTTAGCGATTGCTTCACGAATTTCGCAGAATGCGTGAAAACGTTGCGTGCATTTCGGCGTTGCAGAATTTCACGCAAATGATTTGCTTCAGAATTTACTGCTCCCGAAAACTCTACTTTCATACTTTTAAGCGAAATCTAATGAAACAATTTTTAATACGAATTGATTCCTAATCATTACGGAGTCAAAACGTTCTAGAAGAGAATCGTCTTGAAGTCGAAACGTTTCGGGTTGGAATACCTCGAGGTCGAACTGTTATGACAGCTGCTGTTATTATAATAGTATGTATGATAATGAACTGTATAATAATCAAATCTCAGTAGAATATATTATAACCCTTTGCTGGAATATATCCATTGTGAAGCAAAACATTATTCACTCTGGGTCAAAGGTAAGGGAAAGTCGAAATTTTGTTTTTTTTTGTTAGCTATTTTCATCATCCAAATTCTTTTTTTTTTATTCGTCAGCCGCTGCCAATTTTTAAATCGTAAATCTGGTATTTACACAACTTATAATGCTTTTACTTATAATGCTCATTTATTATTTTGTTTTACAACTTCGCTTCATGCCAAATAATATATTTTCTCTCTTTTCACCTCGCGATTTTCAGGCCATGATAAATTGTTAATAATAATAAAATAATTATTTGCTGCAACACGGAGCGAGCTTTTAACCGAGTGTACATACGTGTGATGCTGGAAGAAGTGGGAATTACCCCATTCTTTGCGACCACCTCCTACCCATAAACACATATACCTTCGCTTCTATTTTTCGCCCGGGATATTCCCTCGATAGTAACTGTCTTTCAAAATGAACATTGTTGAAGTAAAAAAAAAATTGTTTTCGCAACAAAAATATCGGAATCGTTAAAGCGATAACCCCATCCTTGCTTCGCGAAACAGGCTTCAGTGTACTTTAACGTTCCACGTATTTCGCTGAATTGTCACATCGGTCAATGGTTCTTTCGTTGAATTCTTGTTTCTCTGAAAATCGTTGCTTTCGTTTCGACCGATTGTTTTGCCGACGAATTGTCGTGACGAAATGCATTTCTTGTGTAAGAACGCATACCCTAGTAGTTACAAATGGCTCACGATTTCTTGTACCGCGAAATGCACGTCTCGTATTAAACTAACATTGCTTTCTCTCAACCTTGGGTGAAATAAATTCTAAGGACAAGATTATAGAAGCCATCAAGGCTTCTCCTTTTTTATTCGCCACATCTGTTTCATAATTCCGCTACGAGAGGGTTAAACGTAAGTTTAATACGGTAAACGGGTGAAAATTGAAGAGAGCTTAAAACTGTAACGTCGTAAAGCCTTGAAAGACCTCGAGAGAAAATAGCGGATAAATTTGTGAGCGTTGGCGTTCGAAGCCGAGTGAAAGAGGGTTCGGGGAGGAAAGTATGGGCGAGTGGGAACCGAGGGAAAAAATAGTAGAGTAGTATTGGCAATAGTTGTTGGCTTCTAGCAGCAATAATTCCCGAGTCGAACGGGAAATTCTGTCGCATGGGCGTCGTATTACCGGACCCGACGACGGCA
This sequence comes from Gasteruption jaculator, assembly GCA_949825005.1. Taxonomy (NCBI): domain Eukaryota; kingdom Metazoa; phylum Arthropoda; class Insecta; order Hymenoptera; family Gasteruptiidae; genus Gasteruption; species Gasteruption jaculator. The sequence continues at coordinate 16,549,572 of OX463763.1, read as the reverse complement.
TCGAACCCAACCTCCTCCTGTTCTCTGTTGCAATCGAATTACTCGATGCCCAGGCGCGCCAACGGAGAAACGTCGTTAACCGTGGTGGTTATCGCTCGTGCGTGTCGCGTGTCGCGCCCATTGTAAATCGAGTTTGTACCTGTCGCACTGAGAGAGTCCGAGGGAAAGATAGATGCGCAAAATAGAGAGTCTGACAAAAGAGTGAAAGCGGGAAACAGCCGAAAAGAATGGAACGGGGGCTCCATCATGGACATAGGCTCCATGGCTGATTTTTCGTTTTTATTCATGAATCGAGTTGTGACCTTTGACTCGCCGTTTTATCCATGAAATAGTTACACGCATTCCGTATTCCGTTTGACCGACAATACCGCGATCTATGAGCCCAATGATTTTCTGATAGCCACACATGCCGACTCATTTGTTATACCGGATAGATATCCGTGCAGAATGCAAATTCTATGCATTGCAATATCCTCGCTGTAAATCAAACGGGGTTTGTTATAATTTGCTTGCGCTGATAACTGATAAATTGAGCATGAATCTTATGATGCAGCGAGTCTTGATCAAACCGTGTACAGCAATGAAAGCGTGTAGGAATTAATTGAGTTGTATTCGATTTGGAATCTCATTTTTCTCGAATTTTTAATCTACTGCACAACGGAAAGGCTCGTATCGCGATACGTTTTTATTGCATTTGTTATGTAATAAGGTTTTCTGGTGCATTTTGGAAGTAGTTACGGAGCAAACAAAAAGACATTCCATCATTTTTCATGAAACAAAATTTTAAAAATCGGACATTTCAAGGTGAAAGTGTCGCTACAGGGTTTATTGCATCAAATCCGTAGAATCAAAACTAGAATTATTGGAATCTTTTAAACTTGCAGCCTGCGAGATGCCAAATAACAAGGATGAGAAAAGAAAAATTAGCTGATTAAAGAGCTTTGAGGTTTTTCAAATTTTTAAAATTAATTAAGTATCGATTTATTAAGTCCAGCTGATTATGACTGAATGAACTTAAATCTGGATAAAAAATTAATTTTGCTACTGTAAAAATTGTTCTGTCATAATTCTCGTAACAGCCGATTAGCAATTCCAATAAAATTTATTCCACTGTCATTCACGTTTAATCGTATGCGAAAGAAACATTTTCATAATAAAAGATGTGCCGAAATAATTTATTAGAATATTTTTAATTATATCAAGACCGTATCTTAATTATAGCTAGTGAAATTAACACATTTCGTTGGTGTAATTTACGCAGCTCGCATTATTTATTACTTTTCACAAAATTTATAACACCTCGATTGAGTTGCAAATATCCATAAAAAAAATTCGAACATATAATTTCTTTCCGTCTGTGCCTACGGGTTCTACCAGATGTCGTTTGCAAAATTACGAGCTCCTTTCGTTATTCAGGTCCCTTTGCAAAATTTATGCGAGGAAATTCTTGATGGCCGTACTTTGATAGTGGTCGTTGCAATTGGATGAAAGAAGCGGTAGACATGGAGAGAAGGGGAGCTCCATGGAGAGTATGAGGTTATTTGTTGTGGCACATAATTTAATAGCGTGTTTAAGGTAACCCAATATTTCGATGACCCTCGTTCCATTCTCGTCTAGGAATAACCACTCAAATCTAATCTTCTGCCGGATATACTGGAGGGTTATTCAAAATATCAAATAGCGTTTTGTAGTAGTGAGTATAAAGGGTTCTCTGATCTAGTACACGCAGTGTACCGAGCTATAGCCTCTAAGAGAAGGCTTTGCGCTTCCAAGCTTCCGATATTGCTGCGCCAAGCAGTTTATACTTACTTGGTTAACCTGATTAGCTTACAGTGCCAAAGCTGGCGATAGTTCGGAACATATAATTGGTACACTATAAGTAATCCTCTTGTCATATCAACAATCAACGTAAACTTCATCAAAAGAAGTTCTCTTTTGTTCGAACAATTTAGAGAAAACTTCACAAAAACAAATTGATCTTCGATAGAAAATCATTAAGAATTATGAGGAGTGATCAGGATTTCCAATATCAATTTTATATATTGGCAATGTTGAAAATACATAAAATTACTGTACTTTTTAATGTTGATGCGAATGGTGTGATAGAAAATTTGAAAAAAACGGGAAGTCATGGTTAAAAGTTCACAAAATCCCATTTTTTGCGATTTTTTGACGACTTTGTTGGTGTAGTAGGCCTCGTATATTATAACCTTAATAATTGAAGTGAAATTGATTTTTTCTTTAAAGAAATTGAATTTATTTTTTATGACTTCAAAAAAATTTGGATTAGATGGTACTTGAAGTTGAAACTTCTAATTATTCAGATTCACTTGTTCGCGGTAATTTAGAAACAGTACAATCCGGTAAATGTCAATACTTTTCTTGGCAGAACTTGATAGAATGATATATATTTTTAAATTAGAATTTGAAGCAACTTATTTATACAATTCGTCTTTTGTTAGTAAAGGGGGAAAATGTAATATGACGCTGAAGTGGTGCTCTACTTCTTTTTTTCCTCCTTTCCTCTTAAGATAAATCCAGAAGCTGGAAAGTTACATACAAGTAAATCTTTCAGAACATTCTTTCATTATGACCACGATGACATACTCCTTCTTCCATACAAAAGTTCTTATCTCAAAGTCAACGTTCTTCGGGAAGATTATAAATTTTTACGTGACGGCAATGTGAAAAATTCTTTAGTTTCACGTCCATCGGTTATATAAAATAAACTAGTTGACCTTATGCAAAGGGTTCATTGAAAAGGTCAGGCTGCGGGATGGACTTTATGCTTCTAAGTCTTCGATATTGCTGCGCTGAGCGGTTTACACGTAGAGGTATGCGTTTTATGAGAGATAGATCGCGTGCCAAAGGACCCTTATTGAAACTCCTCGCCAAAGTGGCAATAAAGACGACTATCATATCAATAGCGCGAGTTTGTAAAATCTTCCTAGCTAAGTTTTCATATTTTTCTTTTTGTTTTGGTACAATTTCAGTATATCGTTTCCCGTCTTTTGGTTATTTACTAACAGGATTAGGGTTGCCAATTTTAGCACTTTATGTAAACGATTAAAAGTTCAGATACACATATGTATATGTACGGGATTTGTCTTTAAACGACAAAGAATTAAAAATTAAAAATATAATCAAATCTAAAAAAAGAATTACAAAAAGTTTCTGTCTGTTAATTTTTTTATTATTTATTTATGGTGGAATTGCTATCTATTAATTTTAATCTAGTAACTTTGTTGAAATGTTTATTCGCTAATTTCGTTAATTCGTTTTTGAACAAACAAAATCTGGAAAATCTGTGCAACATTTACGTTACATGTGCATCTAATATTTTAATTAAAAAAGACTCCTCTTATAAAAAATTCCTGCTGCCAAATATTGAAAATACTTCTATTTTTCACAACGAGTCAACAATTCAGGATGATTTGAGAGATTTATTACTAAAGTTCAAACCTCTCATCATTGGTAAACATTGAAACTTTCCAGATTTGATTCAACATCTTTTCATACTCATTCGCTGAACGAAAGCTCCGGGGGTAGCGTGAAAAAAACACTGTAATTTCTTGTTACATTTCTGATGGACAAACTTATTTAATTTCATTGAAATTTCCGGTGAATTTACATTTGCGTTTTGCAGTATTTGCATATTGCATTATTGAGAACTTGACTGCTACTGCTACTTTTTCCTATAGCTGTCGAATAATAGTTATTATCAAATGAGACGAAGTTCGGGATCTCCGAGACGGGATTCGTTCGATGCTTTATTAACCCTGTAACGAGCTGTCGCCGTTATTGCCGAGGTGTCTCCCTTACTTTTAAAGCTGACACGGCGTTTCTAATAAAACAGTTGTGTTCGTGGCTGTTGTAAGCTAGCTTCCATTGTTACAGTCCAGAGCAACGGGACTGGTGATGTTGTCTAAGTAAAGTTCGCACGTCTACGATGAAAATGAAACTGGGCTAGCAACTTTCTGCAATGAAGTATCCGTCCATCAGCCTTGCCAAGTATTATGTCAAAATGTTTTCAGCCTCATATCACAAAAAAGAATCAACCAGGCCTTTAACGAGACAACTTCCATTAAACCTTCAGTTTTACGTAATAAGTGGAAATCGCAATTTTTGCCTGGAGATTGCCAATAAATTTCCTGTCTTTCATCCCTTCGCTCGCTATTTTGAACAAACGGACAATTTCTCGCTATGGGGAATTTCATAACTTCGTCTTTGTTACACCAGGAAATTTCGAAAAAATACAAAAGTTCAATTTTACCCAGAACCTCCATAACATGGCGTTAGCAAAGTGAAAACGAATGGTGTATTGGTATGTGGATTATTTTTGCGCTTTTATTACATTACACGTTGCCAGGATAGTAACAAGACACTCAAAATTCAGTTGACCAATTAACTCGCTCACATTACCGACACTGCAGACTGCAAACTGGGAAATGCTTGAAATTAACCAGGTTGCTCTAGAAACCCCGTTCGTTTATTAGCGGTGCACAAGTGCCACTGGTAAATGAGACGTTTCTGTGTAATTAATCAGTCTTCGTTTGTATGTGATGTCAGCTGCGCTGGGAATCTATTGTAAATTGTGATGCGCGAATTCCCTGTAAATCCTTTCAATTTAACCTCAGGCATTTGTAAGTACAAAAATATACTACGAGTGACACAATAGGGGAAAAGGTATAAGGATAACACACTTAGTACCTGATTGAGAATGTAAAAATGCAAAGTACATTGAAAGCTGGCATTATGGTAATTCTCTTACCCATATATTTATTTTTATCAACTGGGTCTCCTCGAATTTCAATTATTTATGAAAGGAAGAGAGTTTTAATGTACTTTATCTCGTAAGCGTATCTCTTTATGTCCGCCAGAAAAGAAGCTATTGCTCTCGATAATCAGCTTCACGGAATGGTATTCTTGCAGAAGCTTTAGTGAATGAAATGTTCCCTATTGAGAAAATGTAAATATTGTAAATTATGTAACGAAGTAGTGACTCAATTTATCGTTTTCTCGACTTCATTTATATCAATAAATAATTAATTTTATCACAGGCGTTTGACGTTAACGCAGCAAGTCTCAAGTGATAACGACGGTCACTAAAGAAATTTGTTTTAATTATACGAGAAAATGGTGCTTCAACGTTATCTGGGAAATACATATTAAAATTTGAAGAGTAGTAAATATTTATAGATATTGGCAATAATTATCAGCTTTGCATCAATCACTATTTTAGATATTAGTTTTGAGAAGAACTTTTCTTGAAAATTTCACCATCGAATTTCGTTAATTTTACTTATTTATTATTTTCTTCAGCGTAATTATTTTGTTCGTAACCATTGTACGTAGAAAGGAACTTCTTTCCGAGTGGAAGTCAGTATCTTAGAGGTAGAATTGGCCAAACTTCGGATTCATTCTGACCAAAAAACAACCCCAATACCTCGAAGCTATGCCTATACGACTGCTGTATTTCAATTTTTACGAGGGTTCTTTCTTGAAGCGTAGTAACTTAAATTTCGTCGGTCGTAACGATGCTCTTTACGAGCTGGCTGCGCATAAAGATGGTATAGGCAAAATTTGGAAGGAATAAAAAACTTTGGCCCTCTCGATTTCGAATTACTTGCCGGCAAAATATTGCACAAATTACGTGATTTAACGTCGTCTTCAAAATGTCCTCAAAATATCTCTTCGGTTTTGTTGCTGTACCTTCTATATTTTCAAATAACAATTATGAGGAAAATGTTGAAATGAAATAACGAAATTGAACATTCATGGTGATAGAGTTCCTAATTAATTGCACAATTTGATGGGGTAATACCATCCTTGAGACATTCGAGAGACCCACTTCGAACCATTGACCCTGTTACAATTACAATTACTGAGAAATGTCCTAGTAATGGATGAAGACACTGATTCACAAGCTAAAAGCCACTTTTTGTGCCTAATTTTTTGTTAAGGACTCTGATAATAATATAAAGAGCATTTATTTAAACGGAACTTGCCATATACAAAAACAATTCCGCTTGAAGCAAATATATGTCTCCATTTCAAAATAATCGCCGGCGATTATGTGTACCCGAGACTAATGTGTTCTAGATTCTGCAGGAAATCCTTTAATCCTGACCGAAATTTCTTCGTTCAAATTAAAGCAGATATTGCAGACTCTCGGCGAGTCCACGTTAAGTAAAAAAGTTTGTGTGCCAAAGAAATGAACTTGTTCAGCATTAGGATGTCAGCTAAACATTCATGATGAGGTTCTTGAAGTAATACCATCTGTATCTACTTGGCCAAAAATGGGGAGTAAAGTTTTTTATCTTTCGGTACGTATATCATACAGCTTTGCTGAATGGAACGCTAGTTTCCCCTATTAAGTCACTGGGATATCCCCGGCAAGGATAATCCCAGGCTCGTTCCCATTTCATTACAAAGGAAGTAGGTTCTGTGTACATATTTCTGCGAATTTGCAGCAAGGGCGAATCAAGATTTATGATATAAAGGAGGACTACGTGCATATACTCATGCAATAATTAAGTGTTAAAAAAAAGTATTAAAATTCGGCGCTTCTTGAAGAGAAAATCGTTCAGAACAATCAAATTCGACTTTTGGACACTTTCGGGAGACCTATGTCCGATGTATTTTTGTCCGAGGCATCTATTTTCATTGTCAAAATTCCAGATTTCCAACAGGAAGTATGATTTTTTCTGAAAAAACCTACTTTTCTTTAACTCCCGCTAGGATTTCATCATATTTGACCTTTGCAATCGATTCCACGCAAAAATTACCCCTAGAAATGGCTTGTCCAATGCCATTTTTAAGACTTTAATTTTTACCCTATTTTTGGTAAAGTTCAAGATCACTTCATAAAATATCAAAAATCGGTGTACCGTCGGTGGTACTCTAGGAAACCCACTGCGGCTCAAAAGGTTACAGCCGTAGAATATTGGTGTAGATAGAATGTGGTAGGACCTTACACTTTTTACTCTATGTACTTGATATGGCAAACGAACGATTCACTCACAAGTTATAATTCCTTAGCGGTTTCATTGCTTGCAAAGCTGGGGGAAGACATTTTTCACTGTCTCAATCTCTAAAGCTCTTCGGTTACTAAAAAATGATGAAGAAAGGATATATAATCTTACAAAAGCAGGAAAGATTATTACAGAAAAAGAACGAAAGTTTTACAGTAGCTATATAAGAGTTTCAAAGGATATCAGTTTTCTTAAACTCATTAAACCTTGTATTTGGGTTTCACTATTACACAATGAACGCCATTCTCGCGCGAGCAGTGTAGAGTGATGGAATTATCAAAATCAATACAGGATAATACTATTGGTATTTTGATCTGTGATTTGACCACTAAGCTGTAGATTCACTCCTGAATACTTGTACAAGCAGTGTGGAAGTGGTTTCTATATGTCGATCCTATCGGAATTAAACAGATTTATGCCCAATTAGCGTAGTCTATCTCTTCTATCAAAATCAAGCAAGCATTCCACGTAGGAGAAAAGAATAATAATGGGTTTGCCGTATTAATCACTCGGCGCTCTATTAACAAAGATTAATAGTATAGTAGCGCAAAGTACTACACTAGTAGCTATACGAATCAAGCTGGTACTGATAATCGATTGTTCGGATTATTGATCAGACTAATCCGTCACCTAATCAGACGACGTGCGAGGAACTGTGAGAAATAAGAATAATTCTGATAAGCCTATTGAGAAGATTAGTCGTGTCTGAATGGTACCGATTAGTTATTTTTATCGAACCTCATCCTTTTACTTGAGACGTTGCAGTATTGTTAACACTACTCTTTCTGTTATCATTTGTGGTTAATTGTGAAGGTTAAAACTAGGAAAAATTAATTACTGTAGACAGAACAATTAATATTTTTTTAAAATTCATTATACGAATTATTCAATTTCTGAAGAAAATAGTACCAATGAATGTGAGAAAAATTATGGTAAACTATAGAAATAGTTGAATGTACTATGTTCTTTTGTATCGTATTTGAACTTTGGTCTGTTTGTGAACCTGGGTGAAGAAAAAAAAATTCGTATTCGAAATAGTATCCGATTGATTGATAAAGGTCCCCCCAAAATTTGCATACACTTACAAACGAACGCAACATTTCAGCAGGCTGCGTTGCATATTACATGAATTTTTTACGCTGAAGCTATTCGTTTAGCAGATAATCGGGAAAGTTGTGCTTTATCAGCAGCAAAAAAATGTCGCTTTCCCTCATAAATCTTACGAATTTTATTTCCTAAGATAAGAGCCACCAAAGCTATTTCATACGTCCAGGCGTCAGAGTGACATCTTGTGTACTTGTATACAGTTCCTGTCGCATTTCGTGCCGGAAACAACGACGTTACAAGAACCACACCATGACATCAGCGCGTCATGTCGCAACTGTCGAGTTTGGGAACATGCGTATGCACCTAGTGCGCGCGTGTCTTTGTTATTACCCAGACCAGGAGGAATCCTGATAAAGCAGACGTGTCAGACCAACGAAGGAACTTCCCCGAAGGGATTTTGGCACATTTGCCCACAAGAAACTTTCTACTCTCCTCATTGTTATCGTTGCATTGTTTCACACTGTGTAATTTCACCTCACGAAAATTCACGATGAATGAGAAATTCATTGTCTGATGTAGCGATGATAATTCCACGTACAATCAGAGACTTGATTTCAACTTGTGTGTAGTTATATCTACGGTCTTCATTCAAGCGCTACTTCAATTATATTCCAATTTATTACCGACAGAATTGAAAGAGGATGTTATTCCTTTTTTAATTATAGCTTATCGCCTTTTTCACTCGCTATTGCTCTCGTTGCTATTTGCAGAAATGATAACTTCAATACGGCAATGGAATAAATTACACCCTTTGGAGAAGCGATCGCTTTGTGTGAATAACTATTTCTTTTGATGGAATTATCCAGATAGATGGAGCTACAGATTAGTTTAACCCCTGTCGACCTTTTGTCGGGGATAAATGAATACTCAAAATTGCTTTGCCCCGAGTAATAGGTTTGGAGGATACGTAAATACCCCACGAGTCTCGTGCTGAATGAAATCATGTATAACTTTACACCAGATTACAATTATAGATTACAATTTCTAATTATAAGTGCACGAGGCAAAAGGATAGGTCGCACAGTTTTATATGAAACTCGTGTGCAGCTGAATGGTAACGTAAGACTTGACGCCGCCGACAATGTGGAATTCGAATTGCAGTGGAAATTATGTATATAATTACGCTGCCCCAGTTGTGGACCTCGTATGCTGTTCTTTCGCCTGGATGAAAACTGCGCAAACCCCTGCACTACTCTCGAACCTCCAAGACCTCTTCTAGCGTGGTTGCTGATAATGTGAGAGTTATATGGTTAGCGTCTTGTACATGCTACTTATGCAGATGAAGATTGAAATGAAATCGGAACGTTTTTTCCATTTCATGGTCATTAAATTAATACGATTTTTTTTTTGGTATCGTGCAACATTGATTTTACATTCGGCAGGTGCCAGGTTAGTAGAGTTCATTTTAGTTTAGTATAATTAATTACTTTGTAGGCGTAACTATTTTTTTACCATTTAATTTCATTACTATACGATACGAGCCCAAGCTCATTACTTTGCAGTAATATTTTAATCAAATAGCAATTTTTCAATTTAAAAACCAATGTTGCATCTGCACGACTACGAACAAGAAAGAAATCTAGCGATCGGACTTATTTAAAAAAATAAGTCCGAACGATCGACACATGGTTTTCTGACCCTCATTCAGCAATTTTAGTATTCTGGATCACGAGGTCCTATTCCAAAAGATACTATATAATAGAGTGGACAATGTACGAGTTGCACAATAAGAAACTATGATTGCAGAGTGAATAGATGTAGTACCTGCAATGACTTAGTCGAGAATTCGGGGTTCTGAAAAGTTGAATGGCTCCCATACAGAATTCCACATGAGGTATTCAACTAGATGCAACTACACGGTGACGAGATGAAATTGCGACGGGGACAAAGTTCGAAACGTTCTGGAACGTTTTTGTAAGCCTTGAGAGCTACTTCGAAAAAATCCCAATGCCTTGGGATTGAAATTTTCAATACCAAACTTGGAAAAACGCAAAATTTGCTGATTCAGAATTTTATTAATCGTGAAAAACAGATCAAGAGCATTTTTTCCAGAAATTAAGATATCCACTGACATATAAAAGAAATCTCGGTCTCCCGAAACAATTTCGAAAAGTTAAGGTGCACCTTTCTTCTGAACGTATAATTTCACTCAGTATTGCAAGTAATCGATTCACCACGGCTGTTTATTTCCCATCGTAAACGTGTCAAAAGCTTTTCATTAGGCTCATTTATATTAAACTCATGAAATGGAGGATTTAAAATTCGACACCTGGCCATGATTATGCGTACGCCGGGAAGGAGTCGGATCCTATTTTTATAATGGTTATCTCGGCATGTCTGTTTCGCTTCGAGCTGACAGGTCATTCGTCCTGCACGATAGATGGATCGATCCGAGGAGAACTTCCTCTGCGGCAGCAAGAGCAAAAGGAATATATAATAAAAAGAAAATAAACAATATGTGTTGGTATTGGTATCGTATCAGCGTATACGCTACTACTGTTCTCGGATCCACTACTACACGCAGCAGTAAGAAACCGAAGAGAAAATACGTTTTTCTAGCAGGATGGCAGGGTAAGCAACGTACGTATATCCGTGAAGGATGATAAATCGTCTCCTTTCTTAAGTGTGCTCTTATATAGACGAGTATTTTTAATGTGTCTTAAGCAAAGATTTTTCCAGTTGAGAAATGATGGGAAGGAAATTAAAGCCATGTAAAAATACCGTAAAAAGGAGCAGCAGTAGCAACAGCGCAGCAGCAGCAGCAGGAGCAGGTGGAGGCAATACGAGGGTGAAAAGTTTAAGGCAACCGTATCCAGCGATTAATGTTCTTTTCGAATTTCCCCTGCAATTATCATGGGGGATCCGTTCGCGGTTTTCGATTGGATTTTCAAAGCGATCGCATATGTTCTAACTGGGTAGTATTGCCATTTGTTATTGCCCGATCCTAATTGCTAGGACGAAATGACATTGCCAGCAGAATTACGCTATATGTCCGGCACTCTGTGATTGCTTTACGTATTTGTGTGACGTTGGATGAAGGGCGCGAATGTAGAGGGGAATGGAAGCGAGCCATCAGGGAGCAAACGTGACCTCAAAATCAGCATGCAAATTCGCCGAATAATTATTCCGAGTGTCCGTCTCGCCCCAGGGCTTGTGGAACCTCTCCCTGATTTAGGGTTACTAACCTTTCCCCTATACGTACACCCGTATACGTATTGAAACTAGAAACCGCATAACCCTTCAAGGGCGTCGGGGCAATCCTTCTCCCCTATTCTTTGGATCAATTCTAAGTACAAGAGGATTTCGACCTGTTTCGCTCTGCTCCTCTTTGGGATCCGATAGTTTTGCTTTTGAAAGCGTCGACGTGAACCAGTTTGGAAAGCCCTGCACGTTCCCTCGTATTCTCAGCGGTACAGGTCGGCCGTGAGTTCGGAACTTTACAAGTGGCAAAGAAAAGCTACTTTTACCGTCTCATCTGAAAAACTTGTACTTTATATATCCTTGTCTATCCAACATCCATTTCTTTTATATTTTTCTTCGAGATTTCTTTCATCTCAAAACTTTTTAACAGCTCACTTGCGACTACCCCACGGCGGAAGAAAGTAGAATCTATTCGCCGTGGCGTTAAACATGAAACAAGCGAGTTAAATTGGTCGAATCTATACTTTGTGTTCTATCGTTACGTCAGTTGGAATATCAAATTTTAATACACTGGAGTGATGACAAGAAACAAAGGAATCAAGGGGGAAGATATACTTTGCCGTGTCTTTTTGAATTTCCTTCTATGGAGATACACCGTAGTACTTTTCACGTTTTATAAAGTCTCCCCTACGTCCATTGCACAAGAAAAGATGACAAACGAGCCAAAGGCAGTCAGCTTTCTTTTCTTTTCAACTACTCTGATGTCTCTTACTCTTATTCTGCTACAAGGGTTTAGTCGTAAATTTATTTTCCAACCGGAAGTCTCATCCAACTCCCTTTGAGCCACCCTCTAGCGACTACTGGACACTCCAGTTTTCATTGTTTACGGCTTAGGTGGCCGGAGTAGCTTCTACTCGAAGTAACTTCTCCACTTCTATTTCCTCGACCTCATTTTCTTTCTTTTTCTCAGAAAATCTACCTTATTTTCCAGGAATATTGAGATGATGAACAGCTTTGGGGGATCAAAAACTTTTCGTGGTCATGAAAGGTGTAATGATGTTATTTTTGCTAAAGTCAGTATAGGTGCGTCTCCCCGTTTTTCACCAGAATATTTTTTTCCGATACTGCAATTATATTTTTGTAAATTAATTAATTGTCAATACATTAATTATTGCTTTAATCCGAACGCACTGACATACATTAACATGCATAGTTTTAATATATAAATAATAGTGCACTATCGACAACTTTCATATTTCCTGCAGTTTCTTGTAGTACCAGTTTACGAAAATATTTTATAAAAAATAGTCATTTTAACAAAATGTATCTACTCAAGTCTTTATTTTAGGATTACAATGTTTTACTCGAACGTTTACTAATATTCATCTATTTATCCGTTAATAAACAAAGATTAGTTTTATTTACAAAATTATTATTATAAGAGGTCGATGTGTGGAGGTTCGAATTTCGAACTAAAAATATATAACAAAATTGAACACAAAATGGAGGCTTTAAATATATCACTAATTTTCGCCCTGGAGGCTGCTGGTGTAATAGAGGTTACAAGGACTAATTTCTGTGTCACAAAGTTTTGTGGTTAGGTGAAATAGGTCACGGCTGCAAATCCTACTGATGACGCTTTAATTACAGATCCTCGTCTAACCTTACCGAACAAGTAATATTTTATGTATTTTATGGAACATTTTGAAACTCTCAAATACTCTTCGTAATTCCAATACTGCAAAGTCCAAATTTGAAAATTTAAATCCATTTTGAATTCTAAGTTCTTACACGGAGTATTTAACATTTGCAACTGCTCGTTTCTGCAAGAATTATTTATTTTTTTTTTCAAAATTAACCCTTGAAACTTTAAGGCGTTCGATTACGCCTGTACGTTACCGAAATTTTCTACTATATTCCCGGATACATTACCAAAGAGGCTATCCGATGTTGCCTTTGTACTGAACGTTCTCCTCTACGCTCTAACGCACATTTACTTCAAGCATGAAACGCAGAAATGTTTATGCTTTAAAAAGGTTTTTCTTGCAAAGTCATTTTGCTTCACGGGGAAAGGATATTCAATTTTTTATATTGATAAAGGCGAGTTATACAGGGCGATTCAATGTAGCTTCAAGATATTACAATTTTCGGGAAAAAGCAACCAATAAGGTAGGTACCAATAGTTCTTTAGAAAAACAATTGGCTCCTGTATCGTATCAGTGACGAAACGGAAAATATTTTTCCACGGGAAAGCGGAAGGATGAGCAGCGAGCTTCCATAACATAAAATGGACGTATGAAATTCTTCAGCACTAGTGATGCCCGAGGCTATTGTTGTCGGATAGAAAGAAAGCAAGAGAGAGGAAACGGGGCCGGTGGGTGTTTCTTAAATATACAGAAATTCCCCAGAATTGAAGGAATACGTTAAAAAAGATACAGTGTAGCTACTTTCCATTGCGCTAACAATAAGAAGTCAATTGAACGGAATAAATGCAATTTCTCTCCCAAAGGAGAACATTTTAGACATTCCGTGTCACTATAAAAGTGTGACAAAAGTCTGAAAGAAAAGCTCACAAGATCATCAGTACCACGGTTTTCAGAGTTGATTGCTCTCGTTTTTTATCTGATTAAGTAACAGCTGTTAGGTGACGCTAATAGGGATCAGTTTTTTCGTAAGACTTAATTGGAGCCTCTTCATGACGTCATTTACAGAGGCAAGGTCTTCTGTGTCAATTCTTCTTGATTAGGACATCCATGACATCCCCCGTTTAACGGTATCGAAATATATGGAAAATACAAGAGGCTATAAACATTTTGTACCGTTTTCGAAAATATATTGGGAGTAACGGAAAGCATATTATTACACTGTCTGGTAAACTTCAAACATTCTTGCAGTTCTCACACGACTGAAAGCATTCCTTGTCGTTCGGGAAACGAGTAAGTAGTTTACACTCTATCCCGTTGACCACAATTCGTATAGAAAATGTCATTCTAGTGATGTGAAGTTAATTTGAGCTCTCTTAACTTTTTTTTCCGTTTTTCCACAACAACACATTATTTCCGTCACTGTGGAGCTACCCATTTCGCTGATATATAGAAATATTGGAGCTGATAGTAAAAGATTAGGAACTGTATTTCAAGAAAAATATTTCGATTACCATTTTTGAGCACATAAATTACAGCTAATACGAACCTAAAATGCTCTTGATTCTAGATTGTCACACATAACTAATTGTACTTTAAACGAAATTCACTCGATATAGAAAAAAAGGGCATATGTTTCTCTCCTCAAAGAATTTTGTAATCTTTCATCAATTATTGAAGCTCTCAGCTTGCAGTAATGTATATGTACACCAATACCGCATATCAACCTCGACATCAATAGCCGATAAAGCAAAAAGAAGAGCCACCCCGTGGAGCAAGTTTACTCCACCTTCTCCCCTATATCATCTTCGAATTTTGCATTGAATATCAAGGTTGATATAGTGGACATTGAAAATTTGGTATCAGTAATTCTATGTAGAGACTTGAAAAGCAACGTGTCCTTTCATAAAACTGTCAACGTGTAATAAAGGACTTTACTAATAATAAATCACGGTGAAGCGAGGAGATATATGCGTAGCTATCTACCTGCGAAGAATTCAATCGTCTTAAATTTCTGATAGCATCTGTATGGAAAAGGTGCTGCTGTTATTGAGGGAAAGGCACTGAATCAACGTCAAATAATATTATTTCAGTTTTATATGGATTTATTTGTGCAGCTCTGTATCATATTTGTACCATCTTTCGACGGTAATTGCGTCTCACTGTTTACTTCGAGGACAAGTGCAAGCTTCGAAGGCGGTACTTAAACTCTTTCTTGGCAGAAAGTAACAAATATTAAATTACAGTTTACTTTACTACCTAGTCTGTTAATATGTCAAATAAAAGAAGACACCATTTTAGAAGCAAGATCTCTATTAGTTTTTCTAGAACCTTTGAAAGCCACTGTACGTGTCCCGGAAGTATACTTTCCACAAATGTATATCCACCTAGGGAGCACTTTAGCAGTAATTTGAAGGAAAATGGGTAAAGTGACGTATTGCAAATTTTACGGGTTACTAGCAACAACGAGCGCTTGCTTTTTACGTCTTACTGGCGGTCGTGTAAAAGCTTAAGTGGTTAGAATTTGGAATTTATTCAATTAAATTTGAAGCCCTTTCAAAAAAATCGACTTTTAAAAACAACTTTTAGGCATTTTCAAGCCCCCCTTATCCGATGTAGTTTTTTCTATTTCTGCTTTCGCATTAATAATAGTTACCAACATTTTATTATTACTCTGGAATTTTAATAACAGTTCTCGAATTCTCTTATCGTATCTAGTATTCTAATTTTACTTGGAATAGCGGTCCTATTAAATTTCTGTGTATATATGTAGGTGCCAAAAACTGAACATTTCTAAATCTCTAAAAATAAAAACAGTAATTACAGACCTTCTCCTTGACACATAAGAGATTAAATACATCAAGAATTATAAAACGGCGAGCTTACCGGTTCTTGAATTTCTTGCTCTTCTTCTCAACATCTTTATAATAGCGTCCATTCAGCCTTTAGCGTAATGTCACTTTTTAGGAACGAAATCTTAAAATCTTCTTCAAACGTCATGGAGTAAAGCTACCCTCTTGATGTTTCTCGAGATTTATTTCGTTCTCGCAGCTATTGACCAACCCAGCTTGTCTTAAGTCACACTTTTTTAAAAAGAAAAGTCAAAAGAAACTCTTATCTCGTAATTGTAGTATCTTTTATGTAATCTTTCCTTGCATTTCAATATATCTTTTGTGACAACTACATTTGTTACATCCTGTTGAATTCATCCACCATGGGTAGCGATATGAGAAAAAATATAATCTTAAAGTAATATAATCACACGAACGTTTTTTTCTTTTTTTTTTGTTTATCTAAATTTCTTGTGATATAATGATAAAGAAATTAGATAAAAGTGTATATTTCACAGAAGTATCGATTTTCGTTGAAACTACATAATCGAAAATAATTGTATTTCAAAATAAAAGTTGTATTTCTTTACGTTATCCAAGACATTTTTGAGTGTTTTCCCTTGACATTAAACCATGGTGAATTTGGATAACAAGAATTTATGTTACATTGCTATTCGTATTTGATTATCTACTATTGGGTTGTGTTTTAAGTTCATACGGCTATTACGGAATTTTTCAAAACTTTAGTTCCCATCGGAAATTAATAAAAAATTAAATTATTTTTAATCAATTAATCCGTTAAATTTCCAAATATGAGTTGTACAACTGGAATAAAGTTTCGACAAAAAAATATTACTAGGCTAAAACAAATAATTTCAATAATCAAAATTTTCGTTAAAAAAAACCCGTTCAAATTTACGGTACAACCCCATAAAAATCTTTCCTACTCTGTATTCTCGTAAAAAATAAATAAATTATTTTCTTGTTATAACGAAAGAATGGTAAATGGCCCTATTTTACATAGCAATATTTGCCATTTTATTTCTCGATTATTACTTAGACTTTCTTCCTTCATTTCGTAATTTCCATTTATTCGTAGAGTATCGTCCTCTTACTATGAAAGGAATAAATTTGTCGACCAATCTACTGCATTACTCTATTGTTAATCAGCAAATTTAATCAACGTTTAACTTCCAGTAGACCGGCCGGGAGATTGTACGGTCCGAATGGTCGAGATAATCGAAACGTTTAGCTTGGTATTTGGTATTACTGAAGGTAGACATCCCATCTCTGATCAGTTGCCGCGACCACGCGTGTAGAAAGCCCCTTCAGTAGAACGTACATGGCTTTGTTCGCGTGCCAGTCGCAGCCATTAATTGGCTATAGCCAATAAAGCGATGATTACTAGTCAGGCGGATCCCCAATTCTCATGCATACATAACATTTCAAAACGTCCATCCAAGATGACAGGAGGAGGCTATTGAGCTTAGCGCCAGTAGGCTCTGAATAGTATTGCCAAGCTCTGCGTGAGCGGGCCATTGTGTTTGTGTTTACTTGTATACGTATGAATTTATATCTCTTTCGAGAGAAAAGAGGTAAATGCTCAGTATACAGAGCCATTTAGAAGCATAGACTTTGCACTTTAAGGCAACCCTTGTTCCAACTTTCTATGGCCTTTTTTTACGGACATATAAACTTGCCAAGTTAGGGATACTATACTTCTTTTTTTCAACGGTTTACGTGAGAGCGAAATGGAGTTCAACTTTGAAGACCGAGACTTTTCGCAAAATAAAACAGCATGAAGTTTGCGAAGCATTTTCCGTGTCCGTAATGTAACACCATAAATCCGTTGTTGCGTTCCCATTCGAATTCATATTTATATCCTTGTCTCCTTCAAACTTTCGCACTTCAAATTCTCTCACAGTAATTCCCAAGTTTCTAACTTCTTGTCAACGCGATTATTTCCTTTACGTAACCGATTCATGTCCAATAAAGTTCTTTTCTAAAATATTTTATTCAGATGAATGAATATATTTTGTTCGGAAAATTTGAGTAAGATGAATTTGATTAAGATGCTTTGCAAATTTCTTCGAATAGAGTGAAGTCATCATTCTTTACATCATACGTTATTGGGGTCATAAGTAACATGGGAGATTTAGTGACATCCCGAACGTGTCTGATTGATGATACCGTGAGTTGTTTACCGCAATGTTATCAGAACTAGAGCCAAATCTTAAGAGAACCCATATATTTTCTTGAGGTACCGACAAACAGAATACCGTCGACATTCGTATTCATTTCTGTGGAAATCGGTATACATGCTAACAGTAACTTCCATCGTTTGGCTCGAAAACCTTTTCATTAGCATTGAAAATTTAGGAAAAGTGCACTCAAAGCAAAATCGTATCCATACGTTATGTAATTTCAATGGAAAGACTCTGATATCCGGTACAGAGTGGTTCCCCATCTTCTTCGTATGAAGTAATTCTACTCATTTGCCCGAATTTGACAGGTTTTGATTCTTAAAAAGGTTCTATCAAAAATACTTTATCTATAAAATACCCTACATACCTTAATATTATTTTATTATTGTTTACTAATTCTTTTTTTATCACTATAAATTGTAGCAATTATTTTCATTCTTCAAACTTGTAGAGAAAATAGAAAAAAAATTTGAGAGAAACGTAGAATAAATATAGTAACAGAAATAAATAAAGATTCCCAATAAAATTCACGAGATGACAATAAATTATTTCAAGATGAAGATAATTTTTAAATAAAGAAATCAAACGATTAGACTTGAAATTCCTGATTGGTGCATTTCCGGGGAACTCGTGCATTTCTCTACCCTTACTTAACCATTCCAAGTGTGTACTATATCTGTACCTACTTAGTGCATATAAATAATAGAGTACCAGATAAACTATTTTCTTGCTCGTACACCATCAGAGAAATTTTCAATATATGATACACAAATTAACGCTTTTACCATCTTTGAGTTCCTTTTCGAAAGGGAAAGACGATACCTCACTCTTTGGATCCTCGAAGAATTTACCATCGGTAACTACTTCCTCTCTCGCGTTACTGTTCCTCCGGTTCAAAGAAAAATCCGACTTTTTATAAGAAAGCCCATTTAATGGAACCCGTTAAGTTCCGCTGCGTTACAATGCAAGTGCAACTTCACTCGTTTCCTGCTGCCACTCTATAAGAGCATTTTCAATTCAAAGTGTACGCTTTGCGAAGGCTTTATGGTGCGTATGGTTTACCGCACGCACTTTGAAAAGTCGTGGAGGGGCATGAAATTTCTTCATGACTGACTGTAATCCTTTGAAGATGGTTATTTTATCCTAAGAGAGACAAGTGCTGTGAAATATATACAGTAAAAAAAAACCCCGGGGTTATACCTGTATATAGCGGTGAAAGATATAGCGAAGCTTTTGTCGAAATACTTTTTGTGGAAGGGCGTCGCAATTACTTGGAAATGCCATTGGAATCCCTCATGAAAAGTGTATTGCTCTCGTAAAGGTAGGGCGTGTCTTACGCTCGTCGAGAGATTTCCGCAATTATTTCCGCGCAAACGCCTCTTTTTCTTCCTTGGCTACGATTCACCGACTAGTAGAAGGAAAGCTAGGGAGTAGGTACTCTTGAAGGTACCCCTCAAGCATCGCCGGTGCATTCGAAAACCTTCGAAATCCCCGGGTGAACGGTGTAAGGCATGGTCATAAAAGCTCGCTTACGATCCCTCTATTCATTCTCCGCAGCGGTATCCCACATGCAACGATAGATACACGGTCTATCGTTAGATACTGATACAGAAAGCGCAGAAACACAGGAGAAAAGCGATATGAGGCGGATTCCCCACCGTTGACTGAGAATTAGCTCAGGCCGAAATGCTTTACGTGAGATTTTATGTATCACGAAAACCAAGCCCTATCGTAAACACCCATTCTGGTTATGAACGCTCTCTCCCCTCTTTTACGACTTTACAGATATGATACGATACTCCGAGGATACGTCTTTCACGGAGTAAGTCTGATTGTCATTAACGATATGATGTAGGGTAGTAAAATTTCACTTTTAATGGTGTGCTTATAAAACAAGCGATCATTAGTATAATGCGTTTCTTCGCCATTAACCGAGAAACTTAGCTATTCTCATCATTCGCCGATCGTTTCGAGCTACTTCAAGGTTTTTTTTATTGGAAATCGATTACTTGAAAAAATAATTGTCGATATTGCTACTTATAATGGCACAACATTACTGTTGGCATTTTCAAGACACTGCTGTTCCAAACAACAAAGCTGAGTCGACTAAAACAATAAATTTTAACAATAGGTATTTTTTTTACGTAGTTATGAAATAAAATATCTTGGCCCAAATGTAAGCTCTGAGGGTGTTAGGGTGAGATTACATGAATTGTGGGAGACCATCCTGATGCGTTTGAAATTTTGTTTTCAATTCTATATTTTTTTACGACTGTTTTTCGCGGTAGTAGCTTTTTTCTGGATAATACTTACCTCGACCTTTTTATTATTATTATTATTATTGTTATTGCTTTTATTATTGTTAATATTAAAATTCAGTTACGATATCTATCACACAATTTGAACAACTACAACCAAAGTGAATTTCCTACTTTGTTCAATAATTAAAATTACTAGGTTATTTCTCCACTGTATGTTATATTAGCTTTTATAACGCAGAGAGCAAATTTTACTAAATATCTCTATAGAATTTTTTGCTTTCCAGCATAATAACATCGTCTGTTACATTAAAAAAATTGCGAGAACATAAAAAAATTTGCAGTTTACAGATTCCTCCTTTCTTTTGTGTATCCCAGTTTTTGTGGATCAGCATATACGCGGGAAAGTTATACAGGACGGAAACCATGAAGGAAAGAATCCTTTCGGAACTATAAATTCATATTTTAGAATATAATGATAGTGAAAATCCCTAGGGTATATACTGGGCGCGATATATTCGTGATTACAGTAAAATGCAAATGACTCCTACATCCATTGCAAAATGCAAGTACGCTTACGCGCTTGTCCAACTGTAATTTATCACCGCGAGTGTACACGTCGTTCTTTTGGATAAAACACAATTTTAATAGTATGCCGCTTCGTTAGCGGACCACATTTATGAAATCTTGATTAAACAACTATTTTCAAATATTATAAATTCTCTGTATACACTTGTATGCATTTGATATTAATTCATAGATTCATTATAATACACTGATATGAGTGAATGCAGAGGGAGTTGTGGCGCATTGCTTTTCAGTGATTACCTCTGTCGGGGTATTTTTACGCCAGGTAATCTATAATATATGTAGTTGGCAATGTCATGTTGTACAAATAATGAGATAATTATAATATACGGTAATTCGTAGAGTCGTGATGATGTTGACACTCACGATTTACCCGAACCTCTAATGGAATTGCGCATCGGTGTTTGCCGGTGTTTTGTCGTTTTTAAATGAAACTACGGCCAGGAGCAAGCTTAACTAGGCTAATCAAATACCTAACTTTTTATATTACACAATAAAAGTCGCGTTGATTGGATTACATCTCGCCCGGAACGAACAGTTCATGTGAAAATAATGGTATGACAATCATTTCAACCAGACATTAGAGTTTATATGCTAGACGGGTCGTATTGGTTACTGAAGTATCGCGTTCAGATCTTTATCGTTCTTTTATTTCTACGTTGCACGATACAATTTCCAAAAAAATCTGTTCATCGACTTGGCGACAATACCTAGATAGTAAACATTTTCGAAAGCTCTTTAATTCCATGAGTTTGAAATTTAATTACCTGACAGCCATTGTCGTTCTCGTTAACTCGGATGCATTTCGAAATCTTCATCTGTGAATTTAGAACCCTCATTTGATTTTGTAATTTTATTTTTCTCTTTATCAATAGCAATCTGGACACAAGTATAAAAATATTGCAGTCGGGAAAAATTTACTTGCCCAGTAAGTTGAATTAAAGATTTTTAAAATGCTAACAAATGTAATTTTTATGTAGAATCGTATAATATTTGATATAATAATCTTTTTATAAAATTGTCAGTTTTTAATACAAACCTGGAAATATAAATTCAAATTTGTGTTATCTTTCAACTAAAAAACTACTATATTCGGATATCTACAAACTTTGTTTACCCTGTTGACTAATTTTCTAGGGATTTTCGATAAAACCTTATCTGACGTATTTTTCACGACGAATCCACTTAAATTGTCAAAATATTCGGTCATGTCGATGCGCGAATAGGATTTTCCCGTACCTAAAAAATATGTTTTTCAATAACTTGCTCTGGCATTCCTATCCAACAAACCTGCGTGATCCATTTGTCAATTGTATTTTTGACATTGTAGGGTTTCCTCGTTTTTTAAAGAAGGCAAAGGTAATTACAAATTTTTGGAGTCAACACTAAAGCCGGAATTATTTTTTTGTATTACATTCAAGCTCGTGATATATTTTTAAACTCGCGTTGTTTCTAAAATATTTTGCAATAAATGGAAATAACACGTAGCTTGAAAATCGAAAGTCCTTCGTAATATACATGCAAGAAAAATTCACGCGTTAACATCCGCGATCAAAGTACGAGTGATTCTAGTAAACACGAGACAAAGCTTCCAAAGGAAAAGGAGTGTATTCACACGAGGGAGTATTTCCTCTTTCATAATGCACCTCGACAAAAGCGGAATCACCGCAAAGACCCAGAAAGCTTCAAATTAATTTTTTAAATTATGCTCCAAATTTCAACGATTTCCGTTTTAATGACAAATAAAATCACCCAGTAAAATTTAAATCATGAGGTAGGATGACCAGAAGAAAATTGGGGACGTAGCAAAACCAACTAAACGTCCTCAAGTTTACCAAAACGTGCACCAATTGGAGGCAAGGATAAGCTTCGGTCTAAGTAAATCGTTTAAATTAGACTATTTGCGAGAATTTAGATGTAAACAATTAAATTTAAAATTGCATGAAATATAAAATTTAAAATTGCATGACAGTAAAATTTAAACCATGAGGTAGGATGACCAGAAGAAAATTGGGGACGTAGCAAAACCAACTAAACGTCCTCAAGTTTACCAAAACGTGCACCAATTGGAGGCAAGGATAAGCTTCGGTCTTAGTAAATCGTTCAAATTAGACTATTTGCGAGAATTTAGATGTAAACAATTAAATTTAAAATTGCATGAAATATAAAATTTAAAATTGCATAAAATATTAAATTTAATATTGCATGACAAATTCTGTAAATATTCTGAACTAGATTGAAATGATTATTACTTCAAAGATTACGAAATAAACGAGAATGACTTTAGTTTGAAATATTGGATACCACAAAGTCTATATCGAAAATGGTTACTGTGTACTGGCACCGAGACTGGAAGTTTTCACTCAATTTTTTTCCCAGAATACAACCATGCAAATCAGACTCTGTTTGTGAATTCCATACGCGTCTATAAAATTTGACATTCCCAATCTCCATATTTACAAGTCCAATACTTTCGACTGTTACATTTTTCCAAATTCCCTGTGTTTGAATTTCGATCCTCCCCGAATCAATTTATGTCCTCAAACATCGGTCGAATTTCTACAAAACTGTGGTATACAAAGAAATGAAGAGATCAGAAAATAATACATTTCCAAGGTGCTGCAATTTACAAAAAAAAACTGTTATTGTGTGAAGAGGGAAGAACTGTAATACAGACAAATTTGCATTGTATGCTAGAAACATTGTTGCATTACCGTAAAAATCACTGTCTAACGTAATACAATTTTCTTTTCCTTATTTTGATTTTTTCCGTGTAACACCCGCACACATTGAAATTCAAATTCCGCGAAAACATGCTGCGGGTTTAGAATCCTTCCATCGCTTCCAACTTCGAAATGTGGTGCAGTTGAAAATCTACGTTTCTATGAAGCTTCCAGTTTTAATGGCCCATACATCTAGAGCTTTCAGAAACGTTACAGTAATAAGTTTTACGCATTTAAAATTCCTCCCTCGCAATTTCTAGTCTCTTTGAACTTAATGTTCTTCCGCGCAATTCCTTCGTCCATATAAATGCTTATTTAAATATTTACCATGGAAAGCATATAACTCCATTTTCCTTTAACGTGTCTGAAATTGACACTCAAAATAGTGAGATAATGGGAGATAACCTTATCTCACCGTGACTGGATAATGGTTTATTCGCACTTTGAAGTACCTAAGCAAATGTTCATGACGGTAGGGGTTTGGTTTATGTTCCGAAGTCGAAAGACAATGGTGATTTTCAAAGAGGGAGTCGATCGAGATACCGTTGTCGTGACGGTAGCAATTGCAGTTTGCTTCGTTACGCGGTAGCTTGTTCGCAGCTCGTTCCTGGTTATCCCTACCGAGTGCAGCAGTTGAGGTTATCACCCGACTATCTCGCAGCGGGTGTTATTTGCGTTATTTATACGTCCCTCGAGCATCGCTCGGTTTATAATCGAGAGAGCCTGCTCGACGGCCGTGATTACACATCGTTATCCCAGTTAACCCACCGGAAATGACGGGCTGGTACTGAGTAGCCGATAGGACAACAACCACGTACATACACACCCCTTAGGGTTTCCCGTCACAGTCTCAAGGATCTTCTCTTAATTCTAACTTTGAACCACGATAGCCTTGTGGTAACCTAACTTTAGCCAAAACATAACATTTACATACAAGGACGAACTATTACCGTAGATTCTATCAATTGTTGGTTGCGTCCGGATCTATCGCTGAGTTTTCACTTCAAGGAAATGCAACGAACTCGGTAATCTCTGTGGGAATTATCGGGAGTCAAGGTTTTCATTTACAGATTTTTTTTAACATTGCCATCAAAAAAAAACCTTGTGGAGTCTTGACTGTGGTGGTAAATTAAGTTTTATTTGATCCTACGAAGTTTATGGGAGAATAACTAAGTGATACTTTGTTTGAAAATGCTGTCGACTGCACCCTTGTGAAATATATTTTAATTGGGCTTTTACTTCAGAGGAAAACGCGGTAGAATTATCTATATTTTTTTGTTTTCCTTATGATAAATTTAATTAATGTAATTAATTAAAATCAATTTATAATTCTATAAAATGCGTCTATAAAATGAACAAAAGTGTTCTTTACCGCTGCAATATTACGGCGGATGCGCTTTGTGCAATATTTTGTATACGCACCACGCGAGAATGTGAGGAAACGATAAAGAATAATAACAAATTTTACTTATTAATTAATAAACACTCTATTAAATTGTACACATGAACGTTTTTATATTTCCTGAAAATATTGATAATTTAAAATGAAAAAAAGATTTTAATATTATTCGCGAACCATTTTTGCTAAGTGCTGATTTAAGAATTCAAGGTTTCCGCATAAAATATTGCCTGAAATTTTCTAGACACGACTCAGAAAGCAACAACCTTTTCGTCACTGTCAGCGTGTCATTAAAAAATTATGAAAGATCCAAAATGGTTATAGTCGAAGTTTAATAGTAGTCGTCTTCCCTTAACTTTTACCTGCTGGAACATTACGCCAGTCTTAACCTCAAACACCGTTTTTGATTTTAATCGTACCCTTACCCCTTCAAGTTCCTCTGCGGAAGGGTGATATTATATTCTGCCTATCAAGTAAACTCCTCCAGAGCCCCGTTCCGGTAGACCCACATAACCGAGTAGGCGGAAGCTTTTAGTCGTGCTAAAGTTCATACGAAAACTGCAAATCTGACACAAACTATAACGCATAATGTATGACTATGCCTTCTTCCGTGTGCAAATGATTGATAATACACACGAAAGTAAACTGCATATAACATGATTAATTGTTTTATACAAACAACGGGTACTAATAGTTTATTTTTCGTTTTTGTTTTAGGTAAGTTTCATCAGAGACATTTATTTCTATAACGTGATTGACGGTAAGGGTGAGTTATTATTATTATTCACGTACTTATATATTTTATCAATTACCTCAAGAAACCTTCTGCGTAGAAGTCATGGTATAGGAATAGTTTGCTCTCAATTTTGCATAATTTCTAAAAATTCGATCCATTGCTTTTGTTATAAATAATTTAAAGTGAAATTGAATTAAAATTGGAATTAAATAAAATAATATTTCTATTTTTTTTTACATAAACTGTTTTCTAAATAATTATTCATGTTAAATAAGTAAATAAGTTAAGAGGATTTTCTCCTAAAAATAGAATAAAAAGGTATGTTTCGCATAAAGAAAGAAAAAAACAAAAAGGGGTCAAAGTTCGGCTACTCTATCTTATCAGTAGATGAAATTTATGATTGTTTTCCATTAACTCGAACTTTATTAATAAACGTCGATACTAGATTATCAAGAATTTCTAGTTGCACTTTTCGTTTTCTCATCGCTAACAACGAAACTCCCGTTCTTTTTCGAAACGACATTCATCTTTACTACGTACCAGCGCAATTGATTAATGAAATCGTGGCAGCAATTGAAACGCACTTTATTGATTAGTGCAATAAAATACTAACTCTCTAAGGGCATGGAACTAATGAGACTTTCCTCTTTGAGTTTGGTTACAACCGCCTAATCCGTAAATACTAAAATCCCTTTGTTTTCGTAGAAAGTTCGTGCAAATAAATTATATGTATTCGGAGTCAGCGAATGATGATTGAGCTATATCTGCGGGGATCATGGTTTTAATCATACATAAAAGCCAGCAGTTCTTTTTATTATTATACTGACAGGGCTGAGTAAGACGTGTTTAATCCTATACGCGATGATACGAGCGGTATCTTATTTGATACCAGCCTAAGTCCTTTCGCTTACATTATAGTTAATTTATTCCTTTTCTTTATTGCTGGGTATTCAATTACGCGAAATCGACTCTGCTACATTGGGAGGGAAGCATGATCGTAATTTACCTTTTACTCGACTCATAATTACGAAGCACGTCGCAACTGTATTATTAGTGCAAGCATTCAATCTTAATTATTTCGACTTCTCTTATTTGCGCGATATATAATTAAACTTTTTTTTTCGCCATTCGAGTGATTTTTTACAAAGTCAAGAATTTCAATATCTAACAGCTAATCAGATATTTAGTGGCCGTTCAATACGATGTAAAATATAAAATGTAATTTGTCAACTCTTGTCTCCTCTTCCTCCTAAGGAAACTTTACTTTCGTGGAAAAAGTGTTTTCGCCTTTGAAATACAATTACAGCGGCGTTGAAAACCGCCTGCAAACAGTCTAGTTTCAGCCAAACATCAGAGTACTGCGAGCGTAAGCCATCCACTACGTTTCTTATCTCCAAACCAACATACCCAATCTATTAGGGTTGAATTGTGAATCAGTTTAGCTGAATCGTGCTCATTGCTGTATTTCGTATTTTATCAGAGCACATCCTTTCTTGTTTGTGCAAAAAGTGTACTACGTGCAGCAATAAAAAGTTTGATATCAACAACAATAATAATAATATTGGATTGAAGCAAAACTACGTCGCGTTTTTGACGTTAGATGATATTAGAGAAAATGCGGCAAACTTTTGCACCAATCCAATAGTGATAACAATAATAATACTAATAATAATAATAAGAATAATAATAATAATAATAATAATAAAACATTTTTTTCTTCAATATGTTCGATGAATTTTTCCCGTACAACAACAAAATTATTCTATATATAATATTTTTCATTTGAACAGAAAAGGCTACTAATCGAAAAAAAGGTGGTCAATCATTTTTATATTACAATATTAAATTTATACTTTTATGATTCAGTTTTTTTTTCTTCTTTATTAAGAGTTTGTTGGTGAATTACACATAAGGTATAGATCAAATTTGGAATTTTTTAGTGCAAGAACCTCTGAAAAACGCATTGAAAGGTCACTGCGGGTGTAAAATCGTAAATTACGCAGAACTCTTGTTTGTCGCATAGTTGTAGATTCTCGTAAAACTCATAACAGCATCCAACCTAGAAATATTCGCGAGATAAAAAAGTTTTTATAACAAAGGTATACCGCACTTAGAGGAAAAGTTGTTCCTTCTATCAGAATCACCATAAAAACACGTATTTTAAAGGAAAAGATTTTGTTTGTTGAAAAAAGATTATTTTTTTAAACAAAATTATCACCATGTATTTTTATAGTGAGAAAACACTTTCAGAATTCGATGAAACTTTTCTAAAATCAATAAAATATCTTTGAACCACACAAAATTTTGTTTGCTTTTTGGCTTGTATTCTTAAAATATTTTTCTATTTCAAAGTAATCATTTTTCTCCGTAGATAGTGCAAATTGAATAGGTGAAAATAAAAAAGTGACTTTTTAATTTAACTTTAGAATTGAATGCTTTCGATAAAAACTAGCTGTGACATTTCCCACAAGTAAACGTAAAAATATAACAATGGACCAGAAAGCTAATAACCATTGAATGACTAATTACGAATCGAAATAAGAACGAAGTCTTTAATTTCTCTTCTCTAGAATACTTTTGTGCCAGCAACTTCAGCAACCATTATGATAATGATTTGAATTCGTTTAATTACACTACCGCTGGAAATGACGATATTTAAATCCACGTTAAGAGAAAATGGTACTGTCCCACATCTATTTCCTGTTCCACTTTAATGTAATTTCGCGATCCGTCATTGCACATTTCGTTTAATCAATAATCCCGTATAATTTTGCTCTTGATAGATAAAAAGTGAAAAATGCTGAAGAATCTCGTGCGGGGTATTAGATGCAATTTTGAGATTAATTTTGATTGTAATTAAAAGAGAAGGATTGCCATTTTTTTGCGTTCTGTATCACTGCGTCATGCATTTGGCAAAACTCGCCATTCCATTTCGACGTAATGAAAAACCGTTATCAACGCGAATAATAATACTTGGGTTAAAATGAGTTTTACGAGAAACACACAAGCGTGGACTATGTAATTTCGAATATTTCCTGAGGCGCGAAAATGGTGTGAGAAGGTGGTAGTGATAGTAGCGATACTATAGTAATAGTCGTTGCATGGGGGTGGTGATAGTAGTGGTGCCGGTAGGAGGAGCAGGACGAAGAGGAGGATATGGTTATGTCCTGAAGAGCCTGGAGTGTTAGAGCGATTAATAATAATAATTTTTCATATTCTCTTTTTTGAAGTAGTACAAGCACGATTTTCCGCATCTGTGGCGTTACAGTTTTGTACATTCCCGTTCTCTCTTTGCCCACTCTGTCGCGTTAACGGTATAAATTCGCGATAATGAATCCTACTGCTTTTATAACATCGCACCATAGGTTTTGCAACACTACGTGTACGGTGTATGTGTGATATTTAATTAGCAGGTTAATCATCCTAATTAATATTCCGTGTTTTGCCGAATATTGTTAGCAAGTGTGTTATGCTGTTATTCTCAACAATGTGTTGCTTTATATGGAGTAGCAGGGAATTTTGCAAACTAAGGGTTGTTGGTAGTGGTACACAGGTATGAATATGTATCGTTGGTACGATGCATAGCAGGTAGCTGCAGCTACTTTGTCTGGAAAATGTCAGAGTTTACGTTGTTAGACATTCAACCCATTTGTGAGAATCTTTAATGGTAGGTATATTACGTTTCCACTTTCGTCCATCTATTTCCATTTGGCTGCTTCCGCTTCTGTTGCCATACAGCGAAATTGTTACTCCAACATTGTAAATAACGTATGTTGTAATAATATACGTTTTGATTAACACACGGTACACACTACCGACTGAAATGTATTCATCGAAAAACAGGATGCTGCGTATTTATTCAGAGAATTTTGTTGAAAACTGTCATGGAATCAGTGGAAATTGTACCAACGTTGTTTGGAATTCAGTGAAATTTGAACGATACAAGAATATGTCATCTCTAGTGATTTTTTAATGAGATTCATACATATATATTTGCGTGTTTAATTTTATTGCACACCTAATTTACGAGGTTGCATATCTGCAATGTTATTCAAATCTGACAGTGGAGATTTCACCCCTTTCACCTTTTCAACATGAAATTATACAAATAATTTTGCCGATATTATATATAAATTAAGGTTTACAGAATTACAAATCTGAATTAATAATTAAAATATTGATTATAATTATCTCGAATTTTACGAAACGAACCGTAATTATCTCTTCTCTTTTGAAATGTAATTATTATCGAAAATGGATATAATTCAAATTATTCATAAAAAAAAGAATATATGAGAAATCGTTATTTTTTATTGGTTTTACTCTGTCACAAAAGTTTTATTGGATCACTCTGTCACAAAAATTCTCAGTTCTTTGCAATTTTCTAATAATAAAAAATGTGGTTTCTTTAAATAATACGGAAGCTGGTAAGTAATTAATTGTTTCGAAATTAAACGCTCATTAATATATTGTTGAAGGTGGATTCTTGTAGAAACTAACGCCTACGGCAAGCTACCCTTCATACAAGTCAATACTGAAACACTCGCGTAAAAGCAAATATAAGCAACTTTTTCTAGAAATTCTATTTATTTAAATCTTTTTACACGCCTTTAAAAGCATTCTAATATTTTTTTAAATTGTGATAGACTGTGTAACAAATAATATTGTATAGCGAAAGTTCCTAGGATGATTTTGATTATATCACTCTCTGAAGTTGCCTGAACAGATTCTTCTCTGGTCAGTAATAGGTCAAAAAGGTTGATAACTTATGGATAACCTTAATATTAATTCGTTATTTTATTTATTACTTATATTCCAAAATCCAAAAAAAAAAGATACGACAGTTTTCAAGTCATTTAATCAAATCATGAGTTAAATCACAGTCGAAATCTCTGTCTACTCATATTAACTCTCATTGTTCTCGGAGAAGTCCCCTGAAATTCACGGCATTTAACACATTCCACAGCGTAAGGTAGGGACTCCCGTGTCTTGCCGCTTCTGTGAATGTGTTAATTCAGGAACTGACCAGCTGGGATATGAATTGTAACGTGACAGCGATAGCGTATATGGTACATCGATTTTGTAAGATGAGATGGTAACTGCCTGTAGCTGCGCATGAGCTGGGGCTTATCCTTCTTTTTAATGAACAACATCTTGCAAGTGTTCGGATCTGGATAGTTTAGATAATATTTCGAAATACTTTAAAACCATTTACGGGGAAGGTATCTTAAAGTAATACACGTAATATAAATTTCAATAGAGGGTATCAATAACCTTATCTCCAACATGACATTACTTCTGAATGATAACGCGTATATCTTAACACATTCGCTGCGAAGCTTTTAATACTAATAATCTTTAGCTCATAAATATAATGGCAGCAACTCCTTATTTCCGGTACGTTGAGATTTACTTTCTTGTAGATACACTAGTAAAAGAATCGCATTTCATAAGGTGAATACATTTTATTATTTACGACCACGGTTACTGTTATGGCATTGTTTGAAGAAGAGTGAACTACCTTGAATCTTACAAATTTATTTTATGTCTTTGCGAAGACCCATTCTTATCCGTACGCAGAGAAAACCAGTTCCTGTTAGTAAAAAGAAAGGAAAATAAAATTTACCGTTAAAATAGTAAAGTGGACAGAAAATTAATTTTTTAAGTAAAACAAATTTAAGAGAATCGAAAACCTATTTTTTCTTCTTCACAATACTTCCAGTAGAAAGTTGGTGAAATGGTATTGCAAAAAAGAAGTTACTTTTGTTTTGTATTTTCAATCAGGTTTTCGATTACTTGCAGTTCAAGAAATCGAAATTGTTGGCAAAAATCCAATTACGTGCAGTAAAGAAGAGTCGTTGTCTTCTATTACACTACACACTGTTCTCCGTGTAAACATCCCAGCTGGAATTCGGGGAGATCCAGTATTGACTCAAGCTGCATTAGTTCGGTCCGGTGTTTTACCGAAACCCAAGTTCTACCTGAGCGATGTTTTCGATTGTTGTAACTTTTATTAATTCGTATATGAGTCACTGTTAGTAATTATTTATTTTCACTGGTAGCGGGACTGAAATCATTATTTTATCAACTTTTTTCCAATTTTATCATTTTTGCCAAAAAATAATATAAAAATTAATATAAAAAATACCAATTATTAATATAAAACAATTTAGGTAAAGGGGATATTATATAGAGGATGAAACTTAAATTTGGTAAAATGTTATTTCCAAAATTTTCGCATCTTAATGAAGGTTCTAGAACTCGTATTTTGAGATTAAAAAAAATTCTTCCATAAAACAATTTCACCAAAGGAACATTAATAAACAGGTCCACTGATTCTTTCTAAATTTACAAATTCTATGGAACGTAGTCAAACGACTTTATTTATAATGTAAAAACATAGGAATTTAAACGAATTTTTTGTAATATTTTGAAGGTGATTTTTTACCATTTTAAAAATTTGTTACTGTTAGCAGCCGATGCATGTCATAAAATAACGTATCGTCCTTTTTCTGGCTAATATAAATGTATAACTTCTTAACATTCTATTGAAAGGGTCGTTTCTTTAGCTGTAATTACTGATGCAAGTGCTGAGTTTCAAGAGAACTTTATACTGTAAAATCAAGGATCGATGGCGGCATATCTTGTGGGTGGTTTGAGACGTGCGTATGGAATTTCTCGATTGGAATACCCAAAATTCCTCAGGTTCACCGCATCACACACGATCAAGGATAGGGTAGCTATTACGAAACGTATGTACGTGGCTCCTTTTTGAACTGGAAATTGGCCTTTAGTGATGAGACTTGCAGCGTTAGATAGCTTTGCTGGATACATTTTCGTCTAACTATTTGAGAAAACACTTTGTGTGCAAAATTTTCATTTATCAAGGCTGATAAAATAAAGCATCGATGGAATTCTTACGGCGAAAGTGGATAACGCTTTAGCTCGGAGCAATGTTGGAAATTGATCGATGAGCCCGTTGTACGAAATGATGTTGAAAATAAATCGAACATATATGTCGACCTTCCAAATACCCATCGCATCATGATTGCAATCTTTCAAATGGGAGTATTCGATCGGACATCGAAAAGCGTCAATCAACAAGTGTCGACATAATTAACATCGGCGCAGTCAACAGTGAATGGTGAATAAACTGCGTGGATTAACCCTTTGTGCAAAGACAATAGTACTTAATGATCGAGCGATTCACACTTACTGCTAAACGACAAAATTCGTCTTGGGTTCACGCTTTTTGCCGGAAATTTACAGCTAGAAGTTACGATAGCGCTCTTATTTTCGAACTTTGCATTTCGGGGACTTTCATTCAGTCGCCTCTCTTTCATTTGCTACGCTCGCCTGGTTACGCAATTAGTGCACTCAGGGAATCACTGAAGGAGTCTAGTGTTTTCTCTTGCTCACTACATCCCTATTTTCCCTTTGGTTTCTCGACATTGCCCTTTCTTGTTCACGATTCAATAACGCGAACAATAGTTCACCATTGTCTGTGTATCCGGTTCCACCTTGTCTTTTGCAGAACGATCTTATGACGGTCTTATTTTAATGAAATTAATTGTACAGCGTACGGTTCAAGCCCGTGAGACAGTGGAACACTATACTACGGATAAGCTTGTCACTGCCATTATAAGGTAACTATTCACAACGTATATGTAAATCAAGGGAAGAAAAGGTTCTTGAGTGATGAAGCGTTTTTTTTTTATTTCTATCCAGAGCAAAGACATTTCTTTGTAAATGCTATAACCTGAAAATACTGCCAACATTCGTGCAAGACATGAGTGGCTATCGTGTTCAAATTATAAAAAGAACAACCGAAAGGTTTTAAATTTGCTTTTATTAAGTACCCTTTTAAATCTGAATAAATTTTTGGATGAAAAACTTTTTTTAAATGGAACTTTAAATATAATAAATTCAGACAAATATGTAAAGTGTAATTTAATAAAAATGCGTTTAATATTAAAACCTAATTGAAAGTTCAAACTGCATAAACAATTTTGGGAGTCGCAATTTAGAAATGTCAATAATATTCGAAACCAAAATTATTTTGATACCGTGCTAATAACTTGAGTAGGAGAAAATAAAGTATCGCATGGTCCACTTGTTTATATCAAAGATGTATAAATTCTCGTGTTTTGGTAATTTTGTCTTAATAAGAAAAACCAGTGGATTGGGGTTGACTGTTTTATTGGCAAAAGGAAGCTAATAAAAAATTAGGGTTCGAGACCCCATTTGGCTTGAATTAGTTTCTTCGTTTTACCCAAATGTTTCTCGTTCTACTTCCAGCCACGCTTTTTC
Organism: Gasteruption jaculator; assembly: GCA_949825005.1. Lineage (NCBI taxonomy): Eukaryota > Metazoa > Arthropoda > Insecta > Hymenoptera > Gasteruptiidae > Gasteruption > Gasteruption jaculator. Next base: position 16,515,598 of record OX463763.1, on the reverse strand, counting down.
TAACCCCTCCAGTTCGACTCTTTTCATTTTCTGTTAAGAAAAATATCGCATTAGAACAAGATTTATCTAATTAGGAAAACTCCTTATAATGTTCAGGGATAAATACAAATAATAAAGGAAGATGTACTGGAAAAAAGAAAAAAATTTTTTTATGAAATCACTACCAAGGGATAAAGGATTCTATAAGGGTGTTTTTATAACATTGATCACATGATTGTGGAGATTCTTAATTTAAAACCAATGCTGACAGGTTTCATTATAGATCCCCTACATTTAAAAACGTTGGATATATTTGAAGAGAAAGGTATTAAAGTTTTGCTGGATCAAAGGGCACGAAACACGATATTTGACACTTAAGGGGATACTCTCCCCTTGCGTGTCAAGTGGCTTCGTGAATGTCTGTGTATCTAAGTTTGTGTCATTGCTGACACTCTTCTGGTAGAGTGAGGACATGTAATGGGTATTAATCGGAACAAGAAGCGAACCTGAGAGTTAATCAAAATTCTTGAAGCAATGAAATTAATTAAGAAAATTTTGTTCGGGTGGCGCAATAAAGTAATTAGAAAAATAGCGAACAATCATAGGAAAGCATTAATTGCAGTGCAATTTTCTAGTAACCCTTTTATTCATGCCATCCATTTATTCGTGACACATATTTATGTATTATTCTTGTAAAAATATTTTCGTATTCCAGAAATTTTCTTTTAGCTATTATTATTTTTAATCACGAGTGCATCTTCGTTATCCTTTTAACGAATTTCACAAAAAGTAAAAAAAATGCGTAGTGAGTTTAACGAAAACTCCAAAAAAATGAGATAATTTTGATTTTCTATTATAGTTATTTTTACTACATGGAATTTGGAATTCACAAGAGTAACACCGCAACCTTTCGTATATGACGAAAATATTTCTGGATAGAAGTATTTTTATAACAGGAATAACCTAAAAAATCGTGTTATCGTGACTCGGCTTTTGTACTTTTATTATTACATATTAACTACAAAATTCAACACAATACGGACATTGCGGGGTATAAAATACCCTATTAAGCTTTTACTTCAAAAGATCTACTTTCCAAAGGACATAAAGGTATAAAACGTGTGATTTACAACTATTTCATTGACATGTTCGCGATTATCAGAGTGTGTCACGCCCATTATGACAAATACTTCGAGATGATATCGATCCTTTAGGATTATCAGAATCGCTGTGTGCCATTCTCATGACCCAAAAACATGTGTCGATGCATAGGAGACAGCATAGATAAATAGCGCCTTTATTTTAAATGTCAACAGTCCTTTTAACGCAAACGGATGGCAGCATAAAAAGCAGTTGCTGCAACGTATATAAGAGTAATAAATGAGATCAATACGATGTATGTCAGAATTTTCATTCTTGATCATAATTTAGTGAGACACGAGGGGTATTTCGATGCTTCAAATTGATTCTCAATAAGTTACCTATGTGTCTCATAAGTAGCGCAATGTTTAATATTCTTCCTTTTATAGTTTTTCAATTTCACGATGAATTCTTTTATTTACCTGGATTTTTTTTGTTTCTGCGTCTACTTCCTACGAAATAATAATTTCTATAAGAATTTCGGGAATTAGTTATAATGTCTGTACATAATTAGGGATTTTTAATATTAACCCTCTTGGTACCGAAAAATGATATATCGGTTAGAAAACGAGGATGTATCGTTGTTCGGCACTAAAACGGTTAAAAACGTTATGGAAGCATATCGTATAGGGTCGTGGCATTTTTCCGTTGATACATTAATTAGGAAATAGCCATTTTAATCAGCACATAATTGAAGGAAATCGTTGACAGCTCGTATCATAAAATAACCTCAATTTTTCATAAAAATTCATTCAGCGGATAAGTTCATCGCTGAAACTCTGTTACCATATTTTTTCCACTAACGATGTAATTAAACTCCTGAACCTTATCTCTCCCGAGATGTAACGTTATAATTAGAAGTTTCTTAATTCATAATAATTTCAAGCTTATTTATGAAAATAAACATGTAAGTTTGCACGCAAAATATATATGCCACGTTAGAGATTAAATAAAAATAAAAGGACCGGTGCATAGATTTATACCGGTAAACGTTCAGACATTTAGGTCAGTCTTATCGGATTTCCGTATATCTTGGACGAAAATTGGCGGGTTCTCGACTTTTACCTCTAAATAACTTAATACAGTACACTACAACAGAGGATCATACATATGGGGGACACTATTTTCCTCTCATATTTTATTCACCCTCTTGCAAAGCGTACACCTAGAGCATACGTAGCCATGACTCCCTACACTTTACCTTTATCCTTTTTCTACGAGACTTGGCATTTCACTTGTATACAAAATATATATGTAGTAGAGAACGGAATACACGAGCCGCATCTTCTTTTGAGAATGATAAACTCTTCACTCGGAAAAAAAGCTTTCTCATAAATTGACTCCTTTAAACATTCTTCGTCCTTTTTGTTAAGGAGTACTTTTTTTATGTTGTTGTATCAGTCAAAATGACACTAAAGAAATAGCAAAACAATTCCGTCCCCAGATAACAGTAACGATATCAAAGGAAAATTTCAGTATGCATTGGAAGGAAAAGTGTAAAAAAATTTGCAAAAATTTCGTTTAGCGTAAACCTGCAAAAAAAGCGTCTCTCAAATCACCACCGATACGGTAAAACGTCGGCGATGCAACTTTTCTTCGTAGAATTCGCAGTATCGGAGAAGACATCAACCCCCAATTTTAGATCCCCTTTAATCCTCGGTCGGTAATCTATCCTTAAGTGATGTTATTTCTAAAAACTGAAAAAATGTGACTGAAAGAAAATTATAATAAATATATATGTATATTTTTGCTAAAAAATAAAATTCTTTTTAAAGCAACAATTCTTTGAGATACCAAGGCACTAAATAATTTTTAAAAAGTACTCATTTTTTATTCAATGTAATCCAGATACAACCATTCGCGTGCTCATTTTCAACAATTATAATTTTTACAAAATTTTAGAGAAACAAAATTAATAAGAAATCGCATTTTTGCGATGCACTGACGCGGTAACACGTGCATTTTGTTCGCAATCATCGTTATCATAGTTTTCATTTCTGTCCATTCACCCTGTCGGTGCAACAATAATGTGTACAAACCTGTCGTTAGCTTTGCTGGCAACAAGAGAAATTGTTATATGCGACAAACTGTATGTTTGTTGTCAAGATTGACATTTCCTGTTCTTAACTGCTGTTCTCTGTTATGATGTCATCAAAGGAACGTTCCATAATTTATTACTCCTTTATGCAACGGCCTAGAATTGATCAACAATCAAGCACATACTCCGGGCATATTTCGTAATTAATTCGCAGCGCAGAAATGTTACGAGGTTTATTGCTCTGACAATACATTCGAAACGTAGTTAATACACTATAATAATCAACATTTGTAGCGCGGTAATTTCAGTTGGCTTTGAATTTGTCCCTCACGGATTGGACACGATATCATCGTATTCGATTTTCTATTACATCCTGTATTTCATCTCCGAATCAAGTTCATTCATCAACTCAAGCCTCTAGCGATGAGAATGAAATGAGTAAAAAGTAGGGGAAAATATTGGGAAATTAATTCTAACAATTCAAGGGGTTATATTAAAATGTGCTACCGAAATTTAGAAAACCCATCTTTAGTTTCGAAGTTGTAATACGATAAGAGTTAAAATAAATGGTTTTTAAGACAGTAGAGTCGTGAATATTACTAATCAATTAAAAAATCATGAATTTATAGGTTACTTACTTTTTTATTGAGTTTAATTGTTTTACAATTTCAAGGAAGTTCGTTTTCTGAAAAGAAGCAAGCTAAAAAGCCGTGTCAATGTTAGGAAATTTTTTACATCTATTTTTAAGTTACTACAAATTCATAATTTAATTAATTTCTTTTCAATTTCAGTTATTTCATAATTTCAACAAAGTTTGCTCATTTTCAAATCACTTTCCATTTTTTTTGGGGTAACTTTGTTTTTTCGATCGAAATTATTACATCTATAGAACGTAATAAATTTGTTGATATAATTTTTGTAACTGATCTCTCTGCAGTAACTATTATTAAACAGTATTTACAAGCTTCATTTTTTTATATCGCCTAAAACAGGCGCTCAATATTTTTGCGATTCGTTCGATGATTTATACCAGAATGCATGAAAGTCGGTTGTAAAGTATTATTATTGAATTTTCTAAGTTATTTAAAATTATCCAAATTTTCCGGACGTGAGATAAAAACGTAATTAAATAACACAATCCAATTCTTTTATTATTAGGAAACCAGACAAAGGATTTTATATAGAATTGTAAAGTTTTTGGAACCAGTGTGGCGTTTGCTTGAAAATATAGGATCGAATTAGATAGAAATAGAGGAGAGCGGTATAGAATTGGATCAGATTCCTGATTGTCTGTGTATCTCTTTTATCTTTCTCTATTTGATTCGTGACGATTTCGAAGAGGAAATAGTGGCACTGAACCTTGAAGTGAAAATCGAATTTACGACGCTTTGTTTACCGAACAGTCAAGAATTCAACTTTGGAAACCAGAATTTTAAACAATTGAGTTTAGAAATCCGAAACAAATTGTCGTTACTGCAATTGAAAATTTAATATTATAAATAATTCAATATATATTATGATCGTACCCAAAGATGGCTTTAAAGCTATTTTCAGTATATTCAGAAAATTTTCACTAATTCAGATTCACTTTTCAGCAACGTCAAGTATAGTATTTTATTGTTTAACATTACTACGAATGTTCGATTATTCAGTCTTACTGATTTTTCATTGATAGTCTGAGAAATAAACGACAAATATATTGAAATTGCATGTTTTTTATACAAAACTGTTCTCAATGACCATTACATACATATTCTGTGGAACGTCAAATAATCACAGTAATATTATACATTATTATGTATTATATATTAATCACAATATTTGAACTAATTACGTCATTAATTTAGATATTGTGAATTTAGATATTGAAATTCAGTCAATGTATTTCTACAGTTTCTAAAGAGAGTGACCAGTCACAAAACCGGTGAAATTGATGCTACTGTTCTGATGAAGGTGATATAAAATATTCAACTAAAAAAGAAGTAACATACGTCAAATGGCACACTCCTCCTATTAAAACTATGTTTTGTGTGGCCATTAAAATAAAAATCCCTTTGCATTGACGCATTAGCCTGATTGAATAAACAATAAATCGATATTTATATGTTTCCGAACAATAAATCCATGCATCAAGTATGTAGACACAAAGGTGTACTGATTTTAGTTTTTTGTGTAAGTGTTGCATATGTATATATATATACATATATATTCCATCTACCCCACCCACAACTCCACCTCCACCCCTTTTTCCAATCTATTTTTCCGAGCGTGAGAAGCGACAGGCTGACGATGCTATCGTTCGATAAGCAGTAATATATCGTTCGTTTAGCTACTTTTTTCCATCGATATCCGCTTCGATGCATTTACGATCCTATCTTCCAGTGTGCAGCCCTTTCCGTCTGTATACATTTTATCCCGTTGAAGCAAAACATATACCCGTTTTTTCGCTTTTGCATTAACGCGTTGCAATTAAAGGAGGCACGGGTACACAGAAATTGAAGAAATTATGCGAATTAACGACAGTCATTTCCTTCCCGGAATTTCGCGTCGGCTTTCTTCCCAAATTTGTAACAGCTCGTGCAAAGAGTACGTTCATAATGGCAAATATGCAGTGGATATTACATTTGGCAGCAGATTTCACGGTGAAATGCAAATACGAATCCCGATTTCTTTCCCCTTTGCTATGGTATTTTCAAGCTTTAATTGCTTCAAACGTGGCACTTGCCAGCTACTAGCGGATGAAGATGTGGAAACAATTAACGTATTACATACGTAGTTGCTTCGGGGGACTGTAACATAATTGCAATGTCTGAGCGAGTATTGGTATGCATGTGAAATGCGAGTGTCTAGCCGAAAATGGGGTTTACATGTGCAATACTGAAAGCAGATATGCGATCATATTTATGTAACGGCGATAATTCGTGTTCCCTGGGGATACCCTAAAAAGGAAAATGGAAAGACGCAATCTCTGTATACAGAGCATCCTGCTTCTGCAGTTTGGAATCTATTTGGATATCACCACCTTGGGGATGAAATGTTCCTTGAAGAAGTGGCAACACGTTTCCTGCACAGATGGGATCTGGTGCATCTCGAGCGAAATCAAAGGGACATACTGCACACGGATGTATGTCTAATTGCTGTTGCATGAATTCATGGAGAAATCGGGGCGATGAATGTTACTGTCAATAACTTCCAAGCAAGATCTTAGAAGGGTTTTTAATTAATTTATTCATTTTATTTAATTAAACGTATTATTTTATTTATTTATTTTGGCATTTAAGATTAGGGTTAATTGATTTAAATTTACTGGTTTTTATTAGAGGTTGAAATCATAATTAAAATTTACACCATCGAGAAAATTGCAAATAAATTGGTTTGAGGATTCATTTTCAGTTGCTTAGAAAAACATATTATTTTCATCAATTTTGGTTAATTCAAAGTTATGTAATACATTAGAGGTGGAAAAAGGCGGCAAATTTAACATTTGTATATGAAGCATATAATGACAAAAAATATCATTATTTTTAATATCTTCTTTCTTAATTCGAATTAAACTATTCTATTTATAAAATTAGTGCTCGTTTCTGCGAAAAAAACAATTTTTCTTTTAACTAAAAAGTAAATAATTTAATCTCGTGTCCAGAAATAGGCGTTGAACTATTTCGTTTGATTTTTTACATAACATTGATATTGAAAATAATATAAGCTTCACTTCTTTATGGACGAAATGTCAGTACCTACGATGTTTAGAAATTAAAAATGTGCAAATTAAAAAGGTAAATTAACCGAAGAATTTCGTTGAAATGCTTAATTTCTTATAAAAGGCGCAAGCTTGGTTTATGACCTTCTTCCTGCCTGAAAGTTCCTTAATAATAAAATATGCAATTATTAATGTATATTATAAATTCCCCTAGAAAACAATCTCGAAAATCTCTCGAGGGAGTTACATCCTTAAGGATTCTTAAGGTTTCTAATGGTACCCCCAAGAATCAGCATCTTAAGGAATACCGCAAGAGAGAGGAAACCCGTGCGATCCGATAAGGACCTCATTTGAGGCGGGGACGGTTTCATTAAACGGTAATTAAGCTCAGCGGCGGGCCAGGAAACCTCAAGAGACAAACTGGGTATATACTTGCGGCGTATCGTTATAAAGCGATGCATCTTAATCGTTCCCCATCCTTTCCCCAGTGACTTTTCTTCAAGCAGTCCTCTTAGATTTTCCGTCTCGCGGCTGTATGTATATCCACGTTTTTCGTGAATTCTTGCTTCCCTTAACCCGTTTCTTCCCATTTGCCAAGAAATTACGAAGCATTCGATTAACTTTTAAGCGAGGACTTGTTTATTCCACTGCTTGAAGTCTTTTAGACGTAACTCTTCTTGAGAAGGAAAGGTTGAGTGGAAATTGACTCGTGTCATATACTTGTTGCAACTTTTATGCATGGAAAAACGAGTTTCTTGAATTAAAGATAAATATGGAACAGGAACCGGAACAGGACCACTTTTTTCTTATCTGTAAATTGTTAACATGAAGAATGATATGTGATAATGGAAATAATAATAATAATAATAATGATAGGTATTGTTTATTTCTAAATCATTTTATAAATACATTTTTTATAAATATTTATTTTATAAATAAACGATACTGCAAATACTGGAGCAAATTTTACAGTACAATGCTTCTAATTCTAACGATACAATACGATACTTTAAAATGCACGCCAGACCTCTGCCATACTACAATTCCACCGTAGGCTTTAAGGTTAATAAATTATGAAGTTTTTCTGATCGGGTTTAGCATAATCATACCCGATATGATTCAGTTAACACGTCTTTTACATTTTCAAGTTGAAGGAAAAATTCGTATACGGCTTCTAAGATTAACCACTCCCAGAAAACATGAATTGAAAGAAAAGGTTTTGATATAAAGCCTCCTTCCATTGAAAAGACATTTATCACGTTGTCAACCTACATGGAGAAACCGAAGCAGTAAATTTCACACTTAAAGAACTGCGAAAAAACTTGAGATAAAATTCCCTGCCATTATTTACCTCATTATTTTAATTATTATTATTAGGCCTTTGTTATTTTTATTGAACTTTTGCTATAAGAGCTGTGGGTGTTCGCTCTAATTTTCTCACTGCGCAACCACTTAATTCACAATAGACCAGAACGTTCCATAATTACTGACACGTTTTCAGGCGAGAAGTCAAAACCACAACGATTAGTGTTCTACAACTCCGCCATTCAGATCCGTGGAAATGTTCCCCTCTAAAGTTTCTTCAATAGGCTTGACGTGTTTCATGTTGAGACTAAATCATCATTTAAGCTAATACTAAATCTGATAAGAAATTAGGGGTACGCTAAAATTACGTTACTTGCCACAATCCAAAATTAATTGTCTCCGATGTCGACGAGCCAATATTAATTGGCAATATATTTTTATCATACCTTGAGACGGGTAAAAGAAATTCCCGGAGTAAAGTAAATTTTACTATGCTATGGCAGTCGCTATGGCGTACACAATAAATTCCACTATGTTACTTAAACCTTCACAGACACTGCCAAAATTTGGCATTTACAAATAATTTATAATGAAAATTTTCACATACGAAATGTTCACATTATGGTAATAATAAAATAACGTTAAAAATATCTTGTCTCTTAAATTTTATATACTTTCATTTAAAAATTTGTATATAAAATTGCGATTGAAAAATTACGCTTAATTAGTACCATATAACTTTCAGGCTCTAGTTATTTGTTTCAAATAAAATACTAACCCATGTTGTAATTAGTAGAACAACTGAATATTTTTTTGCCAAGAATTATAGTAAAGTAGGGACTTTCTATATTCATTAATTATCATTCGTTAGATTTCAATTACAGTGGCAAGAATATTTTATTAATAATTACTGTAGAAATGCTATCAAATGTAATTTCTGAAATATGAATTTTGTGTCGCAGTTAAAATTGCTAGATATTTTTTCAGAGTTGTTAATTCTTTTTATTGCACGGTAAAGTATTTCCATAGAAAGGGATGAATCTACAATTTCCTGATTACCGCCCTTCTTCTTTTCCTGACGTATAAAATAATGTCAGCTTGAAAAGCTAAAATTCATAAAGAAATCCCCGAAACTATACGAACCGCCAATGCAGCTGACAATTTGGAGCAAGGGAAGAGAAAAGACTAAGAGGGTGTATAAAAGGTTAAGGATAACGGGCAAAGAATAAATGGAAGATTCTTAATAAAGTATTAAGATACCGGCGACGACGAGACGGGTTTTAACTGAAGAGGAAGAGTCTTCTACATTCTACTTTTTTTTTCCCTATAGTATCTATCTTCGTCGTTTCCGCATTTCCTCTTTTCCTGGATGTCTGCGAATAGGTTCATAACTTTGTGGTGTTAGCTATCTCGCTTCTTTTTCTCCAATCGTGTCTCAGGGTATCCCGGACTCGCACTTTTGTGCTCATCCCACGTAGCCCCTTATGGGGGGCATTCGTATCCGAGAGAAACCCCTTTATATCGTAATTACCATTTTTATTCTTAACCTACCTCCTTCCTCCTCTTTACATTACCTTCATTCTACCCATCGGAATTCATTAAAATCCCTTGAGTATTCTTTCGTAACTAGGGGACCCTTTTCTTTCTCCGCAAACTTCATCTTATTCTCGTATTCCTTTTTCCCCTTCGTACCTATTTATCCAACCTATCGCAACGTTATAAAAATTTTCTTCTCTTTTAAACATAAATTTTTTAACCTAATCGAGTTATTTTATTTAACATCCTTATAATAACGCTTATCTAAAGCGAAGGAAAAGAAGTGTCGGGTTAGACTTTCGTTACCTATAAATCAATTTAGTCTCTATAGTAGATCGCATGTACCTTTTTCTTAAACATCGAGAGAGAGGCACTTCATCTTTCTACTTAAAGTTAATAGCAAATTCGAGGCGGAAAATATTTAAGAATTCCGTTGAACTAAGTTATAACAATTGCGTCGATTATCGAATTAGTATAACACGCTTGGATTGCATCAAGTGGAAAAATCGTAATAATTCAAGCACCTTAGTAAATTTTTTTCAAATACAGGAAAGTAGTTACCGACAATTCGACAAATTACGAAACCTGTGGGAATTACTACATGTTTTATTTTATCCCCCTTGTATAATATTTTTTAATCAAGAATCCTTATTTTTCAACATATAATTATTAAATATTAATGTCAAGAACCCTTTGATCTCTATGGAGTATTTTTATCAAATTACTACTTTGTAATTGTGCAAAATATTTATAAAAAATTTTGATTCAAGCGAGTCCCATAAAAATTGTTTAAAATCTCCAGACTTACTTATATTTACAGATAGCCACGGTATAATAGAAAAAGCAATTACTGTCAATCATTTGAGTATTTTTACACAGAATTGAAAATTTCCTCTAATACATTCTATACATAATATTGATTGTATTGAATATATTAGGAAAATATAGGCAAATCGATTCAATTTACAGCGTTATCTAAAAATGGTTTTGTAATAGGCCTTGAACTTCATCTGAATATTTACACTTCAGTTTTAATAAAAAAAAATAATTCGACAAACAAAGCGTCGTCGTACCAATGGGTTCTCCGATATGCGTTGTATTGGATAACATGGGAATAAATGAAGAGGAATCAGGAATTGTTGATAAGACACGGCTAAAAATACACGTTTATAATTTGTGTATATTGGCAAATTTTATAACTAGCAACCTTCACTCTGGCTTTTACGAGAATTAATATCCTTAAATCAAGTAGTGATAATTTACAAAATCACAGTAAATCCATTTATTGCTTATGCTTGTAAGAAACAGAATTTTTTAAATCACTAAGAAAATAACGAAAAACAATAAAATTATGTAAAGAAAAGTAACAAAAAAAAAGGAAATTACCGCTCATTATAAAATTGCAATTATTCATTTATTTTTTATGAATATTTATTTTTCTTGTTAGTTCATTAATTTGCATCACGGGCGCATATTTATTATTTTACATAACAATTTTTATTATTCGGACGATTTATTATTTCTCAAAATCGATTTGATAATATTATAAGTATATGGGAAAAAAAAACAATCGTTCCATCTATAATTTATATAAGAAATTCACTTCATCAAACAATGACATTAATTGGAATTTTGCAACAAGTCATATGAACCATGAAATTAATCTAGCAACTGCGATATTAAATAAAGCAATCATACTCTCGGATCTTATTTTTCATAAGAAGAATTTGAAGATACGAAAAAAAACACTCGTCTTTAATAATAATAATAATAATAATAATAATAATTCTGTGCTCTGTTATTAGGAAACATATTAATAGGAGGCTACAGGAAACATTCTTGTACGTGGAATAAAACTAGAGTTTATCCATTAGCATTTCCATGCAACTGTTAGGAACACGCAATTTGAAGTTTAAGAGTGCAGATATATTCCTCCTTCTGTTCGCCTCGCCTGTAAGCTTTTACTTTTTAAAGAAGTTAACAGCAATTTTTGAAACCATCTTCTTTCATATAACTTTCTACGGAAGTTCTCTGGAGAACTCTTCAGTTTTTCGTGCTTCCAAGAATACTTAAAAACAAAGTCGACGAAGTTGTTGAGGAAAGTTCTTTCCTACTGGATGTCACTTCTAAGGGAATGGAAATTTATGGGGAAAGCTTGTCAATCTAGAATTTATGTCGACGGGCAGATAGTCGATAGGGAAAAAACGACGAAAAGATGGAAAAAATGAACTTCGGGGTTTTTAAACGTCGATTAGCTTCACTAAGCGGAAGTGCTTACTACCACGTGATGCCACCGAGATTCTTGCAAAAGTCTTCTTCCTTCAGACTTCTACGATCAATCTACGGAAAGAACAACCCTCGTTCGTAACGGAGCACGAATCAGGGCGGAGTTCTGAATCTTAGCAAGAATCTCACCTTCACGATACGCAGACATTTCACGAGGGAAATATTTCTTCCTTAATGGCGGGTTGTGCTCGCACGATCGTCTCTGAACATACACTCAAAATATATTGTTTCGGTTACCATAATGCTAACGTACGTAAGATAGCAGAGCTACAACTTAAATGATTTTTCACGTACGACTTTATACGTAATCTGTAGTTGGCGTTCAGTATTTTCAAATTAAAATAACAAAAGAGTGTTTCAAAAGCATTTTATGCCGATCGATTGGCGATCGATGGTGATTTAGCGGACGAATGCAGGTCTTTTCCCTGTAACACGTGGCCACAGTCTACCCTAGCAATTATTACTGGGTTTTCAGCAAAGGTTAACAATATTCGAATTTTGTTTGTCTATCGCCCGGAAGATTGTATGTACAGCTGGCTATTGTTTACGGTCCGGGTAACCCCATTACTTTGCGGAGAGTCGTTCTCCACGTGCGTTGATCATTTCTCTACCGTCACTTATACGACCACTCATGTCCACCCTTACGGCATATTTTCGCAGAAGTGGCTAGTGACCGCCTTCCGTTGTATCTCTGGAGGAGAAAGATTCGATAGTGGGAAAAATGAGTGATCGGTTAAGCGACAGTAGCAGCTAGACAGGTAGGAAGTGGAAAGAACACTCTTGGGTTGGAAGTTACTCACGGGAATCATCTGAAACTTGGTCTCGTACATAAAGAAATCCGCGATATTTTGATTTGCAACGACTGACTTCGATTAAACGATATACTGCAAGTTTGGATAATTAAATTATCTGTCGTCGGTCGACAGAAATTGTTCGACAATCACATCTCGAGTGGCTTTCGGTTATTTTTGCCTAAAGATAAGATTTTCTGTCAGAGAAAGGCGACGTTCTTAACCCTTTGGGAGTAAGAACTGTCGTAAGCGCACTTACCTGTGAAGAGTGATGTCGCATTTTCGGCGGCATTCGCCCGCAAAGATTTAATTGCCCGCGGTTAAAGACCTTCGTATGTATATAGCATACGTGTACCAGTTAGCCTCCAGACACTTAGACGTCCTCAAGAGCCGAATGAATGCGAGAAAAAGACGTAGGTTGTGCTTGAAATTCGGCATGCGACACAGCAACGTCACACATGATTTACAATGGTCTCCATCCAGACATAGGTTGCTTAAAGGGGCCGGGAACTTTATGTCTCCGGAATGTAGGGTATTTTATGTATTCCTTACGACTGTTTTACATATTTAGTGTGTTTAAATTGTTGCTTGTGAAACTGCATATTACTGGAAAAAATAATACCTATACATGTTAAATGCGGGCACGTCCCTTTTATTGAAATTGAAACAGCTCTCCTTGATATCGTACAGTTTGTAGATTCCTGGAACATAAAAATATAAACACAAATTATTTCTCGTGGCAATATTATATTCATATTTCTATGTTTATTTACCCATTATTTTCTTCATAAAATATACAATAAGATGGTGCTTCTTTGTAAGAAAATCATTTTTAGAGTAAAGAGCTAAAATTTTCGTTTCTCGTAAAAAAAATACTTCGGATAGCATTTTTTCAAAAACCCGAAAACGATTAACCATCAATTGATCATAGACTTCCAAAATTTCTGATAAAAGATCAATTTTTGGGGCAGCTTTGGCTTTTTCCCCAAATACAATGGAAAATTTCCCCAAATACTACGCGAGACAACGTTTATGGATCTAACTTGAAAAAGGTTCTATTTTATATTTTTTAAGAAAAGGAATGGATTGCAAATAGCTGCTTCATTAATGTTAATAAATAATAATTTCGTATTAAACAGATACGGTTCAAGAAATCGGTAGACTCTAGGAGTTGCTGAGGTGAAAGGTTACAAGTTGGCTCAAAGGCGAATAAAAGATTGAAAGTTGTTGGATTGTAATAGAAAAGTACAAAAGTATAATTCTGTTCCAATAAATACCGTACATCAATTAAGACGTGTAGTGTTAATTTGCTTTTTAATAGAATATAAATCGTGCAGCGAGATTAGTACCACCTTTTCTGCTCATTTCTAATTGTAAGTTTCGTTCCATCTGAGAAAGATCACCTGAAGCTACTTCATCTCTTTGCATGACACACTTCTCATCTGTCGCTTCCTTTCCTAATCTTCGCACACACATTTATTAGAAATGGCGCACAGGATGGTTATAATGGATTTATGACAAAAGCTGACTGCAATCTTCCGGTGAACAAATATTCCATTAAAATATTTTAACGGCCCAATATATTTTCGACAAACCGTACTGTGCAAATCTTACTTGCAAGATTTGATGATGAAATCCCTTGTGATCCGCAAGAGTCACATTTATATCCAAACTCCTCGTAACGATGTTTTGTCTGGATCCTGTTGGGATCCTGTTTCACGTGAACCCCGTAAAAATCGCAATTCGTCCCATAATTTTGAGAATAATGTCTCAAGTACATTCCCCTGAGACAGCGGGGCTTTACACAGGATTTTAAGGGGATTCTTATCTTTATCTAAGTTCCCATAGGCTCTCTTATTACAGTACAAACAGGAATAACCGTAGCTACATTTTACCAGAATGTTTCATAACCGAGATGATGAGATAATGGAATTGATACTGCCGAATCATACCCGTGTAGACCCTGTTGAAGATCCAGAGCACGTAGGGACATGCAGCGATGCGTTCCTCGTGAAAACAAAAACCTTCATATATCTTTCGTCTTGAATGAATTTATTGAATAAACGATACAATTTTTTCCATCACTTTTTGGCACATTCGCCAGCTGGCAACACAGGCCTCGTCTAGATTAGGTACCTTAGAGTCGGTTAATAATTTTCAAATGATTTCTGAAAGTGAACTAACAATAAAAATGAAGATTCCGTGTTATAAGAATACTAGGAATTAATTTTTTAATTAACCAAAGACTATTTGACTTTGGTCGGGCTGCCTAGAAAGCGTTTACCTTTCATTAAAATTCATTTGGGCAATTATGCTTTAAATTGTGGCAAAGTTTTTTTTTAAAAAATGGTGAATGATGCGAAAAATTACAAAAATCGTAGAGACTAACACAAAATCAAGGACTTTTCAAAAATTGCGACAATTTGTACTAAATTTATTTATTACATGTATATTGCATTAATGTTATAGTGAAATTGCGTTATTATAAAGATATTTATTGTCTTTAAGCAACCAATAGATGCTGGGAATCTTCGAATGGACTGCACTGAATAAGATACAGGAACAAATTATTTAATTTCTAGTTCAGTTAATCATGAAACCAATCGGAATAACAATGAATGTAATTAAAATTACTAAAAATATATGGTTGATGTCTTATTCAACTAAAACAATAGTTAGAATTACTATAAATTTTTCTCAGTGTGTCTTGGGGACAACTATATTCAAATCTCCTCCTAAATGACACAATCGCCAATTTAAAGTTTCTGGATATTTCCCATCAGTTCGCACATATATTGATGGAATTATATGAAATGTTACGTCATTGAAAGCAATATCGGAACTCTTCGGAGTGTAGTTACGTTTATAAATCCAGATGGTTCGAAATTTGAATAAAATTGTGGTACACTATCGCAACGTTAACGTATTCTCGCGGCATCCCTCTAAAATTACGGTCACATATAGGAAGAAAGAGATGATGAAAGACTCTGGAAATACTCCGCGGTGGAATATATCTTACGTTCCGCCATGTATATCTGGATAATGAAAATGGATTTATGGGAGAAAGTTAAACTTACAAATGGTAAGAAAGATATGGTATGGAAACAGTCGACCGAAAACTGCTTTAAGGAATTCTATGAGAACTGGTTGTCATTGTTCTAAGTATCTAAGAGAGCTGATGTTCCAGGAAGAAGAGTTACCACTTTGGGTATCTACCGCAGTTGGGGGTGTCGAGACACAGAGAACTTAGCTTTTATAATGAAAACTCTTCGGGGTCGGCGCGCGAGTAAAGTTCACGAAGATTTAGAGCCGTAGTTGTTCCTACAAAGTTCCACCACTCACATCGTCCCAATGTCACTTACGTTGCTTCGCGTTCTAACCGAAGTTGACGGCACAAAGAGCCACTTTCTGGAAACGTTTGCTACCCTTTCTCCTTGAACTGGGGACTCCGAAAGTGGGAAGTGAGGAAGCTATGTTGGAAACTCATGGAAGTGGCTTCCTTGAGACCAAAACTTTGTCATTAAGATGTGGTAAAACTCGACTTTCCAACCGGGCCGTATATACAGATTAGCTGGAGAACACAATGTCTTTGAAATAAATGTTGTGCCACGATAATGTCATGCACTTGCGGGTAAACCGCAACTTTTTCAGTTTACTGGGTCACATTGTTTGGAATCCCTCATTCGAGACTTTATGCATTCATAATTGTGCGGTGGAGGATTGTAATGCATACGAAATTCGTTGAATTCAGAAGGAACAGAAGGGTGACAAATATAAAAAGGGAACCTCTTGGGATTGTGTTTTGACAAGAATGGACAATTTATTCAAGACATTTCTTGATTCCGTAAAAATTCATGTTTCGCGGATATTCGAATTTATTAATATTCAAAAATATACAATATTTTTTCTACATTACTGGAGCTATAATAACAAGGAACAGACATCTGCTTTCGGAGAAACGTATATGATTATATCAGTGTAATTTGAATCAAGCTTTTTTTATGGAAATTTATTCTGAATTGATCAATATTTGAATACAGTTTTTCAATTTTTGTGGAAAAAGATGCCTTTCAAAAATGTTTCTGTATTTTAAATGTTTCAAATGCAAAATATTCATACGCTTAATTAGAGGCACCCGTGTTTCAAAAATTCCTAAAAAAAATAACAAAACATTACATTTCCTTTTTATATTTTTGTTGACATTCGCAGAAGCCAAAACTTGCTTCAAAAATATCGAATTTTCGAAATCGCTACCTCGGCTTTCCCCTGATACCATATTTCAGTGGAACAAAAACCGGCATAACCTACAAAAGCTGCCGAAATTTCTTCCTATAAGATATAGAAGCTCTTTGCAATCTGTGCCTGGAGGAATGTTTACGCCACTTTTATGGGGATGGAAGGAACGATGAAAAAGAAAATCCAATCCGCGGATTACTTCCTCTTCCATATGGAAAATTGCTCGACTTGAAAGTGACCAAGAAGATACTATTTTCCGCAATCCGAAAATTGGATTGTTTGTGCAGGGCTTAGTCATAAATGTAAATTTAACGTTGCGCGTCGTTGGTCAAATGTTAAATCCGGTAGCGATATTTGCGACGTATTTTTATGTACTTTAACTTCATAAAATTGGCAAAAGCCTTTGACTTCGTAAGTTACTAGAGCGCGAGGTTGAAACCGTTAATGTCGGTGGAAAGAATATCTCTTTTAATACCGTGTCGTCGTACTCTCGTCGATGACGAGGCTGTAAATATTTTATCGCGTGTAATGGACAAAGCTGCTGTCTGCTTTAAAGCAACGTACCGCTCTCAATTCCCTCGTTGAACCGAAGCAGCCAGATAGAATGTGCTAATGGAATTTGGAGACCCATAGCTCGAATTATCTCAGGAGAACTGCAACGGAAAATTAATTTACCTTCCCCGATACGTACAGCCTTCCTTTGGCCTGCAGCGCAAGACGCACTGATAATCCATATTTTATGCGTCTCTAAACCGGCGCAATGATTTCAGGTACTTGCAAGTACGCGGCGAATGCATATATTATCCGTGTCCTTTAATTTGATTGGATTCCATAAACGCAGCTTTCACGATCGTAATTTTATATCACAACTACGAGAAGAAAAAAAAAAGTGGTCCGATAATGCAGATAAAGGAGGAAGAGTCTTTGAGCCGGGCTGCATTATAAGAACGTGGCTTATCGCTGGCGCCGGCATTTCAGATCCCTTAGAAGGCCGCTTTATGACTGAGGAAAAGGGTCTTTGAGTAATAATTGCGTCAAGTGGACACGCTTTGCCTTTATTAAGTCTTTCCCACTTAGGACGACGAGAACGATCTCACGCCATTTTACGGAAAGATGCATTGCCGTGGCGTTACCTTTGAAGATAAACCCAATATGCGATTATTTTATATCCACTGTTGATGTCATAAAAAATATTAACAATCGCTTCGTGCACAAACGTTAACCAATTTCTCTTTGAACTCCGTGAAAAAGTTAATAATAAATTATCGCGTGGTTATAAGTTGTATCCATTTGGACCAACGTGTAAATCCTTTAACAAAGGCTCTTTCGGGTAAAATAAATTTATGAAGTACCGGTATATAATTTATTGGCTTTTATTCATCTCTAAATATGAAATTAGTTGTTATAAATATTACATTAGTCATTTCCGCGTGGGCATTATTCAGAAGCTTTTGCTGCATTAAAGGCTGTCCAGTAATGAAGTGAAAATTCTGTAACGTATTACGGTTGATAGAACAGGTGTATAGCGTAATTTGTAAAGATATTGCCAGAAAGAAAGAGAAATAAATTAAAACGTTGGCAAAATGAGGGATTGCTAATTTTCCTTTCTACCCACGTGACACATGAAGAGGACGATGTTGGGGTTGGTGGCGTGTTCGCGTGCAAACTTTTTACCCTTGCTCTGAGTACTCTTTCTCTTTCACCCTATTTCCACTTACTCCCTTTTCTCTGTAGTTTCATTCGATCTTTTATCTTCCCCTATTTACCGCCCCAGGTGAAAGGCCAAGGAAATTATTTGTACAAGAGAAAATCCCTTTTGAACATCTACGACGAATTATTCTTTAATATAATTTTGGAGATGATTTAAACGGAGCTTTGCTACTGCAGGTTTTGTTGCGTTCACAAACAATCTTCGACGACAATCGCAAAGTACACACGAAAAGCCTGAATTTGTCGTAATAATATAATACCTAAACAGCTGCGGGCCAAGAAAAGAAATATAACAAGACAAATATTTTCGACGGATACTGTATTCGGAGAAATCTTATTGTTTAGTTTAACGTTTAGGAAGTTTGAGTGTCAGCAATTAAATAAATCTGGTTTCGAATTGAATTTGTCTTTGTACTCGACGTTCCTATCAAACGGAGGATAGCGAAATCAATGGTTATTAATTCGATATAAAAGCAGAATTCAACGAACAAAGAGAAAGACAACTATTTTAGTTGTTGAAATTTATAGGATAGAGCTTTCATGCTTCTGATTTCAAAATCTTCGAAGATTACCCTCCGCAACCTCGATATAGGATCTCTAATTTTGTCCCAGTGGGGCGTATTGGTTCTTCCAAATGCAGCTGGAATTTGAATTCCTCTAATGTAGATTTGATTATCATTTAATGGTATTACACGTATTGGGAATCTAATCAGTAAGTTATTAGACTCGAAACTACAGCAATTTACAGGGTCAACTTACAAGGTTGTGCAATGGTAAATTTATTAAGAGAGAATGAAGAAAAATAATAAAATCAATTATAAGAATAACAAATTTGAGGATCTTATTTATCTTAGAATTCCCATTAGAGTAGTAAGAAAATTTCCATGCGATAGAAATATGTTTTTAAAAGTAATATGTAAAAGAATAAATGCAAAATGTTTAATTTTCGTGGGTGCCCACTATTTTTTTAGCTAATTTTATAATTTTACATCCCAACCGCATGTTCGTTATTACTTCTCGCAAAGCATCACTAACAATACCACCGCCATAAATCCCTTCGGTAATCGTTTTCTATAATCTAAACTGTCTATAAATTTTATGTACCACCGGCACTCATATAACTGAAGTTTAAACTAACTATTGTCATAAAATTACTGCCACTATATATTTCACTCACAATCAGACAGCAGTTTCCAATTTCTTGATATACAACGTAAATAAACATTATATCCAGAGTTTCTCAAAAATACGGACAAGGTTTTACAGACATATATCGTATATGTATGTACTTGCATGTAGATTTCTGTTTCCAACTTTCATATTAATCGAATCGGTAGAGAATTATAAAAAAATTGATTGAATAAGTACCACGTCTGGATGAGAAGTTCTTGATCTGTAAAAAAAAAAAAACTGACGGTTGGTTCATTACTTTTTGGAAGTACCTTTTGACCCTGCTTTTAGCGTGAACAAGGACATAGTTATTGTTGACACTTTTTGTCAAGAAGTGATATGACTTTTCAACAGTTTTCTGGGGCAGAGTCACCAGTAATTGGACGAGTCTAATAGAAGTTTAATAGAACGTATGACAATCGTATGAAGTTGGGAGAAAAATCTACATTAATGAGAAGTTTCATCTGCTTCGGTACCAATTTCTCTGATACTTTTAACCTACATTGGATATTTTTAGCGATCGTTGGATTGATTAATTTTGGAGGGAGAGATATTGGAGCAGAAGAATTTTCCAAAATAACTAAAATCGTTAGGAAAAATGGTGAATGGACTTATACCGTCTGAAAAGAATTTGAATTTCTTGATGTTTACTCATCTTTGAGATTCAATCACCATAATAATACAATGGCGTTTCCTTTTTTGATAAAACGAATATTTTTTAGCCCTGTTTTCTCTAATTAACGCAGTCATATTTTCCTTTCACTTCACGGGAATTTGGTTATTCGAATCCGAGGGGATCCTTTTTTTTTTACTAATTTCACAGGAAAATGTAGAAGAGTGTATCTTCCTCTTAACCTCGTAACCAAAGCATAAGCTTCGTTTATAAATTTATTTGAATAGAAAATTTCACAAATGGAAGTTTGAAGTTAATTATATGCACCAACTCTCCAGTCATACAAGGATCCTTATTTATTCCTGTTTCTAGTAAAGCCATAACCCTTATCAAGTTCGTCAGTTACACGATATATATTCTACTTTGAGATCAACTTATGTACAATGCAATTCATTCAAACTATACAAATCCTGATGAAAACGTACAATATACATATATATGAATATATCTATATACATATACATATACACGTGCATAGTTTTAATTTTCTCTGAGAGATAGAAAATTAGCGATAATAGTATGATTTAAAATTTTATTCATCCATTGAAATGAATAGAGGAGGTATAATTAAAAAAACGGGCTATTATAATCGTTAATAATCCCCCTTTCGGAGAGAAAGCAAACTCTAGTTCTTTCTGTCTTTCTGGTACCCCTTTTTCTACTTTTTCATTCAGTGTTGCATAACGAGATCATGCGCGTGACTTTTATAAATCAGCACTCTTCCAACGATGTTTCATACCGTGGAATATTTAAACGAATATTCCACGTAGCTCAGTTGAAAAGCATAGATATACAAAAAGAGCTACTTTCGCTTTAATACTAAAACGTACACATGTGTGCACGAAACCAACGATAGGATTCGTTTCGACGAATTAATGGCCGTTTCCGCATGTCCTAGAATCATACCTGGAAAACATATCGGAAAAATGCAACTCTTTTTTCCACGAGAACGAAATCGTCTGTCTCCAGCGTTATCATATCTCTTCTACAAACTCCCCGATTTCGCTAAAAAAAGATACAGCTGAATTCCGTTATTTCTCTATGCATATTAACCATATAACTTTATACATTGTTTTTTCGACCATGTGTAGTAGATTTTACAGTGCAGCTGAGTAAGCAGTTTAAGTCACTACGTAGTGGTTGATTTTGCATTACAAAAGGAATCTCTGAAAATATTTTCAAATAGCTTTTCCGTGGAAATTATAGTTTTATCCATTCTATATATATAAAAGTTTTATATATATTTTATATAAATTTGTATAAAAGTTTTATATAAATTCTATATGAAATTTTTAATACAAGAATACTTATTCTTCATTTTATTCCATATCAGAGATCTTTTTAAAGAACCGTAAATTCAGTAGGTGTGATATTTTTACTCTATTGGCATCTTTTATATACATTTTAACGATGCAGGGTTTAATTTTACTCACTCAGAGCTTTTGTAAGACCTAAGAGCTTTTGTAAGAGAGAATTTGTAATTCACCTTTAAGCTTTCAGTCAATGCTCGAGCTGAGACAACTACTAAAATTAAGAATCGTGATTCTTTTATATATAACTGAACTTATCTTTGTCGCAATTGTAAAAAAACTGTCAATAATTTACCGCATGAGAAATGCAAACTCGTAAAACGATGAGGATTGATGAAAGGATGGTAGCTTTAAATTCATAACAATTTTGTACTGAAGAGGCTGCTGTCATCGCAACGGAGACGAGAAAGATCAATTCTATGTTAAGTTTCATTGATTACATTTTAATTGTGCTACCTAATATTTTATGATAATAATTACCCCTTAGCTGACCCACTTCACCAGAATATCAGAGCTTTTACACTGGGGTTTTTCACATTTTGATTTGTGTTGCGCGGGAGCCGTTGACTTTTACAATATAAAAAAAATTGTATGACAATTGTTAATTGTTTTCCTAACAGATCGTATGGATTATTTTATGGAAATGTAATATTTATAGTATAAAAATAAACTGTAGACACTTCTTTCTATAAAAATACTTAAATTGAAACTGAACTAGGGTCGTCTCAGATCGCAGTAGATCAGCTAACGGTTAGTTAAATTATCAAAAGTTTTTCTATCGAACAAGAATATTATCACTTATTATCTCCATTATTACAGACAACTTCAGACACCTTATTTTTAAAATAAAGACATTACTCTGTCTGGACTGTAGGAAAATCGCTAACTTGTTATTTTGTACTATAAATTATTGTTCCTTCCCTTGCTCGGATAGCTTGTCACGTGGTAACTTACCTTGTCGCGAAGTGAGATAGATTTATAGACACAATATTTTTTTCCAACTTAAGCTGTGACAACAATTTGGAACTAAATGCCTTCAAAGCTACCGCATTTTTCCCTCAGAACGGTTAAAAAATCATGAAATGTAAATTTTGCTACTTTTTTTTATTAGCAATTCATGGTTTCCTTTGAACTTGTAGGTGTATACTCGAGAAACATAGGATATTATTTAATGTATATATAGACCGGTTGGTAGAAGTAAGCCATCAAAAGAACCTGAAACCTGTTATGCTATTGGAAAGGATCCGATAACACAGCAGCCTCTTAGTACAATAGTTTAATTTTCGTTGCGGTAGAATCTAACTCTTTGAAGTATCGAAGAATATATATACACCAAACACATTCCCTGAGGAGGATTCCAGAACCAACCCACACAAATATGTCAGTGTGTGGGTAACGTATATAGATGACGTTCTGTATGAACTTACACACGAAAAATTAATTAAACGTTTGAGAGGGTCAGGAAGCTTGGGGACTTCAACAAACTCGCTCGTTTTGAACCCTTCAATCGTATCCCCAAATATATTGAGAAGGAAAGGGAAGTTTAACAAAAGTAGACAATTATTATCCCTATTGTTATAATTACAAATTTCTACACTTTCAATAAAGTTCCCGTTTTATATCAATATTTAGATGATGTAAAATTCGTTGGAAGAGGATCATTTATTTTTTGTGAGAAAAAAAATATACTTTTCGTCTTTCCGAGGAATCTATTTTCTTAGGCTATCTCAATAAATATAGAGAGACAAAATTGGCAATGTACGCATTGTCAGAATCCTATTTAAACCTTAATTTGCCTATTTCATTGGAATAACATAGTTGGCACACTGGAGCTTTTAGGACCCCGCAAAATTCGCGTGGAGGCTATTGAGTTTTTTACCCAAAAATAAATTGTACGATAATTGTTAAATGTTTTTTTAACAAATAGTACCGATTATTTGATAACAACATAATATTTTTGGTACGAAAAAAATTGTAGAACTTTTCTACCATAAAGATTCTTAAATTGTAGCTACGCTGGGGCGCCTCAGAACCCCAGTAGGCCAGCTAAGGGTTAATCCATCCACTCCCTTTGATGTATATATACTTCTGTATTTGTTACCAACGTCTCTCAACAATGTATTCATTATTTCAGGATATAGAGTAATTTTTTTATTATCCTTCCAAAATAAAACGTGAATGTCAGAATTAAAAAAAGCTATCAGGGATAATTGAATTTCAAAAACTGCTTTATTGGTACAAAAGTAGCACTTTCTTCACGGAATTCTCTTATAGAACCCCATCTGCGCATAGAAAACATAATTTCTGGGTTTTTGTGCGTGTATAGATGATTGCATAGCTTTCTTGTGCCCCGCACCGTGGGGTTGCCGAAAGAAATTCTTTATTTTGTCCTATTGTGTTCCAACACAAGGGAAAGAAATTTATTTATTTTCAAATTATCTAGTCGCACCAGTCCAGGTAATATATCGACTTTCGTGTACGTCAAATAAATTCTTCCTTCTTTTCTCAGTAATCGACCTGACGGTAAATTTGTAATCCGTGTAATGGTAAATAGTTTTTACAGAAAAGCATTTCTGTTTGGATGGATTACGCGATGTAGAATCAGCAATTCGTTACAACGGTAGCAAAATAAATAATGCCATGGCAAATAGAAAAATACGTACGTATAGCGAAAAAGCCATTTCCAACATGAAAGACAATACAAAGGAGGGAAACTAGGTGCAATACTGCAAAGGATTTCGGCCAATTAGTGGATTTGATGTTATATGCCCATTCGGCTGGGTAATTAGCCCAATGATAACTCGCAAAACGTGGATAATGAAACGAAAACACCGTACCTATGTATTAATACGTATGCGAAACAGGGAAAGAAGAGAGCTTTGGGCTTACTCGCGGCTAGGAAATTACAGCCACCTAAAGCCATATAATATTCCCTCTTTCCGACTGCTACCTAGATTGATTGTGTTTATCTTTCATTAGGAACACTCAGTGTTGGGGGACTAAACCTTTGAATAATAAATCCCCGCGTTTTCTCTTTATTCTCAAGATTTTGCAAATGATCCAACGATCCACGGATAGTTTTTAATTTTAAGGATACTATTGTTACCTCCGCCATTCTAACAAAGTCCAAACGGTTGCCGGTCATTTCTTCATTCACGTCTATTTTAAACTAAATGTATTATTATACATTTATGTTATTACATCCGGTGGGCAATTGAAAAGATATAAAATGAAACACGCGTATCTTTTATACTAACGCATTAATGGTCAATAAAGCTTTGTTGAATGACCGAGTATTATTTTAACCCATTAGGAAATTTTAATGGCAATTTCTATGGTGTAAGGTGATACTACAAGCACGTTATGGTAATTGTTACATGGTAGAAAATGGATATTATTATTTTAGAAAAAGTTTTACATATCAATGTGCTAACATTTTCTTTTTTGTCTTATCAAAATTCCTGTGGAACATTAACATCCACTGTTTTTTCTACCGGTTTTGTATTATGCGCAGATTAAAAATGTATTTTTGTCATGGAATTTGATTACATAGAAATTTTCCGATAAATTAGTTCGAAAAATAATAAATGACCAATTACAGAAAAAATTCTATAATATTTTAAGTAAATACAAGAAAAAAAGAGATACCCCAAGGGATCATACTTCAAGTTTTATTAAATTTAACAACGCTATTATTAATGAAAATCTTTTTCAGTTTGCAATTGAATACTGCGAATCCTTTGAAGCCTATAATCCTTGTTACAAACGTTTTTCGTGAAATTTGATATCCGGAGGCTTCCCGGATCGGTACATTTCGAGTATGGAGTTCAAAGTTTCAATTGCAACATTGTAGATTGGACACGATGGAATAAATAGTAAGGAGTTCCTGACCTCGTGCAAAGTTTGTACGCCCGGACTTTGATTTGTAGATTCCAGATTTCGACATTTCAAACCTTAAATTTGTATCCAATTACTTCGGCTTTAGCATATTGCAAACAAACCTCCAGATTCGTATTCATTTACTCTAAAAATGACCCCGATACTTTAAAAATGCTTTTAATCTTCGTTGATTTCTTTCCGGATACAAATTGATTTAATGTAATTATTTGATTACCTTATTTTAATTACAAAAATTGACATCTTCAGAAAATGAAGGTTTTGATCCAAAATTGATTGTACTTTAAGAAATTATTAATATGAATGATAATATGATTAATAATTTTTTTTATTAATTAGTTTTTTTCAATTAGACGCGATTATATTTGTTGTTACTTGGCTGTATTATGCGCACATGTTACATTTGATAACAAAATTTCATTGATTATCACATTTATATCTTATATCCTTGTTTCGTGTATTAGTTAAATCTATTGCACTTTATTAATATTTAAATATGAAAAATAAATATAATTACAGTATTTAGTACTTTCTTGAATGTAATTTCTACTTCTTATAATCTTTGCTTTTCTAATTTCACGCGATTATACTTGATTGAATGCATGTCTTATATTTATTAATTAAACAACTCCAAAGCATGGAGTTTACACGTTCATATGAAACTTGCCACCTAATGGGAACCCCGGTATACATGAATCGATGTAATCTTGTTAGAAAGCTGTCAAAGCATCGCTTTGAATAAAGTTTGAAACTAAAATAAATCTTTACACTAGACGCTAAATAGCGCTGGCAAACAAGTTTACCGTAAAGTCTACTATGCTTGAAAGTAAATGTGTACTGTGCCGCCTTCTCGTGAGTAAAATGAAAGGGTCTAGATGTGTTTTAGATGGCGTTATATACCTCGTCTTCGTCTTCTGTTTATTTTCCCTCTTCTTATTTACAAAAAATTCATATTCCGTTCATCTCTTATCTCTTTTCCCACATGGGAAATTATTTCATGTTTTTGTTACAAAAAAGTTCTTTGTTCCTATATTTATCTTCGAATATGACTCGTTGCAAAATTAAACGGCAACAACTTAACGACGGTAGAGTTTTCATAAAAAAAACATAAGCTGATAAAGCTTTTTTACGCATCGACATTTTGTAAACTAAATATTGGAAATCTCGAAATTTCAGCTTTTGAAAGTATGTTTTTACCCGATATTTATTTTCAAGTTTTGCAGTCATGCGAAAATATTTTAATTTTCGAAAATTTTTAACGACCGAATATCTGATAGTAATTATCTTTCATGTTCGCTCGATAGAAGTTTCACTAAAAAAAGGATTTTTAATAAGCTTTTAATGAACATCGTGTGTTTTTTTTATGATAAAAAACTGTGAACTTTTTACAAAATATTTAACTCTATAGAATTTTTCACCTCTTATTTAAAAGAATTCGATAAACAAACTTTTCGGAATCGTATAATTGTTGATGTATAATTTTTGCTAAAATTTTTTTATTTGGTGTTTATTTTCCAAAATTGTTCAATATTAATTTAACGTTTTAAAATATTTTTGTAACAAATATCTCCAAGTCAATGAATTTTCATGAAATATCAACAATTTTCTGCCTTACCGACACTTTGAACAAGGAAACATTTTCCAGTGGTAGCCGTCTAATTTTAAATCAACGTAGAGAGTGACTTTCCGTGTACTCGTACCTACAAGAAAGTAGGAAGTTGGTGACACATAGGAAAATATAGGAACCATTACTAAAAATAGCGAAACTGTCGCCAAAAAATAAGTAACCACCATTAATGTCTGTCTAAAGACTGTTATCGACACAGTAACGATTTTTCGGAGATTGATAACGACCTTTCCATTTTTTGCGTGTTTAAATTACTAATAAATTTGTAGAAAAAAAATATTACCTGAGGCAACATTTTACACTTCTCCAGAATAACCAAAATTGAATATCCAAGTAAATATAATGATTTTAATAGATTCGAATCTTTTGCTATAAATATTTTTAAAAATTCCAAAAAATACTCTTTATAATTGTTTTTTGAAAGTATTTCCAAAATCTTTGAGTATTGGAATCTTTGGAATTTTTAGAGTAGAAAAAAACACGAGGTTCGCATGCAAGAGCTTTTTTCTTCCAATTTTGGAAACACGGGGACACAAAATTACAGACAGTTCCATTTGTGCAAGTTCTCTTAAAATCTCAAATTCTTTTGAGAAGATTCTGCAAGCGCATTTTCATAAACAAATCTTTTTTCACTTCCGCATAAAGGAATAAGATTCCCCTTTGATTGAATGCGAAAGCTTTTCTTTTACAATACTTTTTATGAAGGAGTAGATATGTAACTGCATTTCAAAGAAATTCGATTCAACGAAATATCAGATAGGAGGATATGCAAATGTTGTTTCTTTCAGAAAAATGTAGTAGAAGATGCATTGCTATGCACATCAAGAAACAGAAAAGAAAGGTATCTGAAAACCCTTGAATTCGAAGAAAATATTTCCTTAATAATAAGTAGATATTTTGTTATTTCTTTCTAATAGCCCGAACATTAATAGAAGGAATTATATAAAATCGTTTTAATAATTCCAAGCAAAACAAGTGTTATGTGAATGAAAATTCAAAACCACTACATGGCAAGTCCTTGGTACATGTAAGTGATAAAATTCTTTGCAAGAAAGGAAGCTTTGTTATCATAAATATAAGAAATTTCTCTCGTGTCTGTATAAGACAGTAAATAATTTAACAAGATTCCGATGTTACTGCTGACGGTAGCATGAAGAAATAAGGCAACGGAGAAAACGGAAAGACCGAAAGAAATATGCAAGATAGCGAGGTGCGAATTAACTACGAATTTTCACTAAGTAATTTTAAAAGTAATAACACTTCGCGTTTGCACAAGTAAAATGTTTTAAAGTGACTATATCGCGACTAAAACTGCTACGAGGAATTGTAGTAATTCCGTTAACGCAGATAGAGTACACAGCGAAAGACTTTATAGTGGACATATTGCCCATAAAAGGCAGTCATTTTATTTTCGACTCCCTCCCTATGCTTTTTATTTAGTTAGAATTTGCGAAGCTGCAATTTTCAGAGAATTTGTTTATTATCTCGATTATTCAGGCAATTATTTTTTTAAATCAAGGAAAATTTTGTCTTTTTGGAAAACTGCTTCAAGTCACGTGAATTCTCGATTTTACTTTAATTTGAAAATTCCATCAGTGGAATATTTCAGGCTTTTCTATTTTTCGAAATGATACAAACAATTTGTTATCCCGGAAAACTTTATTGCCTGTACGAAAATTTAACTGCCCAACCTTGAACGGAGTTTCACTTCTTCCTCCAGCGGAGCAAGCAATTCAAATTTAATAAGATTAATTATACGATTGAGTTCCCCATATTTAGTTCTACACTTAATCATCACAATTGAATCTTTGTCTGAGCATTGCAGGAATCATCTTCACGAATACTAACTAGCCTGGAAAGTACCAGAATCTGTACTTGAACAATAAACAATCGTTGTTGGAATATAAGCTATTCTGCCACGAAATGGCCCAAGCTCTTTTGATTCCTCGGTTCTAGTCGGGTAATGCCTCTAATTATCGGCTACTTAATCGCAGAATTAAATACTAGGGTCATTTGAGTGCGAGACGGAGTATTACCCCGCAAAGTAGATTTGTGTCGAAAGTGTTATTTATTTTTATAAGTTTTAATCTACTTATTCATTTACTTATTTCATTGTATTTTATTTTATGGTGAATTTATTTTTGATCATAATTTATCACTGTTTCAATATTTTATACAAAACTAAAACGTATTATTTAATGTTTCATCAGTTTTAATCTACTTTTATACTTATTTGCTTATTTCACTTTATTTTATTTTATGGTTAATCTATTGTATAATAAATTTTGTAATAGATTTAGTCTATCATTGTTCTAATATTTCATTATATCTATTATTTGTATCTCAACTTCCGTATTCGTACTTCAGAAGACTTACATTTTACTTCGATCGAGAATCTATGGTATTGAAAATGACAATTTTCACTTTTATATATATATTCAATTTGTTGTAGTTTACAAATACGCTGGCAAACTTTTAATGACTCATGAATTCGATCCAAATTTTATTTCATGGTACAAATTTTCCCAGAAAGTTCCGCTTGACTCGGGAAAGAAAGACAAATTTCTTCGGCGAAGAAACTAATTAGTTTTGACTGTGAAGTATAATAACAGAACAGTCACGACAGATTTTCCCGGAGTCATAAAATGAATCATTTCAATGCAACTCCATTTATAATGAATCAATTAACAATTTATCCCCATTAATGCAACACGATAACAAAAGAATAGCCATGTACGTCCTCTTCGTCGAACTTCCGTTTCTTCGTGAGATGGTAGGCGGGAAGGGCGAGGAGCACACACAACAGAGAGTGAGAATTAAGTCGTCAACTCGATTCAAAGATCATTTCCGCTCGGATGATATCACCAGACATAGAATTCCATGCTACCAGTGTTATTTATTACTGTTTCAAATTACACGTGTACTCGTTACAAAAAGGAATGAGATTGTTACAAATGCATCTTGTAGATTTTTTGTATCAGCTATTCGCAACCCAGTTCACTGTATCCCAAGTAATGAAGCTGTAAGTGCACGAGTTTCATTTTTTTTTCCTCTATGGTTGTTTTCCGTCATAACTTTTATTACACTCGTTTATGCTGTACGCTCGGCGCTCTGCGAGGCTGAATCGTATTTGCAAATTGCGTTAATTAAAGCTGTTAACAATTACACTCAAGCGAAACAGCAAAATAGGTTTAGAAGTTTAAGTTCTCTAGAGGAATAAAAATAGTTTGCGCTTCCTTTATGCAACATACCATCGTGGTGTTGATTAACAGCTACTTAAGGATTCAAAAGAAGCCGATATTATTTTGCAGGTTTCGGAAAAGTCTCATCATTTTAGGTACCATATTTTTAGATCCATTTAAGGATGGACAAAATTAAACTTTCAATGCATTTTCTAATAAACAGTGCAGTATTTAGAATTATTTTCCATATTGAATATAACGTTCGAATTGATCCCGAAATTATTTCCTAAATATAAAGCAAAAAATTATTACTTTCAAAGAAAAAATTTGTTTCTATTTTTGCCTAGGCTTTCTTGTTCTTTGCACACTATATTATATTTTATGCAATGAAATCCAAAAATAACTTTTGTAATGCGAGAAGGTAAATTAAAAATTTATCTTGCGAACTATCGGTGCTCTAAATCTTAATCGTAACGCGATTGATGTGACGCGAAGGAGTTTGACCCTACTCTCAAATTGACATTTTGAAAAATTGATCATTATTCTAATTTTGTATTAATACGTGTAGTAACAGCAGTTTAAATAGCCTAGACAAAAATGAAAAACAGAATTTCTTGACGGAAATCATGAAATCGAAATTTGCGTGATTTTGATTTTTAAAAAACGAGTTCAAAATTCCCGTATACCATCAACAAAAATCCGAAAGCAGATTATTTAGCTGAATTTTCAAAAATAGATAATAAATATGAAGAACTATTTCAATGGTAATGCGCAACGGTATTTAGAGACAGATATTTAATGCAGAACTTCAAAATCGTTACTTTGCTTTTTGCATTTTCATTCGAAATATTTCTGGCTCCGATATAACAGGAGCTACCTAAATATTCTTAACTCCCCGAGATCAATAGTTACCAAATTTAACGACCGATGCTGACAACGTTGAACAAGAAATCCAATGACCAAAATATATATATCAATTCATCATCGTCTATTGTCTAATTGCAGAGTCTATACGGCGAGACTCGAAATAGCATTTCTTTGCTTATTCGAATTTCGTTGCGATATTGGAATGATTAACTGAAAATAGCTTAGTTTTTTTCGAGTTAATTAAACGCGACATAGATTCTATTTTTTCAATCGGTTCTCTAGAAAAAGTGAAACGTTTCTTATTTTCCCGCGAAAGTGACTCAACCGATGTATCTCTGGAACCGTGTAATCGTAAGTCTTTCATGCGCCCTCACTCGTCCCATAGATCTCGAGTGAAAACACACGATTAGAAGAAGTCAGAGTTGCTCAAAGTCAAACTTCAAGAGTAGAAGTAGTTATCTGGAAACAATCGTCATAGAAATTCATTTTCCACGTTAACTGGATGGACGTGTTTTCCTCCCTTGTTTTCCTATGGAACACTTTTAGCTCAAAAATTTGGAATGTCAACTGCAGACAGAGAGGAGCTAACAACCATAGTCCATATATACTATACAGTTGCTCCTCCATTGAATGCTAAATATACCCCACGATATTAATAGCGCATGGTGGCGGCAAACCATAATAACGGTTGAAGGGCCTGTTTCGTACACACTCTCGCTACGATCTACAAAATGTAAATGGAAAATGTCGATAACCTTCGGGACACGCGTTCACGGAAAAATTGAAGGATACAAATGAAAATTCTTCCTGCAATACGCGAGGGGACTGCAAACTCGCTAATAGAGGCTGATGTATCTCTTCTGGGCGCATTCTTGAGGAAAGGGGATCAAAATGACAGTATCTTCTATTTTACACTTTAGATCCTTCGGAATCAGAAACTTCTCACGCTTCCACCCACGTCCTCGTGTGAACGGAACTTCCGAAAGTATTCGAGGGATTTCATGCGGGTACCGGAACTCCTATTTACGAGAAATACGTGACACGAACGCTCACGCTATTTTTCTCCTGGCAATTTTTATCAATATTGTATTTATTTTTGATAACTTTATGACTTTAACACATATCCGCTTGGCATTGCAAATTTGTGAGGATATATCATCTTGACGAATGTATTCTCTGCTGCAAAATGGAATACTTGGAATACTACTTTTTTTCTTTCGATGATTCATATTTCTACTTTCTTGGACATTTCCAGGAAACTTTGTATTGGAAGGATACACCCCGTACGATCCACGCATCTGTTCGCTCGTGATCGAAAAGTTAACCCTTTTCTCTCGAAGTGTGTTTTGACTCCATATGCCAGCAGCTGGAGGCAATGTATAAAACAGATTCGTAACCGGTAGTTTCGTAATTTTTCTAATTAAAGGTCCATTAAATTAAGGAAATATCAAAGTACTTACCGCAGACTCTTGTAACTATTTGATTCATGAATATAATTTAGAAATTCTCTTTTAAATGATCCAGCTTGTACCAAATTGTCTTCTCAATATTAAAAGCAAATTTCTTGTGAGAAATACAAAGAAAAAAGATATGAAATGACGTAGAATTACGTCAGTGACTGCCTATATGTTATAAGTAATTCACGGAAATTATGTGGCATCGTAAAAATTATTATAACATATTACAATTTCCTAGGGTTCATCATAGAGACCATTTTATAACTAAAAATGTATTGAAAGTTCGCTTATTGTATCCAAAAGTGAGCCAAATCAAGAAAACTATTTAAGAATTTACTACACCGACAAAAATAAAGGCACTAATTATTTAATTCGTAGTTGATTTAATCATGAAAGTAGTTAAAATTACAATAAATGTAGTTAAAACTACTATAAATATATGGTCGATGCCTTATTCAACTACAGCAATAGTTAAAATTTTTAATAAATTCAAAAAAATTAATTCATTTCTAATAGATTTTATACATTTTTTCGCAGTACCGAAATTAGTTACAATTATCCCCAACTGCCGACCGACCATAAATCCATTAAATATCTGTGACAAAATACCAAAAGAATTGGATTGAATTACATGGATTATTTAACTGCAAGAATAACTTATAGGGATCGTAGAGAGGTACCGCGTCTAGCCCTCTTTAATTGGTCGTGTATGTCATATTAATAATAAATAAAACGAAACGGTCACGATATATTTAAATGCTCGTACCAACAGAGAAATAAAATGTTAACGGTGAAATTACGCTTCCCGGCTAATGTTACTTTATTTCGCAGTGGAAATGAATTGTTATAAAAACACCTGTTTTCATTGTTACTGACGAACATGTCATAATTCTTTGCGTTTACATACGCGTACATAAAAAAGGGGTATGAAATTGATACCGCGTAAACAATCATAAGTTGCAAACATTACACAACAAAATGTGAAACGATGGAATTGGGAAGAATAAAGGGTGAAATGAAAAAGAATTAAAATGCTTTGAATTCCCAAACAACCCCTAATAAAAGTATTTGAAAATAAAACCCCGATTGTGTTGAAATTGTTTCACTGCGGAAATACGGAAACGTGAAACGTTCTCGTTCCATGTAAACTTTATTAGAGTTTTGCTTTCAACGGAATAAAACAATTGACAGGTTCTACCGCGTACGGGAATTTTAACAATATGGTTTAACCGGTAAAAATTGTTATCATGCAATAAAAATTGAAATAAATCAAGCGCCCATAGCATAAACAAATTTTCAATGGCTACTGTTTACTAATACGTCATAAAACTGGAGGTCTTTGTTATCGCATCGCGGCGTATCCATAAAAATGAGCTTGCGGGTCACGCTTTGAATGCGTCAAGCTTCCTCCAACCGAAGAAAAAGAATATCAGGAGGTGTAAGAGAAACAGGATGTCGTGGAAGCTCTTTCACCCCTAAGACAACTTATAAATAATGCCGGGCTGAAAAAGATGCTTCGCGGAAGTTTTAACTTACAAAGATTTCCACTAACTATTGGAGAGAACTTTTAAAAGGGAACGCGTACAGTAAAGATTTTAATGCGTTTTGAAGCTTTCAATTTTATACGTTTCATGACTGACGCCGTATATTTCTGTAACGAGAGAGACGCGCAATTTGGTTTCTGTTATCGAAAAATCTTGAAATAGATGCTATCTAAAGTGTGTGGGAAAATTGGCTGAGCAGGATTACAGGAAAATTTATTGCACTCCGTTGTTTCAACGATGCAAAAGTGGGCCACGCGCAGTGATATCACAAACGATTCGCATATATCGTCTCAAATGTGTTTGGATTATAGAATAATTTTCCGCGTAACAAGGTAGCAGAAGAGTTTTCGTTAATGTTATCGGACGCTTTGATAATTAAAATTTCGGGAAATCAATTTTCATGACATGATAAACATTCCATTGAGGTAATATCGGTTGTATCAAACCGTAAAAACAGACTCCGAAACTTGCGACACGAATACCAACAGTTTCATAGAAGGAAGCCGTTCCTTTTCTTTTGTTATTATTTTTATTTGTTAATAATTTGTATAGTTTATTCGTTGCAGTATCATTTTTTTTTTCTTATACGAAGGGTAGAGAGAAATATTGACCTTTGCTAAAAGCGTAAAGTAGAATTATCTACAGTAAAATTGGCGAATAATATTATTAATGTCTATGTACTTATTTTGTAATACTTGTAGCTTGAAATTTTAATTGATAGTGTTATCAATGAAGTCGAGATTAGGGAAAGTCCATGGTAGATCAACTTATTGTTAGATCAGGTCAGGGTCAATTAGGGTGGACTATGTGCTTCCACCAAAATAGGAAACGTTTCCGACCTCTGGTTCAGCAGCTTTTGCATTAGGTACAAGTTTTGTAATTTAGATTCGCCATTTTGCAAAAAAAAAGATTTTTTACAAAATTTTAAATATTCTTAATAAATGTATTATTAAGAAATTTAGAGATTCAAAGAATTCAATATAAAATACTTTTTTAATAGCGACCTTTTCGAATCAAAATAAATCATCTACTCAAATTTTTCCAAAGACGAATCGACAGTAGTTGTATAGTTCCTTTTTTGGTACAATTATTTTTTTCCGAAAGTATATAATTCTCTATTAAAGAAGTCAATTGATACGAGTCTTGAAGTACTTTTGCATCGATTTGCTAGGATAAGTTGATTTTGTACTTAATAAAATTGAATTTCTCCGCTTTTGCTGGAATCCTTTCTTCTTTTATACATTGTAGCAATGTAATATTGCTGCAATGTAAATCCCTTTACCGATATCATCCGCATACTAACACGGAGAACACTAAATTGCAACAATATTGGGACAGTTAAATACATTTCCATTTCATTATAAATATTTTACCACATTAAATTAATTATAATAAAACATATCTAACGAAATATATATTTTATTGGTATTTTAATATAATTAAAGTTTTAATAAAATGGTAATTGGTACTTTAATCATTAATTTATATTATGCCTCATTAAGAGAAGCCTAATTTACATTTTACAAATATCTGCCTTATTTATGCATGATTGCTCAAATGATTAATAATAAAGGGAACGCTGTGAAAATAGCTTTTCCAGTTCTTCTGCAATTTCTACATGCATTCAAATCAATCTCATTAAACGGGTTCACCGCAGAAAATGACATTAAACGGTTTTTGTAATGAGTTCATCTTAAACTGCCTAAAAACTAAAAGAGAGGAAGAAATATAAGGGTAACCTGCACGACACTCGTAAATATCGCCTCGGGCGTCATCCAGTTTTTATACCGATATAATCGATCGGCGGGGTAGATGGTATACAAAGCAATTTCGATTAACGTTGCATTCTCCGTGACACCACTTGAATAAATAACTGTGATTAAACTAATTTCGCCTGAATAATGATTACAATTAAACGTTTTTAATTAAAGGGGTTTTGCGTAGACTCCTAATATTTTATCGCTCGATTCTATAGACCGTTAAATGGACAATAAATTAATGGAAATATATTAAGCATGCGTGTACAAGAAACAGCAATTTTGCGTGCACGTTCTGCGGGTTTTTACGTACATTCGGTTCTCAAAAGTTTCATGATTTATAACAAACAGAGCGCGTGCATCCATTAGGTATCGAGTAACTGGAACTCCTCATCTTGGACAATATCTACGGGAATGGAATCGAGAGTCTTTTAACTTGTTGAACACGTAGAAAATAAAACAAGCACCTTTTGGTGGTAAAATCGAGTCTTTGGTTACACATAAATGTTTTCCCTGGAAATAGCCTTATGTCCTATCGCGAAATGCCAAAACTCGCTTTGTCTGCTTTTAAGCTTCTCCGCACGTGCCGGGGTATCACGAGTTTTATGAAAGTAAGTTTGCGAAGTTACATGGAAAATGCTCGTATGTCGGCAGATGCTCGTTTGCGCAGTAAACATTCTTCCATTCAATTTTCACGGCGAATAGAAATACCGCGAGAAACAACATCGTGAGATTCATAAACAATTCGTGGACGTAAAAATAATAACAGTCGCGATCGCGTGTGCACTGGAAGAAAATTCACAATTACCATACTCAATTAAAATTATATCCAGAGCAATTGCTGTCCGAGCAATAATGCGGAAACAATTGGAATTAGTGGTTTGTCGTAAATAATCGCTTGAAGATTTGAAAAAGAATGAGAAACTGTAGAATATTTTGTGGTCGAATTAGCAAATAAAGTAAATTTGTAGAATTGAAATCTGAAGAAATGATAAACATGGTCCCTAGCATTACCTCAACATTAGCTGCGAATTTCTTTAGAAATACCACCACGAATGGATATGTTTCTATGCAGTTGTACTTAAGTGAACAGTCTTCTTTTTACGGCCATTTTTATTGAATGAGTTCCATTTCCCACAGTGCACTGCAGAGCCGCTCGGCAATATGTAAAAAGAGCTTACCCTTGTATAAAAAACTACTTTCTTTAGTTGGAAAAAGACAACAGCCTTTTCCAGGAAAGTAGCATTTTCATGTTGCAACAAATAATTCTCTGGAATATGTGTGTTTGCTATTCCATTATTTTGACTTGTCTTCGATAAGAATAACTACGCGCAAAGAAGAGATATTTGAAATTCGCTGAGAAAGTAACGAGTGTAACTTTGCTTTAAAGAAAAACTATTTTTATCCAAGACAGTGGAATTTTTTCGCTACTTTTTTCTCAATTAAACATTGATAAAATCAAATACACGCAAAAAATGATTTTTGAAATTCGTTAAGAAAATCCCCAAACCAGTTTATTACACCTCTATCCCGAAATAATTTGTAGACCTTTAACCGTCGGTTATTCAACAACGAGTACGTAAAAGAAGCCGAAACTTTTCGTTCCATTGAAAAAGAAATCGTTGGCAATATTTGGACGCAGCAAGTCGCTCAGTTTTAAAGGTCCATTAGACTTCCTTGCAATATCGTAACAGCACGTGGTACCGTGCATTGGATCGTAAAAAACACGCGGTGGATATTAAGGACACGTCTAGAGTATATCGAAATGGAAATACACCTGACACTTTTTACATCTTGCCGCTTTCTTCCCTTGTTGCAAAATTCACTTACTTATCGTTCCTTCAAAAATATACGGAATTCTGTCAAAAACAATCATGACATCGACGAGTATCAGACGAAATTGGAAACGCCTGGGGTGTGGGGTTTTAACGGAAATGATCCGTCAAGTTTGATTTGTCTAACGCATGCATCGAGAGACGCAGACTGCGATTTTCGCTCTAATCCTAGTATGGAGCATTGGGTCAGGGACCAAAGAGAAAGAGCGACTCCTCTCATTTTCATACACGTATATGATAAATCGTAGAGTAGCATCGGAGTCATCCAGTCGCTCATGCAAATGATGAGATGATTGGTTCACTGATGAAACCTGATGGAGCAGCCTCTCTGTCTATGCATTAGTCTTGCACGACCAGCCAACGATGGATCACAAACGTGATCTCATTCACTTCCGTTTATGACCATTATTCTCGCTTTCTTATCGCACCTTTATTTCCTATAAATTCCTCCTCTCGAGCTTCCACGAGGATTTCCGTTCAGTATTCCGCGCGGAGAGCTGTTTGAACAGTCGTTGTTGAAGAAATTAGGGAATCGGTGACACGCAGGAAAAATTGTATGATGCATATGTAAATAACGACTGCCATCACTGCAGGAAATATTTCTCTCCACTCGCAAATTCAGAGTGCTATCCAAACATATTTTGCTCCGCTACCAATTTGTTAATTTTACTGGGAGCAAATGTTAAAACGGTCCTTGTATGCAGACACTGAAAAAAAATGTACAGTAATTCTAACTATAGCTGTAGTTGAATAAGCCATCAACCATATATTACTATTATTTTCAACTATATTTATTGTATATTTATTAGCCAAAAAATACATTTTGTTTTCTTCGCATATATTCACAAATCATAAAAATACACAGATTCATTGTACATGTGTATATAATATAACAGAATACCTACATCTTCTAATATTTCAAATTACATACTTTTCCATAGGAGGCGGGAATATCGTCTACTATTTTATATCCGGTATTAGGTTCCTTCATCTGCTATCGTCAGCTGCCTAAAACCGAACCTAACAATTCTTTAGCAACGAGAGAATAGAAAAAAATTCTAGTTTTTGCGATAGATCTTGAAAATCCCGAAAGATACCAACGATTCTCGTGGAAAAAAAAGAAAGCCATTGATTGAACTAGAGGCTCTAGTTTTGGAAAGTTATGATGACTATTCGAAAGGTTGTACATCATCACATCGTTTCTCACCATCTGGGCTGAAGACGTTACAGCCCCAGTCGAGCCCTAATGGCAATATGATACGGATCATCTCGCAATGACCTGTAACAGTTTATTAACGCCTGTTTTGCTCCCGATGGGGTCGAGATACAGATGTGTCCCGGCTTCTCTCTAGCGGGAATTTATGAGCCATTGAACTGCCCTTTCTCTACGGTAAATGACAAAAAAGTATGTAAGGTCGGAAAGGAATAGGTTGCTCTTGATTGCAGGTAAAAGCCTTGCACAAACAGCTTGAGTGTAAAGCTCAAGAAGTCATTCCGTCTTGCTGCAATCGTAGAGGGAAGAAAAATGTTGGAGGAATAGTCCTTGAGGACTTTTACGAGTCGTAGTACACAAGAAAAATGATGTCCTTATCTGAGAAATAGGTACCCATAAACAATCGAGGAAACGGAGGATATATCGCGCGCCTACCTGTCGACACGAGTGTATACTATAAGTGTAACTGTATGTGGAGATAAAGGAGCCCGGAAGTTCGCATTGCTTCAATCCGTGCCTCCTCCTCCGGTCTCGGGCACATTCAGAAAGGCAATAAATTTTTACGTCTGTACTTTTAAATCTTGACATTCGAGCATATTTTTTATAGCCCTTTATACGTAACATTGTTTTTTCGAAATGCCTCCGATGTAACAAACATGACTGCCCCGAGTTTTTACTTTCATTTGAAATTCAAATACTATCCTTTACTTCGATATTTCGAGCTATTAATTTTTCAACATGTGTCGTGTCCAAAATAAATATGAGAATGTTTTCGTTGCAAGTACAACCATAGTGGAAGTTTTGCGATGCACACTTTGCTGAAAAGTTTAACAAGCGGAAGGACTGACAAGCAAACTGTCGAAGCAAAAGGAAAAGTGCAGTGAATAAAGCATCGCTTTTCTCCACATACTTTGCTCGCAAATGGACAAACTTTAACTTCTAAAACTTTTATAACTGCAAATTTGCTTACCGGCGAGTACGGGATTCGCGAACATGAAAAAGAAGGCCAAAATTGAGGAACAGAATATTTGACCCATATTTTGCACTGTTGCTTCCAAAATGACATGACTCAAATAACACAATTTTTGAGGAAAGGGAAAAACAATTTCTGGTTTTGGAAAAAATTATAGGAACATGAAGAAACAAGCGTTAATTACATTATTATCTGAAAAAAGTTTTGCCGTTTTTTAATATTTGCCGATTTTACTTTTTTTTTGTTTATTGCGTAAACATATGGTTAACCTTTAGAGGACGGGAGTGGTCGAAATTTCGACCACCAATTTTGTCAGGCAATCGACGTGACAAGTTCTTTGATTTTATGTACAAATATCGAGTAAAAAAAAGTCGAATTTTAAGGTAAAATTTCCCGTCCTCTAAAGGTTAATAACTTTCTCGAATATTGTTATTTTATTACGTTTTCTTCCATCCAAAAAAAAAAGAAAAAAATGGTTTTTTTAAGGCCGTTGCAGTAGCGTTTGGATCATAATTGTAATATGTATTTTCCAATTGACGCTCGATGTCAATATTTTCCTTTGGAGAAAGAGTTCCCGTAGAAATTGTGACGATGTGGATTTTCAAAGGCTGTTACTCGGTGCACGCGTTCATGCTGCAGCGACGTCAACAGCTGCACGGCAGACTCTCACCATCGAGGTTACTAGACTTCTTCATTTGCTCTTCTTACATTCTTCAACGAATAGTTTGGTCTCTCGCTAAGTTACCGTGGCCCGACTACGCCCAAAGATCAAGAATATATTTGGGTAGTATATCTTTAAACCCTGTAAATTCAATTTCTCCTGTGTGACCCTGCGACAAACAAACTGAACTCCCTCATTTTTATTTCTTCGAAACCGGTCCTTTTATTCACGATGGAAAATTGATGCTGCAAAGCAGTAAAGTGTACTGTAACGTGTAATTTTGTCGAATGTAAACAGATGCAAAAAACAGACAATGAAAGATAGTATATTAAATTAAGACCGTATAGTAACATACTTTGCAATTTATTTTGCAAAAGTTTCTGTATCAGAATAATGTTTACTTCCTACAAGGTAACAATACTGCTGTAAAATTTCCATTCTTCAAAATTAATTAAAGTCAATTAAATTAAAATTCTTTTCTTCATTTTTCCTATTTTATTTTATTCCTTTCTAGGAATTTCTGACATTTAATCATATTTCAATGCAAAAATTATTCTAACTTAGAAAATAATGTATTTTTTAAGAAGGAAATCGCTGTAGCACAGTAATATTTATCTTCTATACATTGCAAACATTGTTGCAGACTCGTAGAAGTTGCATTTTTCTCACCCAAATCCATTTTTTTCGTTCAAAATTTGACAAATTGCAAGCTACAGACAAAAATTTGAATATACTTGAAAGATTCGACGATTTTTACAAATTTTCAGAATCAGCAGTTTTAGAACAGTACTAAGTTCGATTCAACTTAGTAGGTGTACAGATTAAAGCATAAACTTCGACAAAGGGGGTAGTTATTACTTTAGATCAAAGTCAGGCATTAGGGAACTGACACAAAAGTAGGTTTGTGTACAAGTTAAAGCCAAGAAAGTAAAATATTATTAATAATGACATCTTGTGCTTCAAAGTCATCCGTCAAATTTACGTTCGTTGACAGTATCGGAATCTCGTAACACGCAAAATCTGGTCTAATGATGTTACAATATAACGAATAGTAAATTTGCCATTGATTGTTAAAGGTAATATGGTGATATTAAAAGAAACAAATCTGACAAACTAATAGTTATTATTACATTAACTTTATTAAAAGTGTATGACAATTTCGTTGATGTTCATAGAGATATTATGGTGTCATTGAATTTGGGTGGGTTATGAGTCTAGACAATTATGTCTGGACAGTATCACTAGAATAGGTAGTGCACATATTTCTATGATTTCTTAAATTATGATTACTTCTGTTATTTTTGTCTTGTTCATCTGATACAATTTAACGTAAAATTTTATAGTATTCAAACAAAAAAATTTCTCGAGAAAAGAGAATAATTAAATTTTTCTAAAATATTAATATCCATTAAAATATTGTATCTAAAATATTAATGTCATTCTATAATATTCTAATATATTGTACAATGGCAGTTAGTAATGACTTGGAAAAATATAATACACTTGTAGAAAAGAGGAAATGTGAAAATAGTAGCTTCCATCATACTGTTGTCACTTTTATAAACAAATAGAATTTTTATCACATTGTGAATTAAAAGATACAGTAACCGTAGTTAATTTTACATATAAAC
Source organism: Gasteruption jaculator (assembly GCA_949825005.1). Lineage (NCBI taxonomy): Eukaryota > Metazoa > Arthropoda > Insecta > Hymenoptera > Gasteruptiidae > Gasteruption > Gasteruption jaculator. The sequence continues at coordinate 16,473,080 of OX463763.1, read as the reverse complement.
CATAGAATTTGTCGTAGAAAAAATTACTTTTCCTTCTTAAAATTATATGAATGAATTCATTAAAATTTGCTCTCACCGTTATAGAAGTCTCAGAAACCTAGTAAAGTTCACTTTTTTCTTAGTCCTTTTTTGCTACCTGCATAAAGTATATTGTTATAATATATTTAAACTATATTGTTATGCCGAGTATGGCGAAGTTTATGAAAATGTCGTTAGTTTCACACATTCCTAGAGACATTTGACTCCAAACTTCCCATTGAACGTTGTTATGACTGCACCGAGAGAAATGGCAATGGAGATTATGGTAATGCATTACCGTACTGAAATATGAACGTAGCTGCAAGATTTAGTACCGTATACACGCAGTGACATAAAATTCCTCGTAGGTATTTTTACTGAAATCAATTTATAATTTGATCCATTTATGAAAATGAATTTTAAGTACGATTTTTGCAAAAATGGTGTTTCGAGTAAAACTGGATCTCTCTTCACTAGATACTGTTTTCAACTTTAGGTACGACTCTTCGATTAACTATTTCTGACGTAGACAGCAACTGTAAAATTTACGATACCTATCGTAACCACGAGAAAGGTTATCAATTCGTTGTTTGTTTAAATTCCGTGATAAGAGGTGTTTGTCGATGGATGGAATTATGGAATTATATATATATATACACACGCGTCCTCTATAAATATATTCCAATCACCTTTGAAAGCTTATAAAATCTATTTTAGTTGTAGATTATATTTTCAGTCTGAGCTATATTCGGAAGCACGGAACCTAAGTAGAAACAACAGCAGTCTACTGGAACACATGCAGGAGTAATAAAATTTCCCGTTTAAGCCCTTACGGAATTGTACTTTGATGAAGTGTATGGGAGCAGGCAGTATTATTGCTTCTGGCGCGGAGTAGGAAACGGAATAAATTGGTAATTTTTATGCGTAGACAGAAAAATAATAAACTTCTTAGCGAAAGAGTCCACGAGAGACCTTTATTTCCACGAGGAGAATACTTCGAATAATTTTATTTCCTTCGTTTCTGAAATATCATTTTTTGCTTTATTGGATTTTGTAGATATAATTCATCTACGTAAAAAAAAATATTATTATTTCACTTGAAAAATATGGTCTTTTTTTTAATTTTACCTAATATGTAGGTCATAGATTTTGTCTATGTAGAGTCCAATTTTCGTAATAAGGAGAATTAATCTCTATAGAAATTAATTTATTTTTTCTATTTCATTTTTTATACTACGTTTATAATTAATCAAATGCATTGATTAATTATAAATTTACAAAGATTAATTTTTGTATATTAAGAAAATTAATCCGTTAAAATTAAAATATTATCTTATTAAAAATTTGCATGTTCACACTTTAATTGCAGATATGGTAAACATAAATTTATTGGTGGTATATATACGCCTTTCGTAGTCTGAGGGTTACCAGAACGATATGAAGGAAAATATTCGCCTGCTGCATAACAATCGAAGGAATACGTAAAATGTAACGAAAGTTGGCGCGAATTTTCGAAAATTAGTTTATACTTCACAGAGTATGCACCAGCTTTCACGTCCTATTACTCCCCCTTGATTTACACCGGCCAATTTGCTCCTCTGCTACGGAAACAATTGAATATATATGTTCCGTTCCTTTCTATACTCTTTGAGATAATATCAAAAGCATTAACTCCATTTCCCTAAAAGCATTGAGAGAAAATTTGTATTTTACATTTCCCTACTGGCACTGCAGCATCATCGCCTACGCGCACAATTCCATTTGTCATTCATATCTGTCATGTTGAATATCGCGTCAAAACGTGACGCGTTCTACGTCCGCGTATGAGCTTCCGTGCTTTTGACATTTCAGCCAATCAACATATGCAGGTGCTTAACTTATCGCTCGAAAAGAAAAAGCGATTTCGTTACCGAAAAAAATTACGAGAATCGACAGACAATTTTCATGCGAAAGTACAATTCGGCGATTTTGGCTCGACGATCGACTAATTTATCCAATTTCGCAATCAAAGTGTGACAAAACTGCTGCAATTAAAAAATTTAAAAAAAATATTTTTTCAGCAAAGGGAAAAAATTGCAATCCTTAAAAAATATTGTGATAAAGTGAAGAAACAAGCACTGATCTTATATACCAATTCCAGTTCGCCCTCAGTTAAATCAAAAGGAGTCCGATTCAAGTCAACTAATAAATTAATATAAAATATACATATATTCTAAAAATGTATACTATATTTTCCATAAATATAAATCAAATTTTATCTAAATATAAAAAAATAAAATTATCTCCCTCTGCTATATTTTTATAGCTTGATAGTTTCTTGAAAGGAATTATAAAAACTGCCCCCATTTATATGGGACGTGATATATTATAAAAGGATAATTTACACATATTAATATTATTAAAAATATTCTTATTGTAGACGAAATTGTAGATAAACATAAAAATTAATATCTACTAAGATATGTCTCTAAAAAGCTCTTGTCAACAATCATCAGGCTATTTTTCTTATTTCGATGAAGTAATGTTTAAGCTTGAAATTTAAAATTCATGTTTTTTTAGTTGCGTTACACTTGTAGCAACAGTGCGAAATCAATTTTCGAGTGATGTCTCGTAAAAGACGAAAGTCATCCAGAAGGATCTGGTATCTAGAAACGGAGAGGTGCCCATCTGTTGCAAGAAAATAATTTTAAAGAAAAATAGATTTACAAATTTTTGAACTTATTTGCAAAAAACTTGAATTTGGGAATCGTAGAAAACACTAATGGACATTATTTATTTATATTATACCCTTCTGCCCAATCCCTTGATGGCGTTTCGTGATACTTAACCATTTCTACCCCGAAAGTTGTTTACTACGTTTAAAATGTCCCCGTAGGGAAGACAGTAGAGTGCAAAGGGTTAATAACTATAAAAGCATCTCGAAAGTCAACGAATGCTATATTCTAATATAGTAATATTTTTATGACTATATAAATATATAGTAATATTCGCTATATTTTAATATTACTATAAAACCATGCTAAATACAACATAAGGCAACTATATTCAAAAACAAATCCACTTTGATTTTTTCCTCCTTGTTTTTACTTAACACCACCTCAACTAATTTCAAAACCAGTGATAATATTCGAGCCACCACCGACTTTTCACGAAATTCTCCTATTTATTTACAAATCCGACTGCAATTGTTATTAAATCGCAACGAAATAAGCGATCCTAAAAGCCTCCACTGTTTCCAGTATGGCGACTTTCGCTAATGAGAGAATCATGTTTCAATCATTATAAAAAGTTATATGTGCGCTTTTACCCGAAATGGCAGCATTGTTCGGCCCACCTTTAACACCTGACACTGGCGTACTACAATTTCAGGCAAATTCCATTTTCGAATGCACGCGTGAAACGGAATTAAAATTTCTTCGGTGATCGATTGCTTCGAAAATGGTCCAACTCCGAACACCGCAAACCGAGATTTACTATATTTTATCTGGATACACCTACTCTTAAGTTCAACCGTGATTATAATCTCACGAATTTAGAAAGAATACAATATCTTATGGTACATTGTGTTTCAAGACAATAGTAAAGGTTACCGTATATTAATACAATGGAAGAGAGAGAGGGGTGAATTGAACCAATAATTCTTTAGCAATTTTTCTTTTAATAGAATTATCAAAAATAAATAACCTTTTTTTTAGTCGCTGAGTGAATATAATTTAGGAAACAAGTATAATTATTCAACCGCGTCGAGTGATTCAATTGACCCCAACACAGGGGCAATTGAACCACTAGTTAGGCTCAAACATCGCGGTAATGAGTATATTAAAAATTATTACAAAATTATTTCAGTTTTAATCAAGCTAGAAATTGTAAAATATATTTATACCAACACATTACAATTAATACTTTATGATTATGTATAAAAATGAAAATATTGCTAAATATTTTGCCAAGAGCTGAAAAAAAAAGTTTTAATGCTCGTAAACACGAAAATTCGAATACATCAAAACGGAATGAGGGATCCCATCATAGGGATTCCAAATTTTGGGCAAATCAAGGGACTATCCACTGGAACATCATTTTAAAAGGACAATTTAATTTTGTATTTATATAAATTATATATTAATTTAATAACTTTTTTTATACACTAATAATTATTATTAAATTTTCAAGTCGACTGGTTCAATAGCCCCGTCTTTCAATTGACACCCCTCCCCCCCACAGAATTTTCCTTACAATTAGCTTGTAACAAAGTTATTGCCGAGATACACTGTTTAGATCAATTCGATATTAACTGACACATACAAACTTAATTACAGTGACGTGTATATGAAAGAACAATGAATTCTATACCGGTATATCTGCTTTAACGATTCACGAACGAGCGATTCCAGTTTTCTTTGTTTTAACAACGAACTGTGCAGTTGGTAATAAAGCAAGGTATTCGTTGATTTATGATGTAGATAACAATAAGACAGATAACAACGCCTCTTTCACCATTCGGAGCGAACATTTCTTTCTGTGCGATTTCAATGATGTCACTCACGTGTTGGCACTGATGACTTTTTGTAAGAAAACATAATATTTCAATCGAATTCGTGGATAACTTACTCATGGGAGGGATCCGTTATGACGAAACAATGTAAAGAAAGCTTCATAGCACGCAGATAACATTTAGTTGGTTTATAACATCACCCTTTTTTCGTTGAATCCGTCTCAACATTATACGACCTCCTGAACGGAAAAAACGTGGTTTCAAAAATAGCTATCTGTGAATTTGTGTCATACGTCATCTTTTATAGCTTCCGTTTATTTGATTACATTAGAATGCGATGCGCTAAAATCGTTGTTGAAATTTTGTAGCTGTTGTTCGAAAAGACCTCGCAACAAGACCTGCAATTGCAACTGAACAATCACTAAAGAAATAAACAAAATAAGGAAGTACAGCGTAGGTGGCAAACTCGTTCGCAGTTCGACTCGTATCACCGCTTTGACCCCGTTTTACTATGGTTAAAGAAAACAGGCTTAGTATAAAGTAATCTGAAAATAAGATAAAAAATACTAAATCGTTTATTTCCTTTTTTTTATGTTTCAGGTAAGTTCCACCAGAGAGGTCTGTTTCTGCATAGGTATATGTATTAGCAGTAGCAGTAGCAGTAAGTATAATTGTTTTACTTTTCAGTGCGAACTGAAACTGCAATCTCAAACTTTGATCCCTTACGTGTGCAACAAAACAGTCTTGTGCAATGAAATCTATAAATTTCACCTAAATAGTCTCGATGTTTTACAGGTTAAAGAACTAATGATTAAGTACATGAGAAAAGTAAACCAGAACGAAAGAAATACATAATGCAATTATTTTAGATATTATCGCTAATTAGTCATAATATGTAAAATAATTTAAAAGAACTGTGTAAATTATTTTTGTGTAAATAGAACAACAAATTTCGCGAATTATTTGTTAAATTTATCAGTAATAGAAAATTATTGAATTTAAATCAATCTACTAATTATATTAAAATTAATATATTTTATATGAGTAATTAATAAAATTTTCACTGTTGATTTAACCTTAAATTCTATTTTTAGCAAATTTTTAAAATTTAACATTTTAACCTAATATTTTTAATAATTAATTAATAATAAACAAACATTAAATTCCAATAGGAAAATAAAATAGCGTACATTAGGAAAATAATTTTCATAAAAATTTCATATAATCCGGTAATAGAATTTTTCCAAATAAAATTAAATTCAGATTCCATTAAAAAATTTTATTATAATCCCAGTGTATTAATGTCATACTTCATCTGAATTTGTTCTATTTATTTAACATTAATTACATTTGAAATCAGGTTCGTATCTAATTAATTATGATCCCCGAAGAATACAAAGAGAAAAGAGGAATCGTAGGACAAATGGATGTTTTTTTAAACAAACAAATTTTAAAAAGGGGTTTTTTATTTCATACTATTGCGTATTCAATTTTATACATTTTCTTCAAAAAATAGAAAACAATTAAACAAAAATTGATACCACTTTCAGTTAATGAGGAACCTCGATTGAAAATTCATTAGATGAATTAATATTTGTAGAAATCCCGTTAAAGGCATTTTTTGCAGAGAAACAAGTAGATTTTTATGCGTTGATTATTCATTTATATCATTATATTCACCACGGGCAACCGTATAATAATGAAAGCGTGGCGTCAAATAAATTTCTCTGATTATTTCATTTTTGGAAAACGGAATTCAATAATGCGAAAAGGAAAGACGGAAAAGCAGAATTATAACGAGGATCAACTGTACTGAAATAATTAAACCTCTGAACTATTTTCACTTTTTTACTTCTCTCGTGTTTTTCAGCAGCAAGTCATGCGCTCTGGCAAAAAAGTGACCTGGATTTTTTTATCCTATAGTAATTACTTACACCCAAGCTGTCGTAATCTGATGTTTGAACTCGGAAAAGCAGAACAGCAATTGCATCTGAAACAGAGGCTGATGTGGTTCTAAAATTGTACCCTTGGAAATTCTGCTTAACTCTATAAGGGCCAAAATATTGGGACATGTTGAAATTGGGTGAAAATTATTTTTTTGTTGTATTTAGGGACTAGACACCTGCAATTTTTTTTAATTGGGTACAATCTGTACAAAATTACAGTAAATACAGGCGATAATTGAGAATCCAAAACTTCGTTGATAGTGAAATTTCGAGCTAGACCATCAAATTATAAATGATGATACATTAAGTGAAATAATGGGACACATGAGTCTCATTTTAATATTCGATTGGTTGTTTTTTGGTTTTTTAGGAAAAATTCCAAAACTTCGTTGGTTTTCGGAATTCATGATAGGGATATTCTTCTTGTATTCACATTTGTAGGTGCAATAATATTTTGTCGGTGGTCAGTAATTACTCTGTACCCGGGGTACGAAATACTATTTTTCTAGAAACACTTGAAAGATTAGAGAAAATATAGCAATTGAATGAAGAAGGGAATTCTAAAATTCCTTTAAAGCAAATTTTGATGTAATTTTAAAGAATTTCACAGTCTTTGAAATTTTTATTACTGCGAAAATGCAAAAATTCCCCAAATTTGTTTAAAATATAATTAGATCTTCATTAGCCTGCTTTTCTGTTTATCAACGAGAATGAAATGACGGTATTAAGCATGGCAGAAATATTTATGTAAGCATCCTGTTTTATAATTACGCTCTCTCACAGTTTCAGCTACTTCCATCAGAAGCTTACAATTTGAATTAATAAAATACAAAGGGTAAAAAAGGTACAAAAGGAATTATTTTGTTTGAAAGAACTCTAACTGTGTATCATTAAGATTAAAATTTCAAAATAAAAATCGTATTAGTAATTTTTCCAATCAATTTCGGTTCCCTTTTAGCCCATGTTACACTTTAGCGGAATCTCACCAAAGTCGAAGTTGATTAACGCGTTAGAAGGATCGTCGATTTTGGTTCTGAAAGAACACGTACGGACCCTGAACATTAACACCCGGTGATAAAAAAAAAGGCAATCCAATAAAAAAGCCACTCAATCGTGTACTGTTATAGGGTAAATATATAGGCGGTCTTGAAAATTCAAGACTCTGTAATACGTGAAAGTGGCATTATTAAAATGAAAGTGAAAGCACCATTATTAAATTTCGACATGGTCACCGTCGTAATTGGGAAATAAATGGGTAAGAAAAAAGGGGGAATAGGTCCAAATAACGCGTAGGGGAAAAAATTATTCCCACCGGTGTGTAAAAATTTCTAGTGTAAACTCGTGTTCACCATATGCTGTTAAATTTAAGAGTCAGTAATGGAAAGGTAGACTCGCAAAGAATAATTTAACACGGCACTGGGCCAAATTTAACATAAAACTGTATCGAGCTGAATTTTCTTTTAGTGGTGGTAATTTCTAGAAGGGGCCAAGCTGAATTATTAAAATTTCTAAGATATGACACACTTCTTTGTAGGTGTATGAATTATACAAGAAATTACTATGATGAAAGGTGTAACTAATTAGAAATATATGAAAGAAAAATAAAAAGTGTAGAATTTTTGTCGGTGGAAATCAATATTAACAAACGGGAACTTCCCAATTTAAAATCAAACCAAACTCGGGTGTTGGTGAGTCTTTATGCCAGCAGTCTAAGGGTTAAAGAAGCTGGATGACCCACTTGTACATTAATTTACCGCCATACAATGTTAAATTCAACATCAAATAATTTCAGATTTTATACAAACCCTGCTCAGTTACCGTTGATACTAGGCACTTTATTGTTTCGAATAATTTACTTCTCCGTCGTTATTTTCAGTCAGAGACAAAAGGAACGTACCTTCAGGGGATACTTCTCCACTGGCTAGTGCCGAGTTTTATTGGAATTTTCAGAAATAATTCTTGCACGGCATAGAGAACGAGTATTGGATTAATTTCGTCCAAATGACTCACGAGCTCAATTTAATTTCAGGGCTTTTAATTGAACCGAACACTATTGTCCCCTGAAAGAAATCTCTGATATTCCAGTTCTTGCAAACAAACTGGGCCTTCCAAAAAGCGACATTCCTACAGCATAAGTTAGTACACTGGAAAAATAAAGGGACGAAACATTCAATTTCGAGTTGACTCAATAATGAAAATAGTTGCAATTACAATAAATATAGTAAAAATTACTAGAAATATGTGGTTGATGTTCATACTTTACTACACACTAGTAGGAATTACTACATTTTTTTCCAGTCAGGTGCGGGTGCCTTAGAGTAAAGAAAAAAAAAGAAAACCATACATTTTTCGAATCTTTTGTTGGATGGAATAGTTTCATTCGTGTTACATAACAAAATTCGATATCTTGACGAAGCAGATGATACATAACATAGAAATTTATCTTAAAACGACGCATCTTTGTTACCGATATCGCAACAAGAGTTTACTAAAAAATATTTTCGACGTTAAACCGTTCTTGTTTGATATAAAAAAAAATGAACACTAAACAACATAAAATACTAAATCGAGTTCTTGGTGTCTAAGGAACTATGGTTCGAGTTAAAACCATACTTCGTCAAAGGTCATCTACTTTGTTACTTATCAAAGTCGGTAATCGTCGCGTTTTTTTTTTTCACACGCGCACTCGCGGCACTTATCTAATCGTCAACAGAATTGTTTTTTATATCACAGATAAATGGCAACTGGTAAACGCTACACTCGTGCCAAGTTCATGGATTCGTGATCCGGTTTCGTAGGAAGTGGCCTGTTTGCCATTTTGCCTGAGGGTGTTTCGGGTAATTCTGAGTATAGGTGCGCGGTTACGTCCGACGGCTCGGCGTATTCGCACAACAACGAATTAGGCCTTTTGTTACCGGTACTCGAGATTTTCGTGGCTCCACGAATGCTCTCCCCCAACGCCTTCAAAAAACTAATCGGTCTCGTTTGGCTCCTCGAGACTTCGGCCGCGTCCGCCGTGGTTTTGCCGTCCTCTTTGCCGCCGAACTTCTTTTCATTGATCAAATGATCGTTTACGACATCGGGAGGTAATGGCTGGGGAGCTCTTCCCGTTAAAGTTGCCAGTATCGGTTGGGACAAACGACTGGTGCTTGGAACTGTTTCATCGCCAGGCAACTCGGCGTACAAATGATTCTGATCACTCGTCCGCTGGTCCCTGGGCTCGGTATACTCGGTAATCGGCGGCCTCGTCCTCGGTGAATTCGGCAATAACTTCTCCAACGACGGGGCTTTAGTTCCGATGCTAACTGTGGCTTTCGTACAGTTCCGTGGCTTCTTCACCCTCGGCCGAATCACGTCGTAAGCGTTCTCCTCCTGCGTGCGTCTCTCGCTATCGTTGTTATTGTTGTTACAACTTTCCTCGACTTTAATCAAGTCGTAAAGGTGTTCGATCATGTCACGCGCCTGGCTGTAGTTATCGGGATCGTTAAGTCTCTCGCGGAGTTCCTTGAGGTACTCCTCGGTGAGCTCCTCGGGCAGCGTTTGCGTGGCTTTGTTTTCCGTGTACAGAGGGAATTCCTCCTCTTCCTCTTCCGCCACTTCCGGTTGAGTTTCCACCTCGAGTATTCGTGTCTCCGGTCGAAGACCCGCGTATTCGTGGACGCTCAGTCGAGAAATGGATCTCGCCGAGGTGGCTGCGGTCATGCCGCTGCTGTTGGGCGAGAACCACGAGGTCACGATGTTCATGAAGGTCCCGGAAGTCAGTTTCGGGCAGACTCCGTTGCGACGCATGTACAGGATACCGGAAGCGAAGATCACGATTAGAATCGTCGCCACGGCGATCACGCAGATCACCACGATGATCCTCTTCTCCCTCGCCAGTTGTTCCGGATCCCTGAAATCCATGTCGAAGTAGCCCTTGTGCCGGGGGTAAATATGCGGGCCGATGCTGGGTGGGCTCACACTCGGCTCCTGTTTCACGGAATCCTTCTCGCAACCGATATGGCTCTGACCCTCCGTGCAGATGATGTTCGTGTAGTTTCTGATTTCCAGGTAGCCCTCTGCGCTCGGTTTGAAGCAGTTGTTTAGAAATTTATCCACCATGCAGTAACTGGAGTCCATCATCCAGGTGGCGGATGAGTTTTTCCCGGTGACCTTGCGAATCCAGTCCTCGATATTGCAGTTGCATCTCTCGTGGAAGTAATTGTTGCCAACGTGAGCGGTGTTGACTCGTTGGGAGACTGTTGCGAATTTCAGCGAGCCGGGTTTCGCATCGATAATGCGATTCCCCGTGAAGGAAAATTCGAAATTGGGCGTTGCAGTCGCGTCGATCACTGTCCGAATTGCATCCGCATCAATTTCCGTGAAAAGGTTGTTATCGATTGCTATACGGTCCCATTGATGTAAGTTTATTGCACGTTCGTGCAGTTTTTGGAATTCATTGTTATTAAAGCTCACAGTGACTACCGAAATCTCTATCGCTCCAGTCTCCACTTCTGCTAATCTGTAATGGAAATGGTATACATATTGTATTTCGAACAGCCGGTACATTTAATAATTCCTCTCTCTCCCCTTGATGAAACCAGTTTAGTAATGCTTTCAATTAAATTCCTTCGTGGCTCAAAAAAAAGCAATATATTCCGTTACAAGAGACTTTGATTCACCAAAAACGGATAGTAGAAAATCTGTTTGCTTTTTGAATTGACGATTGATAAATTTAATCGAAACGAAATGAGACTAAATAAATGAAACACAAATAATGCTTTTTGGGAAAACGACCAAACTAACTCGTAACGTATAACTTTAAATAAAAGATTTAATTGAACTTCGGCAAATAGTATTTTCATTTGAATCTAAACCTGTTGCGTTGCTAAAGAATATTACATAGGTCCCAATTTGGAAAAGAAAATTATGGACATTTTTTAAATTACAATAAATATATTCGTTATGAACTAAGTCTATTAAAAAATCACTGATAAATAAGAAAATTTCTATTTTAGAATGACTTTAGAAATATCTTTAGAAAAATAGAAAATTTGCAAAATCTTCCCCCATTTCTGCGAAATTTGATGTCATCGTGAAAATCTCCAATTAGAATTTTAATAAAACGACGTCAGAGGTACTTCTGCTACCATTAATGCAACTAATGAATAGAATACATGCAGTATATTATACCAATTTATGTGCCAATGAAATTATGTGTGGTTTTGGGAGACATTAATGAAGAAATATGTATGGTAATGTGGCATGATTAACACCTATTTTCCTATAAAATCTATACACATGCAGATCTACTACCATGTACATTTTTATGAAAACGTCACAATTATAATTACTCCTTTGCTGATCATTATAAATTTCATACAATTCAAAAAAGTGTAAGAAATTAAAATTGGAATTTCGCTTAGCATGCAATCGTTATATATTTAAATGTCACGATAAAATGAGAATTTAGTAATTTCATTTCTGAATTTGTTGCTATTTTATGGTATAAAAATACTATTTGTACTTTGTTTCGTATTCATTGAGAGTGAAAAAAAGTCAATACGTCACTGTCTGGCAAAATTATAGAAATTTTTAGTAAATATAAGCTTCTAGAATGAAATAAATACTTAATTGATAAGAAGGAAAATTAATCAGAGGTTTTCGTGGAATTGCTCATCACTCGGATAACTAAATAACTAACGCGTCATTTCCTTTTTTTACTTCGACGATACGTGTAAAGGTGTGTTAGTAATACACACTGTTATTAACTTCTTTTAGAAACGTATCGAAAAGGAAACGTATTAAATTCAAACGCATTTGGAACCACATGAAATTCAATGAACGGAAGTAATACAAATTAAACATTAATTATTACGCTTCGGTACCTTTTTTGCAATTTAGGGTTCTTGGAAATTGCAATGATTTCTCGCCAATTTAGACCGATATTCAAGAACTAATACTCGTGGCTGTAAATTAACCTTTTGAACAAATTTTCAAGAATTATTTAGCAGCGTGTTTACGTAAAACACGCCGAAGTAAACTTTCTGCAATATTTCGGAACACAAATATTTGCCTTTCAGCTAAGTTGAAATTGATATAAATAATCCTTAAATTGCGGAGCACTTTGTGCGACAAAAACTTTGCACTCCATAAATTGGTTTCATTAAAGGTTTCCAGCGAGCAAACTAGATACAGAGAGACCAAGACCAGAACTTTAGTTGTTAAAAAAAAGAGCTTTTTTCCCCTTTTCACGCATTAACCAAAATTTGCTCATCTTAGCAATTTTTTATATTTTACCTACTTTGTATAGTTTTGTCAAACAGTATAGTATCAACAAACATTAGTAAAGGAACTTTTACCTCTATTTCTAATTAAATTTTGCTGCTTTTCCCATAAATGTTCCTATTGACTCGACATAAAATGTAGAAAGTCCTATATTATAATTTATTACAATTAAAGAGACTTCGTGATTTAGGAGCCACTTGTTAATGTTTAGAAATAACTAATAATAAAAATAACATAACAATTATGGATTGGTTCAATTCTTGCTGAATATCTTGTACACGCGAGAATTTTCAAGTTTAAAATTTTTAAATCTCTCAAAGGCTATCCTATAATTAATAATTGTATATCGAAAAAACTTAAGACATTAATTTTTTAATTTCCAGTTGACCTAATCATAAAAGCAGTTCCAATAACGATAAAATAGTTAAAATTGCTAGAAATATATGGTTAATGCCTTATTCAACTACAGCAATAGTTAGAATTACTATAAATTTTGTTCAGTGTAGTAAACGAATTGTTTAATAGTTCCCAGAGCAAAAAGAGTATCGTCTCGAACCTCTGTATGAGAAAGTACTACTTTTCAATTCTAACAACCAATCCATGCGAAATAGATTGAGTAAAACAGTAACAAAGCAATACAAACCTCGAGTATTGTATTGTAAGATTGTCATGTCCGGCTCTGAAAGCTCCTTTGTTAATGGTCCCAAGTCTCACGTCAACAAATTCAAGACTGTGTATGAGGGTCCTATCGCTAAAGGCACCCAACTCGATTTCTTGTATCGTGGCGTTGCTAATGATTACGCTGAAAATCTTCATAGCGCAAAAAGCATCTTTCCGTATAACCTTTGTCCAGAGATCGTCCATTCGAATTTCCGCAACCGCCGAAGGAAATACCGCGGATGGTAATTCCGATATGCCTACGCTTTTGAACATAATCTGTAACACAGAGAACAGTAATTTAGCTGAAATATGTACCCTTAATTTCGAAGTTTCCCTTAATTTACTGTGAGCTTAGGTGGAAAATTACATCGTTTGGGAATCAACGAACGGGTAAGAGAAATTAACCACTCATCAGTAACCCATACGCCTTAATTTGCCACAAGGCAATTATAATTACAAGAATAATATAAATATAAATTTAATATTATAAAAATAAATATAATAAAAATGTATATTGTAATAATAATGTAAATATCAATTTTACTATTCTATCAGTCATCCTAAAAATTCATTTAGCTTATAGAAAATACCGGCGACTTTCTATGAGCAAATTAGGGCAAGGAGACAGTCGTTTCTCTGTTTTCGAATGAGATCAAACCGGTTCGAAAAAATTATGTTAGCAATTTATACAACGATAAGTATACCTGTATATATACATTTGATTGCTATTCTTAGCGTGTTCGATATATCGGCTTAATAATAATGTCTGCTCTATAGGCTTCTATAACAACTAATGCACGTTTCCACATCCGCAATATATCTATGTACAAAGAATTGTGGATATCGACTTCTCTCTGCGTTCGACATAATGAGGTAACTTTAACAAAAATACGAACAGATGCTTGACAAAACTGCATTTTATTTTGCTTCCCGTTATACCGTTCTTTATAATAGCCGCAGGGATCACCATTTATGTTCAGCTTGAATAATCAAAAGGAAGAACGATTATGGCGAGGTACGGTATAACTCAAGAATGAAAAGGAACTCTGCATGAAATAGTTTGTTTGCCATCGTATGATTTCGAAGTAGCAATATCGTTTGAATTCGTATCAGATACTTTGAGCTTCTCTACAAACAAAAAACTGCATTTGTCGCTTGGCTGATGATCGTGAGGGCAAATGTCTCGATTTTTTCCCACCAAATAACGAGTCGAAAACGTAATTGTTTTTGTCTTCCATTATTGTGCCATATTTTAGATCGCAGTGCGAAACGATTTGTGGTAAACTGACGTGAAATTGCATAATCGGTTTGATTCTCAGGTGTAGGTAAACTTTTGAAAAATGTTACATCCCTTGGTTTTATATTTCAGCTCCCCAGAAGTTCAGAGAAAAAATACAAAAATTTTGGAACAATTTCTAAGAATTTTGAAACTCGAAACGAAATACTCAAAAATTTCAGGAGTGCGGGTTGGAATGTTATATTGTCTAATAAATTGTTGTAAAAGCAGGTAAAGTGCATGTATAAAATCTAGTTAAAGTAAAATATAGCAACATAAAAAAAGTAACATCTTCACCAATTTCTAACATTTTTTCCAACAGTTACAATTCTTTTTATTCGAGCCTTAATGCCAGGAGAAATCTTTTCTCTTTATTCGCGTCATTAATTAACAATATGTAACTAAAATTCGTTCATTTCCCTCGTGTGCTTTCCATTAAAATGTAATTTTTAACTTATTTACTTTAACGTGTTTTACCGACGCTCGCCTTTTAAACGTTTATTTCTGTAATTCCAGTTACGGAAAATAATTGTGGAGAAAGAATGACTGTCGTAAACGGCAACTGTGTTCCCCTCCTTGTATTAAACATTCTTCTATTCGTTACAACTAATTAACTAGCTATCGCAAGGAGTAATAAAGTACAGTTATATAGTGCATACCTTTACCTTTACCCCTTTTTATTATGAAATTAACTACAGATTTGTTTTTCCCGAGTGTTAATTAATTGCATTCCCATTTGTGCCGTAATTTTTGTTGAAACTGACGCCATCGTGAACTACTAAATTTTTAACCCACATTTCTGGTGATTATTTTTAACACCCTATAACCCAAATTTTCCTTTGTTATTTAATGAAGACATAAATATTCAACAGAAAAATCGAAAATGAGAAAAGTGAAATAATTATCAGATCAAGATTTACTATATAAATTTCAAATTTGTTTGAATATTTTTTGTATTGAGACAAAATAATCACAGTTTTCAACAAATTGTATTGTGATATTATTATTATTTTAGCTAATTAGTTATAATGATGCATAATGATAAAAAAAAAGATAATTAAATGAAGAAATTGTTAAAAATAAGAATATACGGGTATGTGACTAAAAAATCATACATTTCGGAAAATTTCAAAATAGAAACGAGAGATCTGTAATAGAAATCTACGACGGCCCAATATGGAGCAAAAAAAGTAATAGAATTTGTTACTTGGCAATCTGCCGTCTCCTCGTTTTAGAGTTGAAATTTTTAAATGAGAAAAAAAGACACATAGAATATTTGGTACTGTTTCCACCTATTCCGAAAAAAGACAAAAAACTTCAGAAGCTCAGAAATTGTATTTCTCATTTTTCGACTTTTTATGAGAAAAATTTCACACGGCCTCAAAAACACCATAATTATTTACAACTAAATAAAATCTGCTACTTGTGATTACTCACATGTTTGTCTACTTCCTAATAAAGAAGATTATACAAAATGAGATATACATGTAATTAGGTACGTGTTACATATAATCTTTCCAAGCAACTCTTAAATTACCCTTATTAGATTTCCAATTAGTATGCACTTTACTTCTCGTACTAAGCTTAATTTGCATGATAAATTAGGCTAAATGAAATTGTAATTAAAAAGCCGGAAGTTTCAGTGAGAACTTGCGAAAAAGCTCAACATGTTACTACTTCCTCTTATAATCATGCAAATACTCCAAAAGCTTGAATTCTATGGTCCGAAAAAGGAGAAAATTTATGTAAGTTTAATTTTGTTGCTAAATCTGTTTCGAATTAATACACGATATGCATATTGCAAAAACGTGTTGCAAAAAGTTTCGCGTTTGCATGACATTTGTGGAGCGAAGATACGTGTGAAATGTGGTTTTTATAAATATGGAAAAGACTCGCTGACCGAAAAATGCAGTAATTACTATTTAAAGATGCGACATATCGTCGCTCCTTGTTCCAAAATTGTAAATAATATGATGATACTTACTGAGCAAAAAAAAAACAAATAAAAATCGACATTTCCCTATTGGAAGAAATAATTTAACAGTTTTTTCCAATATTCTCTTTTTAGAAAAGATACATGTTTTTTATTATGAAAAAAGAGGTATTTTTAAATCTCTAGGAAACTTTCTGAAGCAGGAACTCGTAACAGCTTGGAATTAATCTGAACTAGTACAAACTGGTCCATTATCGGGCACACATGAATTCTTTCTGAGGTTTGCAATTGGGACTAGGCAGTACACACATACATCGACACTAGCCAAAATGACGCTGGAATTACTCTCATCGCTCAATGGTCACGTCTCCGGATAATTCTAATTTGTGCCAGCGTCCACAGAGTTAGTCTGTAGAATATATCCTCGCACAGTAACCACAGATGCTACTAATAACGTTAACAGATCCAAGAAATGGATTACTCATTATCAATGTAGTAAATATTCTAGAGACATTTTTCCTAACGCCGGCAATTCTCGTCATCTGTGTAAGAACCCATAGGTGCTAATGTGAAAATAATCGTTGCCAAGATTGCATGTTTCATAAGGTTCCATCGATACGCGACCCACCCATGTTGTTTAGATGAAATGATTCAGCTCACATATTTTCAATTAGTAATTCAAACTCTCACTGTCCTATATTATAATGTGCAAAACATTTGCAATAATCCAGACAAAACTATTCATTCGCCTGTATTATTGGCCACAAAATTTTACTCGAATTACTATAAGTCAATTAAAATTTAAAAATGGGCCACAACCAAAAAATTTTTTAAAAATAGATGCTATAATAATTAATACCTAAAAATATATAAGTAATTTCATCGAGTTCAAATTCTAGAGCAACTAAAGAATGTACTCTAATCCCTTTGCCTCTGGGATATTAGCTGCAAGACGTACGTCAATAAAACTCATAGTGTTACCGAGCAATTAATGTAGAAAGAAATGGAGAAAAATAAACCTTTGTCGCTGGTCCATGCCTTCCATGCTGCGAAGCCTCGAACTGGAATGCATTACTCGAAAGTTCCAAAGTCTGCACTTCTTTGATGACGATGCGAAGCAACCATGAGAACGCGTGTGGCTTTATGGCCACATACTGACACCGTGAGATGGAAACAGTCAAAGTTCCCTGCGAATCTTTAAAAGCGTGACTTTCCAGCACGACTCTTGTACAGTCAGACACTTCTAAATGCGTATTCGGTGCAGTTAAGTTTTGAAAAGCTTCCGTTTTTGCCACGACTTTGGAAATTCCTTTCATGTGGACGTGTCTTATAGGTGTACGACTGGTAAATGCTCCGGACTGTATCCTCAATTCTCTGCAGTGAGAAATTTCGACTTCCCTCGCATCTATTGGAATCGCCCCTTTTGCCAAGTCCACGTCCTATATCGAACAAAAAGAGGAACACGTTATTCGTTTTACAGACTTCCAGTGAATTCTTATTTTCGTTTAAGTCCTTCGTTTTGTTCCCTTTTTCGGGAAAACTGTAAACAAACGTGAAATTTCTCGCTAAAACATAAGTGAAAAGATACGAAAGGTAGAATTCTCTGCTGGAAAAGCACTGAGAGGATTAGATCGCAGAAAAATCTGCAGCATACAGCAGCAATTGGGTGTTGGTCCCTAATTCACTCACATGTTTGCTGACAATATGCATATTAATTTCAATATCATGATTTCCTTGCAGGCGAAGAAAATTTTCCGATGGAATCCTTCTCAGACTTCACCCAAGCTGTTCTCAGTAAATGAAAGTGCATTTAATATCGGTCCAAAACGCTATTTGCTATAATTTGTTGCCTTCAGCTAACAAATGTGCTAGTGTATGTGTACACAACCAGAGACGACTCCTCATCAAATATCCATCCATCATGATGATAACAAAAACGCAATATACCCGCGCTTATGATGTTATTCCACTGTTAGGTCGTGTTCACAAGAAAACAGAAAACGTGCGTAAAAAAAAGGTAACTTCGTGTGACTGTAAAGGAGGAGTAGGAGGAAAAAATTTCATTACTACATAATGACTTTCCCCGTGAAAAGTACACTCACACGCAGAAAAAGGAATAAAAGTAAATTTGCTCTATTGTAGCAGCTTGTACAATGCAGAAATTAAGAGTTACTACTTTTAAGAAACTGGCAACAAAGTTTTCCCAGGTTGTAGCAATTTTTGTAATGTAAGAAAGCGAATTTCCGTACATTGAGGTAATATTTATTACAACCTATGTGGAAATTTTCACTTATAATGTAAAAATAGCGATTGAATGGTAGAATTCCCTAATTTCTGGCATAGTTGTAACCACGAAGTTGGAAATGGAACGAGACTTTCCGTCAACGTAGAGTGCCTCTGGATGCCAGATTTCGTTAGGGCATTCAATTTCGAAGATACATCTCTGGAAATATTATTAACGCACGCGGAAAATACACTCGAAAATACACCAGAACCACTAAAACGTGTCTGCCTGTGTAAAGGGTGGAATATAAGCGGAATGTTTGATGTATTTATGTTACAATTGTGGAGACGTCACGGTCGTACGACGGTATGACTTGTGACTCATGAAAGATGAAAATATACATATAGGTAACCGTATATCACATCTCATAATCGGTTACGACGCTTAGAAAGTAAAATTTCTGCCAAGACGTTTAGCAGCTTCTGGTTTATATGTCCTATCATTAGTGAAATATTCGGCGTATTTTGATGTCCGGGTATAAATTTCAGTTTTATCACTTCTTATTTTTGGACATTTAAAAAAATACGGTAAAATTATGTCGCTCGAAACATAAAATAATAAAGTATAATATAAAAATAAATAAAGAAAAATATCAGTAGCTAAAAATGAGCAACTGTCGAAAGCTTGATGTTGTAAAAGTAGCGATCATTTCCACTAATTTTTTCTCAAATTTATAATTAATGTTTGCCTCTACATGCTGAAGTTTAATTAAAGTAACATAAAAATTGGAAAAAAAATGCCGAGATTTAACGAAGTAATTAATTCTACGTTACAGCTGTTTCTAATTATTCACAACTAAAGGCAGAACGAATCAGAAAATTATGAAAAGCTGATTTAAGTGTTGCCGTTTAAGAGTGTGAATCTATCAAACGCGAAATCTTGAAACATAAAATGACCAATCCGAACGCGGAAATGTACTGCCAGTATAATACGTTTTAATAATTACCATAAAATTTACCCTTTGCATAATGTATTCAGAGGAAATATATAGACAGCCTACGACTCTCTAACTTCATCCACTTGATGTCTGCAGGATGTTATTGAAGATAAAGAATGACATGATAAAATGAAAATTTCAAGTGTATCTCTACAGACAATTCGTCAAAAATATAATGCGTGTCTGTATCATTGACCCATTGACCTTAAATAGGATAAATTATTCTGATATAAGGGTGAAGGATAAAAATTCCCATTATTTAAAATTATTGGATTTGGTTCATTTTTTCTTTAGTTATTAATCGATTTAGTTACTGATAAAATTATCTTTCAAAACTGAGTTATGTTTTTTTTACAATAAAACCCTTTAAATATTGTTTCAAAAATTCTGTATCCAAAATTTTCTTATCACGTTATTTATCAGACTCAAAACCTTTTCAAACTCCCTCCTCCTGAAATATTACTAACCGTGATAATAAATTGATTCGCTCCGTCTAGTTTTATAGATACCCCATTAAAAGAATTCCGTAGAAAGTAAGGAAAAGTATTCGTAACACCCATTAACACCAATTTTATGGGTTTCCATAATAGTTTTCCCATTCAATCTATTAAAAAGCGATTAAAGTCAAGAGATTTTGTAACAAGTGTCAGAGTTATTCGACAAAAACCTATAAAAAGTTGCTTAGTTAAGTTACGTTTAATGAATGTTACGAATAGTTTTCCCCACTCTTGAAATGCCAAATATTTTGTCACATAGGACTGGTTCTTCGATTTTCCCCATTTCCTATAAACCTTTCATAGACATTTATAATTAACGTGAAGATAGAATTTTCTTATTTTATGAAACCACGACCTAAATAATTGCTCCGCTGAAGGCATTAAAAAAAGATTAACGAGCTATTTATTCAAAATGTGGCACAAATATCCAATAAATGGATGCAAACATATTGTCACATCCATATTTATTCCGCTGAAATGAATCTAAAAATACGAAATAGGAAGGAAATAAAAAGAGAAGAAATAATTTGCTGAATGAAACAAAGAATAAATTTATTTATTCTCTTGCCACGAATTAAAACGTACTGAAGCGTAATAAATTCGCATGTGGAGAATCTGATCATCAGCTGAATTAATCCTATGTGAAAAAATACATGGCATTTCAAGAGTGCGGGAAAACTGTTTTTTTCCAGCGTTTATTTTGTCACAAAAAAGGAGGTTATTTCTACGAAATGGAAAAACAAATAATAAGTGACATTATGCATCCAATATGAACCATCTCCTTTTCTTCACACATGTTAAGATATTCGAGGCTTCATTAGAACTGCATGAGTCAGAGTTAACACAACATTCGTTCTGGCTTGCGGTTCGGCTTTCGTGTCTTTTAGCCTTGTTACAAGAGTAATCTGAAGCTACCCATGGTACTACATGCACTAGTATTCGTTCTCCTATATCCGTTTCCCTCTTGTTTATCGCTCCTTGCCGTATCATGTAATTTGCGACTCGATTACGAACCAAGAGGTTTTCCTTGGCATCGGAATATGGTCTAAACAATGTTTACACCCGAGAAATGACAAGTGGCATCGTAAAAAGTGTCAGCAGATAAGGACTGTATGAATCAGATGATACGAGGCTCACTTATCAGTGCATGTTAGTGTACATGTTTTGTCAGAATATACACTTGGTTTATTTTTCGACGCTGCTACACAAATACTCTTTCGCTACTACCGAACTTCAGTAAGCTGAAGTTCTAAGCACAAATGATCGTCTGTTCTGAGACACGAGTTCCGCGCATGGTTTCGAGCAAACAAAGACCTATTGAAATGTAAATTTAAGATAGTTAATGCTATAGGATTCGACAGATTAGTCTAATGGCACGTCCATTTTGAGATGATGTGTCATAATCTACGTTGGGAAAAAAGGCCCCGCACCCTAGCACAGATAACGGAAATATAGTATTCCATTCAATTGTGTTGCGAGAAAAGGGGCCTTCGAATAGTTGAAATATACACTTGGAGGAATTAAAGAAGCGATTTGCGACTCCTTAAGCTACTTCGTGATGGAGAGGAACTTTGAATAGAAAGGTTGGGTCTTAGAGTTTAGTAAATTGTACCAAACAATGCTTGGTTGGTGGTACCTGAGATCAAATTCAATGGGTACGATTTTTTAGTTCATCCCTAAGAAATTATAAAAAATCTCGACAATGGGAAAATTTGAATCGATTGTCATTCTACTTTACAGTCCAAAAATATGGTTTCAAAGATTCTACGTAAACAATTGCCTGTTTTCGCCGTTTTTACTCAAAATAAATAAATAAATATTTGTATTTCAATCATTTTTAATGAAAATTTCGACATAATGTCTTTTGAAGTTCTCTTTCTCGAACTAAAAAATATAATATATGTAACCATGGTTTACAAGAATGCAAAATGTACCTACTAACAAGTGAACGAAATGCAGAAACTCTTTTGTAAAATAAAATTGCGAGATAATAGGAATTAAATGGAAATGAAATTCAAAATTCCCTGGAGACTGTTGCGGAAGATGGCAAAACTTCGAATTAAATGGAAATGTGCCAATATTTCTTTTTGGAATGACTACATCTACAAAAATTGAGCCTCGCATACATACAATAATTATATTACCACGTATTTTGCATGTATTTCTTTTACTGCATACATACATCCTCTAGCGCGAACTAACTCGCATTAATGCAGTACGAAATTTTTACTTTTAGGCGATAAAAATTAATGCAGCAAAGGCCGACTTTCAAAAGGCTGTAATATTTTTGTACTTTCATGCGTATTCTGGTAAATGGAGCGACATTTTCAAATTTATTACAAATATATGCATTGAATTATTTATTACAATTCTCGATAATAAATCAGCTTCGAAATGGTGAATTTTCCATTATTCATTGTGTAAGTCATATAGAGGATTTATTCAGAAAGAAAGTATTTATCGAATTTATCTACGCACGATTCCAGTCACTATTAATACGTAATTTTAACATGTTTCGTAATAAGCTACAAGTAATAGTTAATAGAAATCCCGCTTTCGGTACTAAAAGTATTTAATCTAGTAAAATATTAACGGTGCTTCCGAGCTTAAATTGCGACTACAGCAAGGAAAAGATGCTTCCATTATTCGACACGGCTATGAGTTCATGGTGGTCCAATATTGAAGCATGCTAATACAGTCGGGGCGAGCTTAGGATCAATATATATTCCTTCTGAAGAAGTAGACGTATTCTATATATTTATCAACGTTAAAGCCTCGGTCGATCCTAAATGAATATTAAAATGTAGAGCAGCTACTTTTGCAAAATTCAGCTTCTCTATCATGCACAGGTAAATATTTATGCAGCACATAGCATACCTTTCATACTATTATTTTAATAATTACAGTACATTTTAATCAAAGTAATTAATCATTCAAGTTCATGATAAACGCGTCACAAAACTATGCAAGGTAAAAATAATATATTACAAAAGCTGCTATATGTGTCAGCAAATTGATAATGACGCATTTAAGTATGTATAAATATGCAGTAATTTTTAGAAATTGGCAAAGTTAGTTCTACTACCGCAATCGAACTGCATGGTCATTGTCAACCAAAAAATAAATAATCCTCCCCTAGGAAATTTCTTTAAAAAACGAATTGAATACGTGCAAGTGGAATTTCGTCGATGGAAATTCTTAAAACAGCCCATTTGAATTTAAGTTGGAAAAGGAAACCGGTTTGATATCTTCTGGAATAAATAGAGTTAATTGAAGAATTGATTAACCCTCGGAAAGAGAAAAGACCTCCCTTCCTCCTTCAGCAGACTTGTATATAGAGTGACTAAGAGACTTCCACTAGCTAAGTAATTTCGGTGAGTCAAGAAAGGGTTATCGTAGCTATTTCTGCAACTGCACAAAGAGGATCTCCGAGTTATGAACGACTAAAGCAAACCACATCGAAATGCTACGTGTCCCTGGAGTTGAAGTGGTTACGGATTAATTTAGTAGTATATATAGGGAAGATCGTGGTTTTGGCTTGAAGCCACTATTCGAGACGTTTTGGCGTTCGTTGTACGAATGAACGTTACTCTTCCCCATATCGGAAGTCATGATCTATCAAATTGATGGACGAGAAACCTAAACTATCCGGATATCGCGGAGTCTCGTATGTGTATTTCAACAATGACCCTTGAAATTCTACGAATTAATCTTTAATCGACTGCTCCGCGTCTTATTAGATCCTGTTTTCTCGGTCTTGAAGCAGGCGAAGGTGGAGCACCTTTGCCGCGAACAAGCGATTAGATTCGATCCCTTGCATTTGAAGTAATTGGCACTGTGCCTACGATCTTGAATGATCGATAATTGAGATCGTGAACCACAAGTGTTCTTTTGGATTCTCAACGTATCTGAAACACTAGGGATTCTTCGATGTGTATAAACTTTGCTTGAAACACCAAATCAATGCTTTCGTGTAAATGACTGAAATTCGATTCCTTTAGAAGATTTATCGATACCTTTACTGAAATGTTACTTCATATCGATTAACTCCTCGATGTTTTCATTTTAGAATATGTTGCAAGAACGCCTATTTGATATCTATTTTGTTTAGATGAAACTTAGGTAAATGTACAGAATGTAGGAAATAATTACGAAAAAATTAATATATTTCCATTAATTCTCAAATTTCGAAACAACCAATAAAATGAACAGCAGAAGATAGTGGCCAAGGTACCGGTTTTTACTTGAACGAGTAAATGGACCGATTGTAGCGCTTACTTTCACTTCGTCCGTGGCTTCAACATTCCCCTAAAGTAACTTCTTACTTAACATAAAAATCGAAGAAGAGTTTTAATAGCCCTGCTTAATGGCATGTAACCCCATAAACACAGGAGTCACAGGTGTTCGTATGGAGCAACATTTAGTGCAATTAAAGTTTGCAACGTTTTTGTGACGAAAGTAGTGAGGAAGAAATTCTCAGTTACGGAAATTTAAAAATTCACAATCGCAAAGTTAAGTGCTTTATGACCACCCGAAATCCATAATTCAAGTTTAGCTCGAAGCTAAAAATGAGCCAGATTCCATCAAATTGGGCTAATATCGGGTGCCTCCTTCATCTAAAAATTGTGGATTCTTTCTACCTGAAGAGTTCAATTTTTCAGAATTCCAAAGTTCTCCAACGAGAGAATTGGAATCCCCCCGAGGAGCCACGAAACTTGACGAAAGCGGAGTGCAGAAATATGATTACGTTCGACAGAGGAATAACGTTATATAATACATTAGTAGAAAAAGGGAATGCAAAATTAGATTAAGATGCGAGATTAAAAGGGGCGGATGCACCGAGTACGGGAGAATTGAATGTCCATATTAAGCAGTAACAGACAAAGTAAAGTTTTGAGATTAAAGGCTGTTTCTAATGCACCTCTAGGTAGCGATTCAGTGTGGCAGTAAGGCAATGTCATAGTACAGATAAGTGCAATAAAATTTACTTGAAGATGTCTAAAGATGCGCAAGGGTGATGTTACAAAGATGCACTTAGTAAATTGCACGTATTCCAATTAACTGAATTATCTCAAGACATCCCAGTTGACCTCCCTTGAGAGATATACCGCCATCTTTTATAATCTTTATTCTCTTTGCTGCTCTCACTTTTTTCCTAACTTTTACTTTTTCCTCCCCGACTTTTTTTGCATTATCCCTGTTATATATACACATAGCGTGAAAGTATTGTATAGTGGCACGCTTCGTATATAACTATAGTACAAGTAATTTCATCGTGTGCTAGGAAGGAGTGCCAGTGCGTGGAGGCCATTTCTCGAATTAACTTCCGGGATCCACGACGTAGAGTGTATACTGGTAGGTACTCCTGCACGTTTCGAGGTTCAGGGAGCACGAAATTCACGTGAGGAAGGGAATATTGCCACGTCGTAGGAAAGAAGACGCATCTTCACAATCTTCTTCACGTATTTCTTGTATGAGGTAGAAAGATTATTAAAGAATTTTTTCACTCCTCATCCACTTATTAGAAAAGAAGTTATCGTCGACGGATTATTTAATTTTAGACCCTGTTGAGTATTTTTACGCCCGAGGGGAACATTTCAGCAATTATTCCCACAAAAAAGAGGGATTTGCTGACACACACGCCGCAGAAAATAAAGACACGAATTAATTTTTGGTTCACTCAACGATAAGTGGTTTATAATTATAGCTAAAATTTGTATTTGTACTTTGGTTTACTAATTACTAATTATATTTTGCTTCAATTTGTAACGATTTTTGGGGCTGTTACTGAAATCAGTAAGAAATCACTACCAAAAAGTCAGTAAATACCGGTAAGTTGTAGATAACGATAGTTTTCAGTATAGCAGCCACTTGTTGCAAATTTAGAGTAGTAGGCAAATTTTTTTTATTACGCCACCGATTTGCTAAATTTATTGGAAGCAGGATTTGTAATAATTGTGGGTAGTTTCGGGTTGACGAATTTTTGATAATTGTATCTCGCAAATCTCTTTTAACAATGTCAAAAACTACATTGTCAAAATAGACTTTTTGTAAAAAGTGTAAATGATATAGTAATTCTAACGAACTATAGTACTATTGCAATTATTTTTATAGTTGTGTCAATGAAAAATTCGATAATTTGTATTTGGTGCAAATAGAATGTCAATTACTGTAAATTGCAACAACCGTCAAAGTTCTGAAAGAAAAGATTTCCAAAAAAAATTTTAACTAAACCCCAGTAATTTTGAGATAAAATTGTCAGTCGTTTATTTAATAAGTACTATTGTGGGAGATAAATAAATTTGTTGACACTATGTCCTCGTGACGCGATTTGTAAATTTGTTTCACATAATCACACATCATCCATGCATTCTGGATCCATCAGTAGCAAGTTTTCCCAGTAACAAGTATCCTGCCGATACATCGATCGGACATTGAACCTTAGGTAGAAGTGATACTGGTAGTACGTACCTTGTTACCTACTACTATATATCAAGCTCACGGATCTCGCATTTCGAATCTCAAATCTCTGTGAAGGAAGTCTAGGATTATCTCTTTTACCTTAAATCCTCGACTTCGATTTAAAAGCGGATTACAAGACAATTGACCTCTTACGTTGCTTCTAACTCTATAGTTATATTTTACGTCACGTTTATAAATTGCTCTTTCTTCCTTAAAATACTCCTTAAAACAAGAGCGTTAGCAAACTTGATTCTTTTAAGCTGTGCAATTTTGTAGCTTTCAATTAACATTAATCCTGGTATAAAAGACTTATGTGCGAACTTTTTCTTGGCCCTGCAGTTTCCGTATTTATTACGATACAATTCACCTGCTGTTAATTTCAACTAAGAACCCCAGTCGACATACCAGGGGTCAATTAGTTAACTAACAGTTCAAATCCTTTTTATCACTTAGTTAATTGATACTTAATTAGGTGATAAAATTCCTGTACAATAGTTCTAAAAAGCAACTAGTTCTATCGAGACAGAACAAATTATAAAATCTTAAATAATAGAAATCTGATTGAATATTAATTCTAATATTAAAATGTGTCTATTTTTGCGATGTACAAATAGATTCGGATCTTGAAACCTGAAACATATGTGAAGGTACTGCCGAATTGTAATCAAATGAAATTCAGGTTCATCGCAATGTACCCATTAATCCAATTTGAGGGCAGATTCTGAAATTACATGTTAATTTCGGTATTTGCATATCTCATGCTCACATGGATTATTGAAGTTACATTGCAAATCGAAGTACCTAACAGGAAATTTGCTCGTATTGGAAAATTCGCCCAGCGAGCAGCGATAAGAAAATTCTCAGTTTCATTTCACACATGAAATAATACGCGGAAATTATTTTTAAAGAGAGAACTAGTTCTTTTTAATTAAAATATCTAGGCCACATTCTTTCACGGCAATTTATCGAAAACAAATACAACGAACTCGCGTTAATAAAATTTCTTGAATTAAAAAAATATTGCCTTTGAAATCGACGAATACTTTCATTTGATATATCTTATAAAATAATCAAATTCCGCGAGTTTTATTGAAATGCAAACGGTAATTGCTTCTCGATTTTCGACGTAACACAAATCGTACAAATTTACAATCCGATCATATGGAATATAATGTGGTATGAGGCGTATTTGTGTACAGGAAAAATGCTATAAAACGTTGAACGCATATAGATGCAAATAATCAAAGGGAAAGTCCGAGAGCGAAACATAACATAATTTAAAAATATGCGATGCAATGTTAACCATGATTTTTCTCTTTGTAGCTTTTAGCATTATTATGAACTCGCGCGAAAAGCATTCCGGGTATAAATAATCCTCCAGTACTAGTCTTTTTGCACTGTTTCTTGTGGCTGCCGAGCATCTTGCATTCTACAGTTTCCAGAAATTTATATATCTCTTGAAGGATACCATCTGAGATTAACAAAGGCAGAAAGCGGTAGAATCTTTTCATAAAGAAACAACTGCTTTTGCAAATCCTAGCAAAACACTTAATGGAAATTGATTCCCCGGTTGCTTAAAAAAATTTCGATTTTCGTATGTTTCACATTCTTTTGTAGAATTTCGTAATTCAAAATTGTAGGAATTTGAGTTTTGATGAAAACAGATGAATTTGAAAATAAAAAAAAATAAATGGGATCTGAAAATTCCAAAGAAAGAACGGATTTCAGGATTTCAATTATCTCACCCCAGTTGGTAATTATGAATGGTTAAAATTGCCGCACAAATTGGAGTGTCTCACGGTTTTCTGAACACCTAAGATTCAAGCGACAAGGAAGTTACTAATTGCAAAGGGACTGTTTCAATATGAAAGCTCATATTTAACCCGATAGCTATGCAAAAACTTTGCAAACTTTAACAACTATAAATCCAGATCCTTCCTCGGTTCATGCAATGTAAATTCTATTCATAAAAATGAAGTTCCTTCTTGGTATACAGCGTTGGACATACGACATTGTTCTTGGAAGGAAGGTAATTATAGTTTTTCCTCATTAATAAACACATATAAAAATGTTCTAAGAAACCTCGGTCCACATTATATGCAATTTGCAAATACGAACACGCCCGCTGTTGCAACATATCCTTTCACAAGGTTTCTCGATCGGTAATCACGATAAATATCGTGTACACAGCAATAAACTGTCAGAAAGTTATCGTCAAAATGAAATGAGGCAGGATGTTGACTGACTTTTTTATGCACACTAACTAATTCTTCTTCGAGTGAATTTTGTACAGTATTATTCAAATGCATGCTAATGTATACGCTTTGAATTCCAAACTAGAGTGCAGCATTTGTATGCACAAGAATTTGAAACTAAAATACAGATTTTAGAAGATTCAAACAGTCGAGGTTAAAACATATTTAGGTAAACCTGCCGTTAATGAAGTTTCAGGAGTGTAAGGTCGTGGAAAAGTGTAAAAACACAAAGCAAAATCTGGAATTCCAGAATCTGAATTTTTCTTTAATTCTGTGTTTTTACAAAAATTTGATATTTAACCAAATTTTTTTCGAAATTCGGCCTTGAAAAAAAAATTATAAAGGGAGTAATTTTACAATAAAAATTTGAAAATTAAATTTCGCTACGAATTTACGTTCAGATTAAATATAAAAGATGCAGTGAGTAAAGAAATATGATGTTGGAATTTATATAGGAAATGCGGGTTCAAATTTCGGCTAAGTACCCCTACAATTATTTTTCAAGAGTATTTTTGATGGTTCAACTGCCACCTTAAATTATAGGTCCGATGAAAGATAATACCGTGTTCCTGGAGTAACACAATTTGCTTTACACTGAATTTATAATAGCCAAGAACATGACGTTACTCGATTGTGTTATGTCCCCTTCGGAATACCTAATGTTTACCGTAATCCAAACTTTTTGAATAACAACCCCTCCGTTCAACAATTCCAATAACAACCCCTCATTTTCAGTGACAGATTTTCTATAAGGCTAGACTTGAATTTTAAACAGACTTTGAGTCTGACATTCAAACTGTGGTTACTTTTGAGGCCGAGTTTGAACTTCGAGACAACCTCTCCCCCACGGAAAAAATATATCCACATAAGTAAAGGCTGATCTTTTAAATATAATTGATATCATATTTTCGTACAGGAATAATAAAATTTTATTTTTCAATGTATCTCAATGTATGAACATTTTATATTATTTCTAATAAAACATACTCCAACAATACGTATTATTAACTTGACGAACAATTTTTTTCTCTTGTATTTATATATTCGCAGACTACTCTCCTGTGATTTTAATCTTGTATAACGATTACGTATTTGATCGCGTATTGAAGTTTAAGCATAAGCCTAAGTTTGAATCTGGGCCTACATTTCAATTTAAGTTATTTATTTGAAATCGAGTTTATAAGAAAAATCGCAAAGTCGAGCTTTGTTATTTCATAAATTCGGTTGCAAAAATAAATTAGCTAATTTTGTTTTAATACGGTATGATCAAATTGAAGGTAAATACTGAGATTAAATTTTGAGTAATAAATTTTAGGTAAAATTTGATATTGAATTTTAGATTAAATTATGAACGACTGTCGATTTAACCTCAAATGCGTGCATTTTTTCCGAAATATTGTTATTGTTTAAAATCGCAATCGGACTACACGAGACTAAGTTTATTGCGTTTGCAGAAATAAGATTTCTCGTGTTCTTGCAATATGCAAAATGTCAAAGCCTGGAAATAAAATGGTAAAACAAAGCTTCAAAGAAGCGAAGAAGATAAAGCAGAGAAAATATACAATAGAAGAATGAACGGCGGTATTAAAAAGGTCACCCCATAAAATTGTCTTGAGAATCAACATGTTAAAAATAATATACGTATAATATGTTTTATAAAATTCCGGTCAAAAGTTTGCTTAGAACTTGTGCCATTTTCAAAATTCTAATTCTTCATTATTTTACCAGGAGAGATACGAACAATGTTGAGAATATTTCAAAATAAGAAATATTTTGGTTTCGCTCAAAGTGTCAGTATGTTCTTATTTTAACACTGATCCAACAATTATCACAGTTCCTTCTGTACCGAGTAGAAATTTAAGATAATTTGTGAAATTTCACAATCTGCTAAAAATTTCAAATTTTAGCGCTTTGGTCATAAAAAAAATATCTAAATTCAGGAAATTTTCGATGATAATGGTTTTCGACATCAGTATTTTTCCTTTACGTGTTGACTCAGTCCATTTACACCCATATTAGCACATATGGGTTAAAATCAAGTAAAACTTCCTAAAATGTATTATTTTCTCCTACCCTCTTTTCAAACACGTAACACTTTTTCCCAAGATGTTCTTCATGAAAAATCATATATCACGCAGTCCGAAAATATATATATACGAATTTAATGAACCGTCAATCAATTCATTTGTTTCATTCAATTACGTACTCTTGTATATAATACAGCAGACACACAACCCGCATCCTCAACGTTAACACTTCAAGATACACATGGAGGTTGAGGAGAAGAGCATACACTTCTGCACAGTAACTGGTTGAAAGAGGCTATTGTGAATAAATTGAGCCGAAAGATCGAGTATGTCTCTCTCTCTCCCTCTCCCTCTTCTATGGATACATGCCAGTGGATTAAATTAATTCTAATAACATATAAATTGGAGAAAGTGGTGTGAAACAAAAATGGAATATAACGATGCTGATGCAACGATAATATTAACAATAAGTCCCTTTCATAGATATTTTATGTCGACTATATAACAGGAAATAGCCCTAACCGGAAATTCTTCAGGTCCTACTTCTACTACTAATATTGTATGCTATCCGAAAGAGTTTGAGATTCCTATCATAAGGAACTGTATAAATAATCATTCTCGGAAGCGTTGAAATAATAATCGTGATGAATTATTATTTGTTCCAAGATTCCCTCTCTTTTCGACAGATGTTAATTGTTGAGGACCTTAGCAGACTTGCGTTTATTTTTCTTTTCGTTTCCTGACGAATAATAGATTTCTATAAGAATTTTTAAATCGTTTACAAGTTATACTTCGGGGCGTCAGATATTAAAAGGGTGTCGTCGTTGAAAAACAGCGAGGGGAATGCAGCTCATCCATAATTTTAAATCTCATGAAACTGGTTTCACAGCTTTAGACTGACAACAACCGGTCGTCAGCTCTGCTTTTATTTAAATTTTGGAGGGTGACTTGTTTTTTGATGGGAATCGAATCGTATCGCGACAATTATTTTTCCTTACGCACGATGTTTCAAGAAATTTGGGATTTGGTAAATTTATTTCAGCATCGACCTTTAAGTATAATTTAAAGTATTACATACATTATGGTCCGTACATCAAAGCAGCGACGATTTCCGGTCAGTAGTGACTCGAATCGTGATTAGAATTTACGTATTATTATTCAAAAGGGGTACACAAATTATTATACGGAGAAACATTAATTTCAGAAGATATTTTTGAGTATTTATTGTGATACTATTATTTTTATGTTTGTGATATTACTAATCTAAAATAATAATAGTAATAAAATAGCAGTGATATTTGGAATAGCAATTAATAGAATACAATTAATTAAAAGAATGAGTTGTATATTTAACTCACTTTTCTATAAAAATAGATATTTCATATGAAATTAACAAATTTGACATTTTATTTAGAAAATATACATACGTAAATGTTATAGTGCAGTTGACTGTAAATATTTTACATAGTAACATTTAGTAAAATTAAGTTTCTGTTCTAAATTAACCAAATTTGATGGTAACAATTACTGTGCATATTTGAATGCATAAATTTGGAGGTACCTAAGTGTCAGGTAATTATTATAACAAGTTAGTAATAATTAAATTTAAAAAATCCAAATCTGATTTCATTCACTTCCTAACACCATTCAAAGAAGACTTCTATAAATACTTTAGCTTTAACTATATAAAAATAGGTAAGTCCTTGTTGTGGCGGCTTACGATTCGTATTGGCCTTCCATAAGAGTCTACAATTGACAATTAATTGGAACGTATATAAATCTACGTTTTGATTACCGATGTGTTACGTTATCGACGTTGAATTATCTTTTTGTTGAAACGTCTCATGATAAAAATAACACGCATACGTAGAACTGACGGTCTTATTTAACACCCAGGAAGTCACTGTGTCATTGTGTTGAAAATAATAAATTCTCATTAATAGTACATAAAAATTGATGCATACATGTACGTATGAACGGTGGATGAATAAATCTGACAGTAAATGGAACACACTTTGTGTGATTAAAAGACAACGATAATAGTAAGTTAAGTCTGGCTACTCTCTGTGGTTTAAATAGAATTAACAAGTGGCATGATAAGTGACGCTAGAAATCTGATTCGATTAGGAAGTATTTCGTCGTTCAATGGTGTCAATGAACGTTTGCATTGATTAACAACGCACCGTATTCGCAGGACGTCTTAAAGAACAACAACATGTTATAGAAAAATAAAATCTAATAAAGAATGTCATCGGTTTATTTAATTTTTTGCTTTAAGGGATTCATTATTTCCTCGAATCTGGAAATATCTAACCAGGCGTCACTTTTAATCAAGATACGCTGTTATCTGCTAGGAAAAGTTGGAATCCCCAAATAATGATCATATATAGTAATTTAGTCTTTCGAAATTGCAGATCCTACAGTACGATCTGCCGCATATTTTACGATCCCCTTGCATCTGACTTCACTTGATTCCTTTTTTGTTCCTACTTAACGGGAAAGAAGCCTCGTGCATTCATGATCTTTGCCTCAGACGTTTAATGGCACGCAGATGATGAGATTAGTATACCCCTTTTCTAATGAACGATCCATAATCGTGTCTAATGCATCAATTTTGCCAGGAAGCAAGTACATATGTTCGTTATGGTTCGAAAGCTTTCACTGAAAAAATGTGTATACCCTCTAGCAATAATTTGGGTTCAATTAACCGTATTGCCTAGTTCCTGTGTAAAAAAACCTTTACATTCATGAGAAAAAATTGGGGTAAAGTGACCATTTTTTTTTTAAACCAACGAAAATTCTGGTGACGTGAAAAATACGTTTCAGTCGAATTAGCAGACCTTTCGAATTTGTTTTGAAAGAATAAAAAGCGTCGGTACGTATTTGAAGGCGAATCGTTTACCCTGTAACCATAAAATCTCATTTTATAGATAAATAAGTGGTTCATTATAAATGAGTTGTACATACAGTAAAAGAATCATAAAATGTTTATCTCCCTGGAATGCGGTTTGCTCGATTTAAATAAAACATATTTGATGGAGATAACGCTAATCCGAGTGAAACGAGTTCGAGTTTTAGATGAGATCGAAGAAGCAATATCGTCTTTTAAACTTTTGCACCAGCGTTACGTTTTATGAATGTCTGTAATTTAACAAAAACTACACTCATTTGATTTCTTATCACTTCGAGAACTCGTAGCTCTGCGTTCCATTTAAATTCAAAGCACAGTCTTCTCATAGATAGGAAATAAAATGTATTGCTTTATAGACATAGATACTCTGCATTTTTAACCCTAAGCTAACCTTAAGAATCAAACTCACGCCTTGTGTCATTAAAGAGAATACGGAGTCAATCACAAGCGCATATAAAATGTCATTGATTGTTCATGATCTCATTCTTTTATTCTTTTAACTATATTTAGTCGGTCGTTCTAGTATTAGCCAAATTTACAATACTAACAAATTACGACGTGTGAGTTTAGAGTAAAATCAACCTACAAATACTAATATCAGCAAATTTTGCCATTTGAAATTTTTACACATAATGACTATTTTTTGGATAAAAATGGTAAAACTCGAATTTTTACGGATTAAATATTCCATATTTTGAATACTTTTTAGAAAAGATTGATAGCGAAGAGTGCTATTACGATACATTTCACGTTTTTAGAATGCAAATTTTGATGCATCCTTAAAAAAATAAATTTTTTTAGTGAAATTCGCAATGTTGGGAAATTAAAAATATACAAAGAATATCGTGAAAATGTTAATGTAAATATTATTTTGAAACCTTGCCCATAAGAATGACCAAATGTAAATCAGAAATGTGAATTAAAATTGAAATCTAGTGTCGCGCTGATATAAATTTGTCAAATCAAAAGTTTACATAAATTTGGATTTATTATCTTCCTACACGATTACGTTTTTTAAACAAACAAAAGCGAAAATGTTACAAAGATATTTGGATTAAGTAAATAAACCAGATGGGTGCCAAATTCAATTAATCTCATTTCCCAAAATAAACGTCTCCCACGTAAGATTTCCTACGGGAAATTTTGCTACACCCTGTTTTCAGTGAGCATCTGACATCCTCTGTGCTCAAGAGTTTCAATGCTCCTCTATTCTTTGCTTCAACGCTTGCATGCAAACTGTGCATTCTAAGATTGCAATTTTCGCGATTCCTTGTTCTAATCGCAACCAAAATTCGCTATCACCTCATACTTCAAGTATTGCAATTCCACGTTGATATTTATGAAAGCAGTGCAGCAGTCAATATGCGAACCCTACCTCCCTCGCTTTCCATACAGTTGAAAGTCGAAGCGTGCAATGAAAAATGTAACTGTCCAAGGTATCTTATGAAACGTCAGCAATTGTAACATTGAAATTCTGACTCATATAAGTATACCAGAGGTATCGGTGACATGGAAAAATAGATGAAAAATTATTTCGTCTGACGTTTTGTCGGTTTCCCTTCTTTTTCGGAAAGATTATCCTTTGTATGCTTTTGAATGCATACAATTTCGGGTATTGGTTGGGCGATGGCCAACAGTGTGATGCAACAGAATGGTGCTCAGCAAGTGGAACGTATGTATATACCTGCGTGAACGCATAGTCGCATGTGTATATGGGAAACAGTCTTCAATCTACCTGTTCTGCCTACTTATATATCCCCTGGTGTTTACGGACCAATGATTTATATGCTAATACCGTGTTGAATATCATCACCCAAAGTTTGTCCCCCCTATAAAGTTTCACGGTGAGGCATTATGTTTTTCCATCAGATCTACACCGGAATAATGTATTTTATCCTGTTTCGGAATACATCCGATACACAGAAACTACGATGTAGAACAAAGTTATTCCGATACTCAAGAGTTGTTCTATGAACGCGAACTTCAGGTGCCACCTTGGCTGTATTATCAACCCCGTCTGATCGGAATTTTAACGTTCTTTCTCCTTGTCTTTCGTTAAAGTAGAACTCGAAATGTGAAAATTTGTATGCTGTGGCAAAAATTTATGGAAAAAATTCCGAAACCTACACTGCATTTTCAGGAAATGCATCAAATTCGATTCTACGTGGAATAAATTTTCCATGCGCTCTAGACGCGTTTAAAAATGATCTGTTTCAATACTGTAACCAGATGTGTCACTGAAACTGCAGCGAGACTGAAGTACTTCCAAAAAAAAAACTGAAGTTAAAAAATGGAGCTCATTGAGACAGAGTAACGTTGTATCTTGATATCGAGTGCAGTGCATTACAAACTTATTAAAGGCATTGTCAAGATTTTAAAGCGGTTGAAAATGCTGTTTGAGATGCTAAGTCCGGAATTTAATGACC
Source organism: Gasteruption jaculator (assembly GCA_949825005.1). Lineage (NCBI taxonomy): Eukaryota > Metazoa > Arthropoda > Insecta > Hymenoptera > Gasteruptiidae > Gasteruption > Gasteruption jaculator. Next base: position 16,436,689 of record OX463763.1, on the reverse strand, counting down.
TTATAATTGGCTATAAAGGAGTCTCAATAATGAATATCGAAGAAATCAATATTCAACAGCTGCATTAATTATTTTATACTTTTTGCTTTGCTAAGTGCAGCGGATATCAATAAAAGCTAATGTAATTTTCCTTAAACTCGATATTATTTTTTAACATTATTAAGGCTGATAATATTTATCAACTATATTTAAATGTGAACAAGGCAATAGTTGGTCAATATTTAATTTTTTTAATATGGATAAATTTTTATTCTAAAATCATAAGAATCCAAAAACCATTAACTTTTATTAATCTTTTGTTCAAGAAAGGTATAAATAAAAAATGTTGCAGTATTTTTTGCGCAAGAAAAGTTTGTCCCATTCAGTTAAAATTATCCATTTCAAGATGAATGTATTTTAACCAAATGTTGGGCTCTTTGATTTAGCAATATACAAGTTGTTCTGAATTAACGAGTATTTTTCTTCAATGTCTGGAAAAGATTTCTTACAAATGACGGTCTCCGAAGGTTTCCGCGGTAGTTTTGAAACAGTGATATTTTCCACTTAGCAATGTAATTGATTAATACAGCAGCAAGCATTTGTTGAAAATAACTTGTATAGAACAGTAGTGTATAAACATTACGTAACAACTGTTGTGGTGTCTTTCTTTCAGAGACAATTTGCGGTTTATATTTGATTTGATGAAGCTATATTACGGTATTATAGTGTGAGTACGAGTACATTCAGTAGGTAACACGTTCTTGTTATGCTATACTTGCCTGTCATGTGCTTATCAACATCACAAAAATAATTGAGAGTCAACTGTACGTTCCTAAGTTGAATAACCCAGCGTTGCAGTAAGGGTTTTATAAATGTCTTCAGAAAAACAAATTACAAACGAATTCAATTAAACACTGAACGAAGATTCACCTATTGAATGGTGGAGAATAATGAAATTTCAACAATCTATTATTCGCTGAATACTTACACATACGGATGAATTTTCCCCAACCATAAGGAAATGTCAATCAGATGACAATGGATTAAGTTTACAATACCGACATGCAAAAAATCCAGTACAGAATTTCAAGTTTCGCATGTTGCGTGACAGAAAAATTGGAATATGTAGTATTTTTATGTAACTCGTTTGAAAATATTTGAATATTGTCTAAATTCTATATTCAGTCAACGACCTGTTGCATTCTCTACCAGAAAACGTTCTTTAAATTATAGTATCAATTTTGCTCATTCAAATAAATATATAGAATTGACTGAGAAAGCTTTTAATTGAAATAAAATATCATCAAAACATAAAAGCACAATGAATCACATATATTTTTATTAAATTAATTGTTACTTTTAATCTCTATGCAATTTTAGAGCTTGAAAATATTTAACAAAAATGTTCAAATTAGCAATGTTTAGCACAATTTACATCAATTATATTCTCCATCAATCTACGTATTGAATGACGATTTACGGCATTCAAAGACCTGCACTTTTGAAAAATCTTTCAATAAATATCTGTATCAATCAAATGCTTGGTCGATTCTCAAAACATACAGCTAACTAATTCACTAACATACGTCGATCATTGGTGACCTACGTATTTTGCCTCGTATTTATTCTTTGATGTTTTGTTTTTACCATTCACAACCATTTTCAGGAAGTAGTCTTGTTTTCTTATAGTTTTTAGTAAATAATTATTTCTAGTAGATAATCGTAAATTCAAGACCAATGCGACGAAAGCTTGACGAATGCGTATATAATAGATAATTTGTCAGGATGACTGATTGTTATCAGAATGAAAAAAATCGATTTCACAAAAATTTCCAAATTCCCAAATTCCAGTTTTAAGGAAATCGAGAAAAAAAATCGTTGTATTTAACATGTTGATTAAAAAAAAATCAAATATTTCAATGTCAAGATAAGTAATTATCATAAGAAAAATCATAATCTCAAATTTTAGTACGAGAACGATTGAATAAAAGTAATCAATCTTCAAAGACTCCAAGTTCCAAGAAAAAGATTTGAACTGTTACGTTACAATCGTTTAATGAACCGTCCAACGGCCACCTTTACTAGATTGTTATTCTATGTGACATTTATTAACTTCGCAAGATAACAAATGTAGCTTTATTTATTACAATCTGTAATGGAAATATCGTGACGCTACTTTGTCATGTTTTTATAAAAAACCTTCTGGCTGAAATCTTAGCTACTGAAGCAATATTTAACATACATACAATGTAACACTGTAGGTTCGTAGAAAAGCAACGCAAAATGGTTGAACGTCGCAAAAGTAAAACATACAATGTTGTATAGTATATATATGTATATAATCAGGAAAGTGAATATAATACTTGTAAACTGTTTTCTCCCCTTACGGATAAAAGAAATTAACTACAGTAGAAAAACCAGCATGAGGCTTCTAGCCCCTGCATTATTTTTGTGAATGAAAAAAATGTTTGTCACTTTAGGGTTGAATGCATCCGTTTGAATTACAAAGATAAGTTTAAACTGAACGTAATAGCATTTCATGATCCAGATTGGTACCTAACAACGGGAAAGTCCTATTAGTCTAATGACAATCTAATGACAAATCTAAGTTACTCTCCAAATTGACATTAGTATTAGTTTTGCTGAGTCAGTTACGTTCATTTAAAACTTCTGGAGATCCATTGTGTAAATTCTATCATAGCCATTCACAGGAAACGACCGTGTTGTAAAGCGTATGTATAATAAAGTGCAATTGTAAGATTATTTAACACGGTTATGGCATTCTCAAGGTTTACATGAGATACATAGGCTTTGTGTCAACAAAAGATGATACTGTACCATCAAGAAAAATATGCAGGCAAGTGCAACCGTGTAAAAGGGTATTCATTTCATTCGACAAACGTGCAGTTTTATGAATGTTTTCCCCTGCATCTTGTAATATGGAGGAAATAAATTTTACACCGATACGGTAAAAATTACTAGAAGATATTTGCATTAAAATAATACCGTGCAGCTTTTGTAAATTCAAAGTTTGGCGTAAAACTTTCAATTTTGACAAAAAACGAACGCGGTAATTTGAATTTTGCGATTTTCAATGCTAATAACTTTTCGGTATTAACATTTTGTTGACTCTAGTGATAATTTAAGTTGATGAACATTTTTATTTATTCTTATTTTCGCATTATTTTTCTTCTGGTATGTTTCGTTTAACTTTATTAGAAGTTTGTCCTGCTGTCTGGAACAAGCTCTCTTTCAAACATTCATGCATATTAATAGCAAAGTCCCAATATACTGTTTATGATACTGTTATAACGCTGTTACAGAAATAACACATTTACCCGGAAGCCGTCCCTAATTATTAGGGCTCTCTTATCTTCAAGAACCCTTACTAACGAGGAAGAGGGGAAGCAATTTTGAATAATTATAGAAGTTTCAAACTTTCTTTCTATTTTAAGTACAACAAAATTGAAGAACTATTAATGTTGAAATTTCAATACTCTGATATTCAGGAGTTAATTGACTTTTTTAAAAAAACTGAAGTTCACTACGATTGAATCATTACTTGCTATGGTATTTGAAATGCCTTGGCCTTCCCCGAAAAATGAGATAAAAATTAAAGTTTCGAAAATGGGATTGGAAAACTCATTTCTAGGTGTAATTTGACGCGTTTGTGCTCAAAAGCATATTCGAAAAGGCGAATTTTTTCAATAAATTCCAAGTGACTGTAAGGTGTAAAAAGACCCTCTCTCTTAATTTGAAAAAATTCAATTCTTTGTTTCCTATGAACAACGGAAGTAATGATTTAGAAATTATACTAAAATGAGTAAATTTAAATGTGCTTTAGAGAGATTTTCTATGCGTTTGACGATGTTTAGAATAGATACTCTCAACGCTAGCGTCCATCTGTTCAACCATTAGAAACACGCCCTGCACGTATAAGGGTTAACGTTTCCAAAGTGTGATAAGATAAATCATCTTCTAACTGCTATGATAATGAGAGCTAGAACGAACCCTACTTCTAGCATCCTTTACAACGTCATGCGGAGTTTGTTAAACACACATAGGGAAATTGTAGGTTTCTACCTAGTTATAACAAAACGTGTTTTCAGGATATGGCATAATATTGATATTCTACGCAATTAGTATGCAGAAATTCTTGTATGCACTTATGTTTATTTAGTTAATTACAAAATAATAACTGCATACTACTCATAGTCATTATATTAATCATCTTTGTATTAAAAGTTAATTAGTCTGGCGATGCCTGTAATTATGTCTTTACTTAAAAATGCAAAGGAAGTTTCAGACTCTTTTAAACTTTATAAAATTAATATTTCTAACTATAACTTTTATACTTCGTAAAATAAAAGTTCCAGTAGAGTTACAATGGATTTCACGATTCGTTCATTTTTACAGGGTCCCAGAAAAACTACTATTTTCAATAACACAAAATGAAACAAGATTAAATCAAAAGTGGAACCTATAACCCTAAAAGCACAGGACACATCGCCCCTATGCATACATTCCAGCTGTTGACCCTCGTGATTCACTGATAAGCGGTATTTTGTTTTACCAGTTGTATCTACTCCAGAAGCACAAGTTTTATATACTAAATATATTCTGCTGTAATAAATCTGTTCTTCAGATTCCCGAAAGATTGCTGACAAAATTTCAAAAAATCCAAGTCTATGAAAATCATTATCTAGCTGTAAATCAATTCCTGCTTTTTTACTAATTAATTTCCTATATTTTTGTTGTTATATATGTAGGACAGTAAAGATTTCCTGAGAATTCAAGGAATCACATTTTCGTGGATCTTTAGAGTCTCAATTTAATCAGATAAATATTTCAAGAGAAAACATACTTTTCTTGAAATGTGATTGAATATTCCTGTCTTAGCTCTGGAGGAGGGAAGGGAGTTAATTTATTCAGTATCACTTACGCAAAAGCAAGTTCAGCTCAGCACTAAAATTGGTCTCCGAGGATCCTACCACATGATACAAACGAAGGATAAGGGAACTTCCGTTCGCTGTTTTGCTAAACGTTCCTTACAATTGGTTAAAAAATACTATACTCAACATTGACGTAACTTCACTTAATTCCAATCATTTTATTTGTCCAAATATGAAATGATGTCACCATTTCACATGGGCATGTATTGACATCAGCGTACCTAGGCAGTTACGGAAGCAGAACATATCATTTCGGCATATTGCGATCACGCTATGCTTTCATTGTGTATGTAAACAATAAATTTACGGTGTTCCGAAATCTCTTGTATTCTCAATACAAAGTGATACAACTAAAAAGAATGGAATACGTGGCTTTCCTGCAATTTTACAATTCTACTCTAGGGACGTTGCATCGTCATGAATCACAAAGCTCACCCCTTTTTCGTACAAAAATACACAAATATTTCTAACGCAACTTTTCTTCGTTTTTCTTCTTGTTTAAGATCAATTCGAGATCCATTTAAAATTCGCATTCATAAAGATTTCCAGCATAGCTGTACTTGTGGAGTCAAATCCGCTTCAACATAGTTATTTGTAACCTCAGGCTGTGCCTATTGCGAAGCGGATTCGAGCGTAGCTTCAAAACCGTGTGGAGCGGAGTCTTTGAACTCACGCTGGAATTCGTCATGCTATAACAGAGAGTTCGGACCAAGCCTGAAATATGTTATGAAGAGGAGGCTCAATCTACGGTTTAATCCGTCTCGTTATAAATGCGACCTTCCTCGGAAAGACCTACAAATTGAGAAGGCAACTTAAGCGTGGTAGTGCTTTTCTGATCATCACATTGTAGTCAGTCCGAAGACTCGTTTGATGTAACTTTGTAATTCAAAGTTGCATGTACTTGGAATTAATAATGTGGCGGTTTCCCGTTGCCTTCCACATCCCAGTTGTCCCTGGGTTGCTATCAGACAGGCTGTTGCCTGGAAGTGCATAATTCACAATTTTTGTGTCATTACTAATTTTCACAATAGTTGGAACTATGGTAGCGATAGGAATTTGGGATATCTGTTTTTAAAAAAACCAGTTGCCGTCGTTTTTGGAAATCAAGCCCTCCACCTTCGTATGGATCACGATTCGAATTTGTTAATTTTGTCTTTCTCTTACGCAGATGAATTTAAAAAAATAATCCATTATTTTAGAAAGTCCAGGTGATTAAGTATAATTTGTAATGAAGACTAACGTCTTTTCCAACACATTCGCAGCCGACAACGTAAATTTACGTCAATTTATAATTGTCCTCTCCGAAATTGTAACAAAATTTTCTGTATTTTTCGAGAATTGATTGCATCAACTCTTGCGCCTACTATAAACCAAAATGTAGAATTTTTGGTTTTTGTCTAAGTGAGAAAATGTCTGCAGCAATCAAATTTCGAATTTTCTTATTTTATCCGGCTTTCGATTACCTAAGTCAACGAATTATTGGTTTCCAATGTTTAATAATACAAAAAAAAACCTGTAAAAGAGTGTTTCTTCCAGGAAACATTCAAGTGAGAAACCCATGTGGTTTCTATATCGTCAGCTTTGAAGTCGGTTCCCATGACCTACCAATAGACATACACCCTATATATATTTAACTGTGGGCGTAGATGATTTAATGTAATGCTATAATAACGAAAATGGAGGAGGAACTTAATACACCACGTACATGATCGTTCACTCGAGAGAAAAAAAATGATTGGTATTAAAAACTATGTAAAAAGAAATAATCATAACAAATAGCCAAAAGTGTCTTTCCACGAAGCATTCCAGGATTTTTCAAGTACAGCAGCAATGCTGCCACTTTATATAAATACACTGAAACAATTGGTGGGAAGCCATTTTGGTCCATCTGGAAAGAAACGTAAAAAAAGTATGCACCTGATCGCTGGAGAAGACACATTTAATTTTAATCCAATGATGCGCTTTGGTAGTGCAATTGCATGCGCTATTGGCACATATCCCGATCGGCCGGTGATCGGCATGAACAAAACTGAATGATGCAAGAAAACATAAAAACACTGTGCGTACAAATACTGTACGGCTATATTCACAACCCACCACATCCAGGGCACCAAATTTCACTCTTCTTCTGAAACTCATTGTTTCCTTTCGAGTTAATGATGGATATCCGTTACGATCATTCGGACGGTAGAGCACAACGGCGGTAGTCGTGTCCACGACGACTTCTTTGTTGATTGAACAATGTTTTCATAATTCGACCCGTCGATTTGCAGAAACTGGTATCGCTACGTGCGTTTTCTTCCTTGGCATCATGTTATACGAATACTTTCTGGAGCTGGAGCTGGAGCAGCAGCAGCAGCAGCGGCAAGCAGTAACCAGCGGCGGATAAACACGGTGAATGTTGTATGTGGTGTATAACTGGAACCTGTTTTAAAACTCGCACGCGGTCACCGCGTAGTGGGACTTAAAGGCCAGCTGACGCGATCATGACGAAGGTTGCTTTCAAACTGCCGACTAGCATACGATCTCCCCACTCGTCACTGTATAACTCCCCCAGCATTTTCTCTTTTAAAAGATAGAAGAGACCGAACCAGAAAATATACATGTGCTTCAGCTTGTCCTTTGAAAAAAAAACCAGCTTCTTTCAGAAACATCGTTCTCGCCTCGTACGCGAACGTGCTTGCCGATTGCAGTGCTACTGTTCTCGCCTCGCTACCGCATACGAGCCTTGACCACCTCGTAACGTCGTTTTTATTCTGTTTTCATCGTGTGTACCTTCATATTAGTTTCTTCGAAATCTCGACATCTGCTTGATTGGATCTGTGTGGCGGTTACGTGTGAAGGAAAGGTGTGGTTAATATTGTCACGTGTGTTGGATCGTAAAGTCGAGGTTTAGGGCTACATCGAACTTAGGCAATAGGGAATTTTGGATTTAGCGAAGGGAGCTTTATTGGCAATTGGTCCTGAAAAAATTAGGAAATTGCTGAGAAGCAAGTTTAGATGCTGTCAATGAAGTGTAAGAAATAATTACCGATAATTGCTGATTATAGTTATTGTGTAGATAGATTATCTTTTGAAAGTTGGAATTATTCGTTTGACGATTTGGGACAAGTCCCCTGAAGAAGTAGATGTAAAATTTACATTCAATAACAGTATGATTAATTATATTATGCATAAAAATGATGGATTAATAATTTAAAGAAATAAATAAGAAAATTAAATAAATACAGATTACAATTAGATTTAAAGTATTAAAAGAATAACAGTGCAGGAAAATCATATCTTGTAAATTGGCAGAGAAACCGAAATCTTTTATTACATCATCCATTTGAATAGCAATGAATGTTAAAATGGTCTCTGCATGTAACTAATTAAGTTTCGTATATTATTAAATCCTGAACGACATTTTTATGCATTTACTCATTATGCACTTCCCCCATATTTCAAGTTTTTAATTCATAGTTGCATATGATAAATTATTAGACATAGCCATAAGTCTTTAATTTTTCTAAAATAAGTGATTAACTTTGAAATACCTGATTATTTATGAACACTCCATATTACAAAAGTCACAGGAAACATTTTAGATATCGCCAAAACGTAGGTGGAAATTATAGCGGTGCAATCAACGGTGAAATTCAGAATTTTGTTAACTTTCCGTGTTAGATATATATTCTAAATGGCATTAAGCTCAAGTCATAACGTAATTTGTCCACAATAGAAAAAGTTATAAGTCCTAAATGGTTGTTAAAAATTAAAATCGGAAGGTTGATAAATCAATACATATTATGAAAAAAGAAATAGATCCACTTTATGAATTCCATGTTATGTATGAAATACATAAAGAAATATATATTTTACTGAACCGAACGTGCTATATATATACGTACATCTTATCTTTTTCTGTTATCTATACTCAAACGTGATGTGCTTCAGCAAATGAGACGGTGTAACTTTTCCACACAGAACAATGGCAATTCCAATCATAATGTTTTTTGCAATAGAATTATCTTAATTAAGACTCATGCGTTAGAAAAAAACAAGAGTGTGTAATTACTACATTTTGTAAAAAAAAAACTGTGATACATTTTTCTATATGTATGCCAATTTATTTTTAATGACTATACATACTAACAATAAGAGAATACAAAACCTCGTGTTCAATTTTGAAAAATACAAGTGTTGCAATATACTAGTTGGATCCCTAGGAGTTTCAACTAAAACTGGAAACATTAGCAATTGTGATAGAAATACTCAGACACAAAAATTTTTTTTGTAAAATATTCAAAATAAGTACGAGTACCAGAATTGTAGTTAATCTAAATTATATTTCTGATTTTATAATCATTTTCATTTCTTTTACTTTGTGTTAAAGCTACATTTTAAATTATGCGGTTGAAATGAACCCAATGATTTTTTCACTCGCAACTAAAAAAACATTGCCCTTTGTTTTATTACTATTTGCCTTTCCAGTCGTATTTTTCATTTTCCTGTTTGTTATATTTGGTAGTATTTGTCGCTGTTGCCGATATAACAAGGCCACAGAATTAGAAGTTTATTATAATTACTGAAACAGAGTTAAAAAAATAATTCTAAACAAATAAATGGCTTAGTTTACTATTGTGCATTCCGTAACAAAGCAACCGCTGGTAGTAATGTTACAGTCGTGCAAAATGAAAACAAAGCAGCAAACGAAGCGCTGTCTTTAATTAGTTAAAAATAATTAGCAACCGTTATAATTGATATGTATAAAAGATGAAATATATAGAATAATAATAATAATAATTATAAAGAGTTGAAAATTTTGCAACAGGAAATGATAATTGCATGTACCAAACGATAGAAACAAAAGGATTCCTCGAGGTAGTTTCCTGAAGAAATAAAGGCTACCGAGAATCCCTAGAAATTGGTTACAAAAGGTTGCATTATTTCCTCGATTTTTGGGTATTTCTGGATCTGGTCTTTACTGAAAAACATTTATTCTCAGTAAAACCCAGGATAAACAAATTTTCGTTTTAAAATGAACAAGCCAGAAGAAATCAGGTGTTGTTTAAAATTGTACAGATTTCATACATCGATGCTACATTAACATAAGAAAACTAGATCGCTGTTAAAATGCCAGCGATAGTATTTATTTCAATAGGAAGGTTTGACTGAAAGACTCTATTGAAACTTTTCCTTTAACTTCGACTTGCTCATGTTGTCTCACTTCACAGATCTCTTTGATAATTTTCAAAGCAAGCAGTTATAACTTTAGAAACACCGCGTGTATAGAATTCCTCTCATCTATTGGTACAGGATACGAAACGTATTTTTAATTTGGAAATATCGCTTCCAAATATTTATTTTGTGTTTAGAACGGTTAGAAAATTCACTGCGGAAAATGTTTATTAATGTCCATTATACGATTGAAATAGATTTTTTGTTTGTACACCGTTTTGGAAATCCAATTTTTTACTAGGTAGTTTCCTTTTGTGAGACATGAGTAATAATTGTAGATCCGATATAAAAATGTTAATGTTTTTCTCCCTCTGTATTTTTCTCTCTCTCTCTTTCCTATATGTATTTTTAAAAAAATTCAAACCTTTTTGGATTGGTTTTAAAATCATTTTCCCCATCAGCTGACATTTTTATGTTACTGCCGTTTCCACTGGGAGCCATTGAAAGAGAATAAGGAATTCAAAAGCTAAAACATTTTTGTATTTTCTTTAAAAATCGTTTTACCGTCAACCGATATTTTCATTTTATTGCTACTTCCATTTGGGTGCCATTAAAAGTCATAGCAGCTACAATATCATACTAGAAAGCATATTTATTGAGTGAAAGAAAAAAAATTAGCATGTTCATTGTAGTATGACTATCTTTGGAGAGTAGTTTCATGGTAGAATGCAACATTTTCGTAAAGTGGTGGAACCGTCAGGGTTGGAATGCTTTATGAGTGGAAACTGGACCATTTAATTTCCCATGAGAAATTGCGAGTGTCCGTGGCTGCTACCCGTCCACGTCACACGTGCAGATATCCATCCTCCTATTCATTCATAACATGCCTCTCGACTGGAAAGCACCTGCTCGAAGTGGTCATTACCGAAATGACCACGTGCTATCCATACGTCAGAGCTTTACCTCTGCATGAATCAACCCTTAAAACTCTATCGGAGATTTTTGCATATTTTTTTCCTTTTACTTTTTATTCACTCTGTTGCATAATCCTTGTCGACTGGTGCTTTTGGTAGAATAAAGATTACTTGGAATGTCGTATGAAATTTTACACAGACTTCCTATTGTCAAGTCAACAATATGTGATTTATGCAATTCCAGCGACCAATAATAATTAACGAATGGAGTAATTTATTAACTATTATGAATAATTAGGTTGTTTGAATAACCCGCTTTCGCAGATGGTAATTTATATTTGAATCGAGTTGCAGCAAAGAACAAACCCGAAGATAGCACATTTTTTAAATTGTTGCAATTTTATAATAAAAAAACTTTCGCTGCACTTTGAAGTAGAAACAGGAGAAAATATTGCAACCCAGAAAAATTTAGTTTTCTGTTTTTCTCTTTTCTGTTTGCGGATGGCTTTATAATGTCTGTCAAGTATAAAATTACGTGTCTCAAAGTTACTCACATCTCGTGAGTTGTTGCTTGTTGGAATTGTGCATGGCAAACAATATCGGAAAAATTCAGCGATAACCCAGTTGGAATGACATTCCACTACGAAATTGTGAAAATTCGCATTTGGGATGCAGGGCACGGTTTACTTTTGCACTTTTCTTTAGTTTTGAAAATATTGCTTTGGTTTGTTATAACGACACCCGTAGTTTATCAACCGTTTGAGTGCCACGGGTTTTGTTGTCCTCAAATTGAAAATTGTCAAATGACGCGGTAGCGCTTTTTTCATTCCGGTTTCCAAAAAGGCCAACATGAAACAGAAGAGGCGCGATCGCGCCGTTTGGTACTCTAACGGTTAATTAGCCGATCTTCGGAAATCTGGGGATTTCATAAGAAGTGCATTCCGATCAATCAGATGTACATAATCCTATTTTCAAAGTTGATCGCGTATTGAGAGGAAAACAGGTTTTTTCCCGTTCAATGATTCATACCAGGAACTATGAATTCTTTTAAAGAAGTCTTTAAAAGTGTCGTATAGATGCAACATGATTGTGCCTTATTAGGGATGAGTTTGCGATTGCCTGAGAGGGGAAAAGAACGATTGTCTGGCAGTACCATATACCGTACCCGTAGAAGAGCATCGTCCTCTCTTCGTGATCCACGAGACGGACGCCAATTAGGGGCATTGCTGAGTTTCAAACTCGTTTTAACGATCTATATACCTTCTTCAACATATCAAAACTACCAATGCAGTAAGAAAATTGGTGAATTGATGTCTTAACCGTTTTTGTTGTTGTTCATGATTTCAGCGTACGTCGGATAATTGTGAGAACGTATATTAACTCGCATCTGCTTGCCAAAAAAAGAGCCGAAGAATTTATTCTTGAAAAATGATATCGTTCGAAGTTTTCAATAGGAAAACTCCCAGAGAACTGCGAGACTTACGGCAGAATATAGGAAATTACTTTTAAAACTTTATATCTTAAGCTGCACAATGTCTTCGTAAAAGAGTTGAGCGGACGAAACTTTTAAAACTTTTTCAAGCGCTATTTTTATATCTTGAATGGAACAGCTTTTTAATGAAGTTATTTCTTTAGTAACTAGGACTTAATTAATCAATAAATTTTTGTTTTTACATTATCGAATCTGCTGTAGCAATTTATCACGCTTCAACTTTTAACATCGGTTACAAGAACGTAGCGTTTTTTTATTAGATAAATGGATAAGTGCAGAAAAAATGTCTGGGTTTCGTTTTCTACGAAATATGTAGAATTCGGAGAAATGTGTCGTTCAGCTTTGGGAAGAAAAGTCTACGTTACTACCATAATATTATGAAAACTGGTTTTCACTTGTGCAAATTAGGGTATTTTCACCAACGTGTATCCATTTAGAAAATAACCGGAAACTGAAAGTGGTATTACACGTAGTTCGGCTTCGACTAATTACTTAATGAATAGCATAGGAGTCTGAGCTTCATAATATTTTACAGCAAGGGTCATTAACATGTATGGTCGTAATGACCTCTTTCAAAACGCTCATTACTTTACTTCTTGTACCAAGTTTCAACAAATTTCTAACGAACAACAATACCTATAATATCTAAAAAAACTTATCTTCAAAAACAATTAAGCTTAAAAGAATTCAAAGATAAGATTTCTTAAACATTTCAGGAATATAAGTCATTATAGAGAATTGAGAACATTTGCTACTATTTTTGTATATGTAAAAAGTATTGGTAGCTATCGAATTTATAATTAAACAGGAGTAATGGAATATTATAAATTTCATAATAGAATTTAAAATAAAACAGGAGTAACAAGAGGTGATAATTTCTGTTAGATAAAAATGAAATGTTTTAAAAAGTTAAAAATCTTACCTTACTTAACGGCAAATTTCCTCAAATTTAGTTACACAGCTGGTTAAATTTTGACTGAAATTGTTCATTTCTTCCCGTTCCCACTTCTTTAGCCTTGTGTCTTTTTCCAGGTACTTCGTAAAACCTGTTGAAGTACATTAAAGATTTTCAAATTTCTTCTTCATTATAAAGTCAGATTATTTGACGGTAAAATATACAATCCCTTTACCATATCATTTGGGCACAAAAAGCTCTTTGTAGATAAAAGCATTTCTTCTTAAAATTCTGGACACTTAATAAGCCTTTCGCTACGGGGGACGTAATATATGTCCCTCATAAATGAGCGTTAAGTTATTGAGGGCGAACCAATATATGCATGTATGTACATTACTCCTCGTAAATGAACGATGGTTTTTCAAGGAGCCTACTGCAGCCAAAAGATCGAGCCTAACGTATTATATTTTTAACCAATTTTTCGCAAAGAAAAATTTTGCATCGAAACTTGGGTTAATAGTACCTGTTTTACTTTTGTTACAGTTGTCACTCAAACGAACGTCTTTTCCTTCGAGACTTTGTTTCCTGTTCAGCTGGAACAAGCGGTGGAAGATTAGCAAGATGGTTGCAACCCGACAGTTTTGTAGATCCAGCAAAATGCGAAGCTCTTTATTCACGCGAAGAAATGCGATGCGGATGGCCAGCAACCGTAACAGTACTCACGAGGGACCAGTATGGAGAAGTGGTACATGTTCCAGGCTTAAAGGTATAAAACAACATACAGTTCCATCATAATAAAGAATGTAAGAATAGGAAAATTTAATTCAACAGTTATGTTCCAAGATTAAAATAGAAAACTTTATTGCTAAAGATTATTCAAGATTCTATTGCTCTTTTTTCATTTCCTATAAGGAAAACTCTCGAAGTTTCTCTTTTCAAGTCTCTAGAAAGTTTGATATTTTGTAGAGTAATAACACGGTGAAGTCATATTTGCAATTGTTCCAACAAAACTTAGAAAATTGTTAGTAAAGCTATTTAAAGTTTATTAGTAAGATGTTATGAGTGATTACCAGAAAATTAGTATTTATTCCAAAAGCCTTCACAAAAAATAGGGTAAAAATTAAAGTTTTAAAAATGGGATTGGATAACTCATTTTTAAGGGTAATTTTTCGCGTAGAATCAATTCCAAAGATCAAATTCGACGAAATCCCAGCGAAAGTTGGTAAAAAGTATGTTGTTTACGAAAAAATCGTACTTCCCGTTGGAAATCTGGAATTTTGACAGTGAAAATAAATTCCTCGGAAAAAAATACATCGGATAAGGGTCTTCCAAAAGTTCCGAAAAGTTGAGAAGCACACAAATTGAAATGGAAAAAAACCTTCAAAGGAATAACAGTAATTCATGCTATTCGATGAAAATATTCAACATGGTATTAGAAATAATTCCTCAGCGCTAGAGTAAATTTTAATGAAAATGGATACCAAAGTAAATTAATCAAAATCAACAGAAAATACTCTAAACGACTCAACTTTTACGCGTAGAAGATCAACAATTTGTTATAATAAATTATCTCACCCAAGTATAATAGAGGACATCACTTCAAACTAAATTGTACGATCCGTATATCATCAATCAAAATAACATGACGAGATAAAAGAACAATTTAGTCAGATTTTTCATTATTCTCTGGAAGTTTTATCAGATAAATAGATATTTACAGTTAACATTTGAAATTCATGGAACTCAAAATCAACAGAGGGCTGCTACTATCGAAGCGATTTTATTCAGTTCATCAATTTTTAACTTTTAGAAAAAATATTTGAAACTCTCGAGATCGGGTAAATGTTGAAATTGGCAAAATGAGTTTTAAAAGTTTCGGGATCGTTATGTAATTGACACATAAAAATGTGTCGCTTTCCTCTTTTTGTGTGTACAAATGAAACACCATTCGTATTCGTAGGTAACTCCGGTGTAACATAATTGTGAAATATCAACTTTGCCTTTGTATTCATTATATGTAACGCATACCGGTGTTGAAAAATAGCCGAAAAGAACAATAAATAATAGGGGAAATGTAAGTAAGTTAGATGTATACGTAGGGATAGAGACGTAAATGTACGCAAGAAAACAGAATGAATAGTTCCTCTATTCATTCCTTTGAGAAATTGGGAGGCTCCAGGTGCATGAACTATATATGTGAGTTTGAATGAGGGAAACAATATTAAAGTAAGAACTTTGTACATTCAATCCACCAATAAATCCACGCAATTAACTAATAGCTTTTCAATAATACAAAACACATGTCACTATTAAATGTGTATAGATAAAAGTAATGATATTATTGAAAAGCAATTGAAAATATAATGTTTGCTGAATAACCTTTGTGAAATGATTATCAACAAATCTGAGTAATTGCTTTTTAGACCGACCATCATTGTGTTCATTGATGTTCATCATGATGTTCATTGTGTTGTGGTCATTGATTTAAAGTTTTACGAAATATTTAAGTTTCGTAGTAAATAATCAAACTAATAAAAATTTCTCTAATTGTTCTAGAACTTGTAATTTTAAACTAATTTTATGCTAAATTAACTCTTTGAGTTAAAGTCATTATATGTTTTCGAAAAAAATATTTTAAAATTGTCTCTGAACAAAAATAATAAATTGTTGATTCAAAAAGAAATTTTAATAACCCTTTTCTTCCCCTAATTTAAAAAAATGTTTCCAGTTCTTGTAGAAATGACTGATAAAACAATCTCTCCTTGCAGTTAAAAAATGCAATTATTTGTTGACTTTTTTTGACGCACAGAATTTTTTTCTGCTCTTTGCTTGTACTATTTAGCTTCAACGCTTTCATAACACTTTTTATGCTTCAATTAAAAATTTAATTACTTCAACAGAATTTTCCTTTAGCACTAATGTTTAATATAGATTCTAGCCGTGTTCTGTTTGCAAGAACAGAATGAGTTCTTTTAAAAGAGCAGCTAGAGCGATAATGATTAATTCATTTTTAATCTTCTTTGAGAATTCGAGGATTACAAGCAATGAGTTACGTGAAAAACTTTGTAAAATATAGTTCGCCCGTTTTGCTTTGAAATCAGGTTATTGATTAAAAATTTATATCAATAAGATAAAGTAGGTCGGTGGATAAAACGAATTATTAGTTTTTTCACCGCATGTATGTTTCTATGCGTTTTTTTTCTGCCTATAAGAGCTTTCCTCGCGTAAAAACGAAACTTGTACGTCATTTCCTATCTACCATTGATATGTTTCGATACATTTAAAACTCGATTTGCAAAAGCTACGAGATTTTACATTACAATTTAATAACGACTAAAGCGTGATACTTCGAAATATTACTTAACTACTAAAAGTCTGAAACTCCTAATTAGTTATAACTAATTGTTACCAATTAAAATATTAATTATTATATACGTAAGTAATAACCTACTTTTATACTCATTTTTTTTCAGATCGAGGTGAAAGCTGTCCCGATAGATCAAAAAGACATATCCGACTCTGACCAAGGTCGAAAAATGAGAAGAGTGTCACAGGCAGATCCTATGACTTTCGGGGGACATCCTCAACCGTCTTTAGACATCCCTTACGAAGTTACAGTTAATAATAAAATGTGTTTTTATGCTATAACAATTATGAAAGCATATCAAAATTATTCGTTTGAGGAGTTACGGTATACTTCGCCGGCTGTTAAAAGGTCTAGCGAGAGTATGTTAGTTAGACCTAATGGGGATGGAAGTTACAGTGCAACGTGGACACCCTCGTCTGTTGGCTGGTATTCCCTAGTCGTTACTGTTGATGGATATAATATGGAAGATGTAAGTACCAGTTGGATATTCTCAAAATGTAAGAACCAGCGCCACTATGCACCCCATCCAGAAACTTTTGATTTCAATACAAATTTATATAAATAATCTTTTCTATATTTTTCTCTTTTATGTTTCACAAAATAATTGTACAAATGAAAAATTCTATACAAATCTGCTACCTCGGAGGTTTCAATTTCAAAATTTTATTTTTATAAATTTGGAATAAAATCTAAATTAAATTTAATAGTCTCTACCTCCCAAGTTTTCTTTCCCCTGACGATACCCAAAGCACTGAAGAGTTCATAATTTATTATTTAAAAATTACAAAATACATCACAGCATGATGTATTTTGTAATTTGTGACTATTTGCCCGTCCACACTTCCAGACAGATAACCCGCAGTATCTACAAAGTGGCGTTTTATCGCTACTGAATTTCAACTGAACGGCTATTATGATAATGAAATATCAGTCTGTTTAACAATGATTAACACCGCATATTATGTATGCTTTATTAGCAATAATGGTTTTGGATAGGCATCTGCGATTATTAATAATACATGTTATACCTGTTTTTATGATGGCACTGCTTCTTTTTGTACATTGAAATTTTCAAAATTAATATTTCTGCATTCTAAAATTTAACACTAGAACATGCACTGTTAATAGTTATTCATAAAGTAATATTATATACGTTTTTTGTGTCCTGGTATCATTGAAATAGCTGTCATTTATGTATTTTGTTCACATTTTAGAATTACAAGGTGGAAGTAAAGGAACCTCCACAGGGAATGCAACCACCAGCGCAAAACATTATGAAGAAACCTCAACATCAACCAAGTCGGCTACGAAAATTCGTAGCGAAAAACAGCGCTGGTTTGAGAATACGTGCTCATCCTTCCTTACAAAGTGAACAGATTGGAGTCGTTTCTGTCAATGGTACAATAGCATTCGTCGACGAGGTATTTATTACGTTACAACTTCTTTTACTATCTCAGAATATTACCCCAGACTTCAATCTTCTCTACGTTTGTTCTATTTTTATTTTTTACTCTCAGGAAAATATTTCTGTAATTAACAATATTCAAAAAATATTTTTTCTTATTATCTTTTGAATTTTATTTAGGAAAATGATATCTAAATTATCAACAGTGATATTTTATCTATTCAGAAGGGATAATTACACCTAAATAACGCGAAATATGACAAAAGTATTTATATTACCTTGCCATGTATCATTCTTATATCAAATAATGCCTGTAAACTGGATGTTCGCCTTTGAAAAGTTTTTGCAAACGAAAGTCATCATATCAACAATAATAGTACTTTTGAAAAAGCTGATGATGAAAGCAAAAGCCTTCCTTTCAAGCGTTCACATATTCAAAGTCTTTGTAAACGAAAGGCTTTTTCTTTCATTTGTATTTTTAATCTGTTGGGTATATTTCTCTTCGTGCAAAGTTTAAAAGCTTCCCTAACTTTCACTCTTAACAATCTCAAAACTTTTTATGATTACTTTTATTCTAGAGACACTCAGATCCAAAACCTTATTTTGTCTACTTTTCAATCAAGGCAATTAAACAACAATTTCTTCGAGTTTCTTTATTCTATATTAATAAAAATCTCAACAATTTATTTACGATAATATTTTAAGAAGTGCCCTAGTACAATATAGAAATTCATTGTAAGTCCTAGATGGATCTATAATAGAAAGAAATCTTATTTTCGAAGTATGGAGTTGGTGAAAAGTGTCCAATATAAATTTAACAATTCATTTCCTCGTCCCCATTTTTAACAAATGGCTTCATGGTGTATGTACGAACCATGTGTAAACGTAAAAAAAAGTAGCTCTACCATGAAACTTTGTTTCGTACCGAGAAGTAATGGAAAAAGTCATTTCCATCCAGTCCATTAACATCCGGTGCTGAAGGCCTTTAAAAATTTGGTCATGAACCTCAGCTTTCTTTGACTCTCTAGGTAGTATTTTATTTCGTCAAAGTATAACAAAACGGTACTAAGAAAAATTTTTCCTTAAAATAAACTGTTTCAGTAAAAGCAATAATGCGATTTGATATTTTTGCCGTATCTATTAAAACCTTCTAAAAGTTTCTCACAATCAGAAGACTGGGGTTTCTTCATTTTTTTACGCTTCATTTTTTTCTGTTCAAACAATGTCCCAAGAATATTTTTGCTTCAACGTAGAAATGGTATCATAAGTCGTTGTATTTTAAGGACTTCTGAAGAGACAGTGGTAATACTGTTTTTCATATTCGTTATAAATAATTTTAGACCAGTGGATTTATAATTCATAATTCATTATTTTTTAAATTAATTGTTATTATTTTTGACTATATTTATTTTACAATGCAGAAAATTTAGATTTACTATTTTGCGTAATTTACATTTACATGTAGAATTATCATTATTATTTCTTTCAATTTGGCGTATTGTGAAATTCGTAATGTTGATCAAAACGAAATCAGAGGTAATTTAATAAACGAGGAAAATCTTCTTTAGATTCACAATGACGATGGGGTATGGCTACGTTTGAATGCTGATACTATTAAAGAATACTGCAGCAGTGGCCATTTAGAAGCTTGGTGTTTGCAGTATAATAAACATTTAGGCAAAACTTTATTACTGCCTGTAGAAGAACCTAAATCGACATCAGATCATGTAATCAAAGATACGATATTACGGAAAAGGACGGAAGTTAGTGAAGAGTAAGTCGATAAATTTCCTTATCTCTATTCCTTTAGGAATCTGACTTATCGGGTTAATTCTTCAGCGTCTGTTCTCGTTTTAGCAGAAGGAAAACGGTGACTTTCGATGCTGGGAAAAATATGATCGTCGTTAAATGTGGAGCTTCCGGGCATAACATTAGAAGTAGACCAAGTTTGAAAGCAGCACCCGTTGGAATGTTGGCTCTTGGAAATACAGTGACTGTTCAAGAATACGTGCGTTTATGAAACGTTCATACTCATTAAACTTTCTTTAACACTTTTTCTAATGGGTTACTTTTCGATTTTTTTAATGTACATTTCAAATAAATGTAAAGCGCTATGTATGTTATGTTTGCAGTTCGTTAATAACGAAGGAACTTGGGTGCACATCGATGAAGAATCATCACTCAAATATTGCTTCGATACCGAGGGTGAAGCTTGGTCTCTCGCCATTAATAAACATGGAGTGGCTTATATGAAAATAGAACAAGATCTTGAAAATGATCCGATAGAGAACAAAATAATGGTATCAGATCCATCTCCTTCACCTGGCAATAAGGGATTTGAATTTTCTACACCTTCTGGCAGTCACGAAGGCTTCAATTTCACAGCACAAAATTTCACACCAACACCAGTGGGACCTGGAGAAGGCTGTAACAATACCAATCCCTTCGTTTTTGGATCTTACAATCAACATGACTCTCCAGGTATGTCCTTACATTTATCCTAACTATCTCTTTTTAATTGATGTTCAGGTAAGTATTAGCAATTTTCTGGTAACTATTTCAAATCGATTGCCTGAAATTACCAAAATTTTTTTGCACTTTTACATAGAAATTTGGAAATAACAGTCAATTTTATATTTTTTTCCTGAAAATTAGAAATTTCTAAATTCTAAATTTTATTTTTATTATTTTGGCGCATTATGAAGTTTATAATATTCGTAATTTAAACATAATAATGCCTTAAAATTTTACATCAATGATTTCGGGATCCATAATAACAACTTTTGCGATCAAATTACAAATATGTTTTTCGTAATATAATTACAGAGATATATATACGAGGTGTTTCGTTCCAAACACGAACACCTGATATTAACATGTTATTACAGTTAAATTTGTATTTCAATTATTGTTCCAAAAGTTTCATATTCCTTAAAAACTCGGCCGCTCAGTTATTTAAATTTACTGTACAGAATATATTATATCACATTCAGAGGATGAAAAAAAGTATTTTACAACTAGAAACTAAAACTGTTGAGGTATGCAAAGTTTTGGTAAGATAAAGACTTCCAAAGAAACTTTCAAAAGTCGAGGAAAGTTCGTAATCATGCACTTTAAAATTTGGAAGCTTCCAGAAATAGAATCCCAAATTGCTGAATTTCAACTTTCCAAATTTCAATTTATTATTAATACATTCTAAATTCTCAGAAAGTTAGTGCAAGAATCGTTTAAATCTTCTTCAACTCGAAAATGAGTCAAAGACTAGTATTAAAAATGTTCTATTTTAGATAATTTAACATAATTATTCACTACTTATCTCTGTATAAATGCTAAAGCCATAAAATTTGCAATTTGTCCGTCCGTTCTAACCATTTTTACAATCATGATTTATTTTATTAATATTATTTTACATATAGACTGAAAGGTAAAAAAACAATTTGAATTTACATGGGAAATGCGAAACTTTATCATGATGTAATTGAAATATACGTTTGTTAATAAAAAGCTTTTCTCAATAAATCCTCTGTGAAGTGCAAGCTAAATGCATTATGTGGGACGTCTAACAATTGCAGTGTTACAAATGGTATCTTAGTATCTATATATATTTTAAATAAGATTCTCTACGTCTCTCTACAACGATAGCACGAGATTACCATGTGAAACAATAGAGCAATTCAGGTGACAAATTTATTACAAAGTACAGAGAATTTCGGGGTAATCTGGTTTAAATCGTTCCTTAAGGAAGGAACTAGAACAGTCATTTGTAGAAAATGGCTTTGAATTTAGATAACTTTTTTGAATCTGTAATTAATCATTTGACATATATATTTATAGAAGATAAAATTTTCCCCCAAAAAGAATAGATAAATTGGTAGTACTAATTATAATGTAAAATATGATAGAGGATTAGGGTGATTCTTATCAGAGCTTCTTCCTCAACTATGAGAAATATTTTCACAGCCACGATTCGAAGTGTGCCTTTGAATTTTGGGACATGAGTTTGATAAAAAAAGTTTTCGTGAAATTTCTTAAAAATTCGTACCAAATCGTCTAAATAATTTCTTAAAAAACTCTCTATGACTGCTTAAAATATCACAAATACCAAATTCTTAAATCAATAAAGAACTATTATTACATTTTTAAAAAGATCAAATATATAATTTTCTTTTGTTCACAATTTTACTGAAATTCCAACTTTTAAATCATGTATGTTGAAATTATTTTATAAAGAGAACATCTAATAATTTAAAGAATGTTTTCAAATTTTATGAGTTTCCAGAAAGTCACAAAACTTGTAGAAAATAAGTAGATTTTCGCAAAAAAATATTGGTCATTTATGAAAAATAAATTTGTATAGGAATTTATTTTCTACATTCGCTAACTTTTGAGTTCAGCAATACACTTTTTGTAGAATATTTGTAAGGAAAAGTGTAAAACATATACGTTAATAACTATACATTTAAACTGGAACTTCTAACGTACGTAAACGAATGCGAGAAGTATATTTTCCTTGTATCGGTCATTTTAGGTAGCGAAAAGTGTACTTCCGAAAAAGTGGACGTCTCTCCCAAATTTTCGAAACATCATTCAAAGGAACGAGTAGCCAAGGAACGAGAAAGAGAAGGTGGTGGAGGAAAATTCAGCGTTTTATCAAAATGGCTTCGAGGAGACGATAAAAATCATGGAGAGAAAAGAAGTTCGCCTGGACGGTAGGTTTCGAAAGTTCAATACTTTTTCAAATTAAACACTGAAATAAAAATCATCGTATTCATATGCTACAAATAACGATTATTAATTATAAGTATTGTCTAAAATTAATTATAAGATTTAAAATGTAAGATTGCAATTAAAAGCAGGTGAATAATGAAGAATTATACAACATTCTCTGAATAGAGCATTTGCAATGTGAAATATAATGGTAAGCTTATTCAAAAATTCAGTGAACTAATGAACAAGTACGACTTATGCTACCAAAGCTACAGATGTTCAGTACCAGTAGCGAAAAATATGCGTTGTTAAAAATTGTCTCGGTAATTAACAATATATTATGGCACACAAATTAACCATACTAATTGCCTTGCGTTAAATTTATCGGTGCTACTTTACGCGCACCGTACCGCTGAGTGCTTTTACGGTATTTATATAGCACTCGGTGTCGCTAAATAATAACAACATCGCAGCTTGCTTACGTTTACCACCATTCTAAGTCTTGAAGTAACACTAGTGGGTGTTAACTTGCGAGAAATATCACGGTGTAATTGTTTCTATACGTCACCAATGTGATAGCGAAGCGTGTATCAATTATGGAAAAATATCTGTTGCTCCATTTCCGTAAAAGATTCATTCTACATTGATCAATTTGTCGCATTCATAAAAATTACGACATAGGTCATTAACTAGAGAGACAAAGTAATATTATTTTGTTTATCTTATGCAAAGATTATTGAAGCTAAAGAAAAAACTAAATTAATAAAAATGTAAAATCTGTCTGGAACTGAAAAAGTGAAAACTGTGGGTTCAAGTAAAACTCTTCAATTGAAGAGTCATCTACAGGACTTGCCTAGTTCTGATAGTCATCGACGTATTTTCTTTTTACAGAGACTTTTCCGAGTTCGTAGGAGTTTCCGTCAAAGAATTAGTGAAGGCAATGGGCGAGAGCAGAGCTAATGGAAACGGTGCAACTCCACCGGAAACGCCTAGGAAGTCTTCAAGAAGTTCTTCACCTAAAAATCCTCAAGGTGGATCTCCAAGATTTGACAGCCGGTCTTCCAGTCCAGTACCGATTCCTGGTATGTATTAATGACTGAAGAACCTACTTCTAAGAAGTGATAACGTTTTCTTTACTTTTTAATCGCTCTCCTATATCTTGATGTACCTTTTCTTTATCCTTTTTTTAAAATAAGAAAACTGGGGATTACATTTGGGTTACTGAAGTAGTTAATTGAAGATTTGAAATTTAAAACGATGTATTCAACGTAATCCACGAAAGAAAAGTTGCCCATTAGCTTTGCCATGTTCTTTAGTTTTCTTTACGTGGTATTAGTAAACAGCGTGAAAATTTGATTTGTATGTTAAGCACCCTGGGAAAAAGGGAGGAATGGAAGTGAATAGGATGGCTTTTTCAAACATAGTAATGGAATTAAAATAAATAATACTTTTCTTCTGTTATAATACATAAATTAAATAAGAAAAAAATTAGAGAAGGACTTGCTACTATTAATATGGGATAGTAGTACCATTTATGCAATGGTTTCTACTTGTCTGCAGGAATTCTCCCCTAAGAATGAGGAAACAAATTTAAATGTCTAAAATGGAGTTGACGATCATATTTTTAGAACTATTTCGGTTGATTGCTAATATTATAATACAGATACAGATATTCTAATTTTCATAGCCTATTTTAAAAAGAAAAGTTGTAAAAAATAATTAACTTTTAAGCAATGATGGCGGATGACCTTTCAAAGCATCGAAATCAAATGGCAAACGTCGCATTTGATGGTACTGAATTTTCAGAGGATTTTTTTCACGAATACAGTCAACGTGATTGAGAGACAGAGTTTCAATCCTATCCGTATCAACTCTGTTCATTTCTATTCCGTTCAGATCAATTCTCTCATTTCAACGCAACTCTAGTTACATCGTCAGAGATCAATTCTGGCGAAAAAAATTTTCTTGTGTTAATTCATTTTACTCGAAACAATTTTACGGATCAGCTATATCCAAATTAACTCCATATTGCGATCAATTGTATATTGCAATCAAATGCAGCAGAAGTGATTCTCACGAGGTCAACTCTACTGACAAATTTCATGAGTCGCAAAATCGCTAGAAGCGAACAATTTTTAATTCCATGTTATTTTCTTTTTCCGCATTTACGTAAAGTTGGGTTAGTGAGTAGTAATTACTATTTACTTCCAGTAAACACACTTTAGTTAATACAATTGCAATTCTAGATTGTGACTCAAGTTTAGTTATTTACGTTACAGGGAGTACGATTTTGTTTATAGTTAATACAGATATATTAATTATAATAAAAAGAAAATTTTGCTTGCATGACACTCTCAATGTTGAGACCTCATGAGAAAGTAATATATACACCTAAACCTGATTTAAATTTCAAGTCTTGAATTATAAGGGGAAAACTAGGCAATGATCTTGTGAATTAGTTATAACAAGATAGTCGTCTTGGTCTTAGCTGGGTCCAGTCGGCAGCCAGTTGGTTCTGGCAATTGCCTCTACCCTCCTACTTCTAATGCACCAGGTACTCATTGCTTCTCTGTCTCTATGATCTACTTGCACATAAAGAAATGACTTTTCAACAACGAATTGGAGCTTAGTTTTGAAGCTCTTCAAATTTAATATTTAGGCGTTCAGTGACAACACGTGCTTTCAATATTTGCAACTTTTAAATTAATAATTGCAAGTACTTCGATTTCTATTTATTTCAAAGCTAGTCGGTTTTACCTTGTATCCTATAACTGATGAAAAAATATTTCTTTGAGTCGCTCATTCTTAAAGTGTAACGAAAGTCTACTTTCCTCGGCGAAAAAAAAAAATATAAATGTCCTTAAGTTTGGTTTAAAAATTCATAACTTTTGAGTAAAAGATCGTACTTAGTTCAATTTAATGCTCGAGATTTCTACCTTTCATCCCGTAAATATGAAGTTTCTGAAAAGTTCTCTTTTAGTTAGTTATATAAAGACACTTAAATTTGTTACATCGAAATCATATTTTCTAGAAGAAGCCAAGAACTTATAACAATGAATTTTCCGTAAAACACAAATGAAAATACAAACAACTTATTGGAGTTATAAATTACTCCTGGCCTTTATAGAATTTGTTCTCATTGTACATAAAATTAATAAGAATTTACTTCAGATAAAGTTACATTTATATAAATCTTCAGACTTAAATCATTAATTTCGAACGCTATTTAAAACAGCAGACTTCACTACATAAATCAGATAAATTTATTATGGAACAGGTAAAAGCTTTTCTTTTATTTTATACGAATCCACGATTTCCAGACAATTATAAATTATAGAAGTTCAGAATATATGGCTCTCTGTATTCTTCTTCATTGATACGATCGGGGTTTTTTGGTTTTCAATAAAGGTATATAACAATTCAGTTCAGTGGGAATAAATTCGGCATTTAACGTTCCCTGAACGGCATCGTTGTTCATATCCGGATCATTAAGTACAGAGTAATGGAAAAATAGTGGTTTTTGACAATGACGTTCAATGAAAAGTACATTAAATATTTTTAATTGATAATATTGTGTATATTGTGAAAACTCGATTAAATTCGAAATTGCAGATATCGGTAATCGGATTGTACAGAATAGAGGTGGTCACTTTATACTCCCAACCCTCTCGTCAATTTACCACTGGATGCGTACATGTTTCGAATGTGAATATGCCACAAGTTTTTATGTAAAATCTAATACTTCGACAAATAAAACTACGTGTCAACATTTCACAAGAATTGAAAACACGAACGTACGCATTCAGAAAACAGAAAATGAACGTACATTTTACAATTTAAATTTATAAGTGATCGGTTTTTTTATTCCACTAATCTTCTAAATCTCAGGTTATTAAAAATCCATTACTCTTTCCCAAACCTAAGAATAGAGAAAAAATGGTTTTATATTTTTATGGAAAAAAAATAATAATAAATAAATTAGTAAATGCACGTAAAATTAAATCGCTGGTTAAAATAGGTTTATTTCAAAGTTTGTTATATGTAACAAGAGTTTGGTGTTACAATTAACCTATTTTTGTTTACTGAACGTCATTAACACGCATCTAGAAGTAACTATCTCTTTAAAAATACTCTTTTCCAGTAAGTACAAAAAATCACTAATTAAATAAAATACGTGAAGGTTTAAATGGTAGTTCATTTTCAATTCGTGGTTGAAAAGTCACTGCATTATTTGAGCTCACACAGCATGAAATTAGAGAAACTTTTAAAAACACTAAAGAAAAATCAATTTTTCTTGCACTTGGAAATTCTCTAGTTGTATTAATTTGAAAAGTTTGCTTGCTCTTACAACAGCATGTTTTGTATTAATGCCATTAAGTGTTACACCATTTTCTTCTTGGTGAAATTCCAAAGAGAAAATGTCGAAACTACTTGCATAATATATTATTCCTGCTTTGGAGTTGATGCCTCGAAGCATTAATAATAGGTCATCTAAATTCTGCAATTAATCCAAAACTTATCAGGTGGGAGAAGTTTGATAGGAGGGGGGGACAGTATCAGTAGCAGCCCCGTGCTCTGTGGCTCCCCCCGAAGTGTCTGCCTCTCCCCATTAGGTAAGATTAATAATACTAAGCCACCGAAATTAATTCAATCGATTTACATTCAGATATGTATTAATTGAGTAGATATTCTCTCTCCTTGTCTCTTCATTTCTCTCTCTGTCTCTCTATTTTACATTGGAATTTATTTTTCAATACCCTCGATAAATGCTTTTCTACTATATTTGCACATATCGCTAAAATAGAATTATATTGAGGAAAAAAAATGAATCACGAAAAAACAGTGAAACTAAATTTGAATTAAACGCTTGAACCGTAAAATAAAAACTTCTTGTTAATCAAATATCAATCGAAATGAATTCGAGTATAAGAAATTCATTTCCATTTGTCTTCAATTCATCACCTTCCATTATATGGAACTGAAACTTTCAGGTTGTATTTTTAATGAAACAGATTCGGGCAAAAATACCTTTCAATTTCCTTGAATTATTTAACAACTACAATACACAAAAAGAAAGCTATATATAATTCTTGCAAAGCGATTATTCTTCTACACTCAAACAGATTTCGCATGGTGCAACTTATCTACACGATATAATTCTTGTATAATTTATTTTTCACCAATTTTTCTTTGATGATGTTGATGAAGTATTTTGCAAGCACTATTTTATCGCGAAGAAGGTGAGATCGCGATGGAAATTGATGAAGAAAATTACCTTATTAGTTAGTAAGCTATTGGTAAAACTATTTATTGATATTTGTCTTTTTTATGCGATAATACCACCGCGAAGTACATGCTTATTATATTGAAATACGTTCTAGCAATGAGTAAAAAAAGGCAATTCTAAAAGAAAAGCTATTTCACTTTTTTAATAATTTCCAATCGTGTAGCAACTAATTAGCTTTTCAGTCTTGTAAGAAAGAAAATTGAAATATAAATTAGACACAATATTTACCGAAATACTACAATGGATAATTCGATATGAATATTAAAAATAATATTCAGTAGAGAAAATTTATTTAAGATTCTGAATATGATCTCTCCTGGAAACTAAAAATTTTATTAAAAAGCAGTTTATAAAGCAAAGTCGTATTTATAATAGCAGGTATTTCTATATTTTCAAAAATTAGAACAACAAATATTACTAAAATAAAACATTTGCTTTCTTTTTAAAAAATAAACTAGTTGAAATTTTTTTCAATTTAAAAATCAAATATTTCCAATGTTTTTTTCTAGTTTCTTATCCTCCTGTATCATGTTATTGAATACACTATTTTTCCCTCGAATAAACTGAAATATTTGTGTGCAAATTGATGAAAAGGTAAATAAAGACGATTGCCTCACTATCGTAATCCTCTATATAGATTGTGAAATAAATATCAATTTATATTTTTACCAATACACTGAAATATTATTCCGGAAGTGTTATATTTCATTAAAAAATGCTATTTCCTTTAAAGTATCTGGTGGGATGGTTGACAGCACTACTTCACATCGTCGTGGATCAACACAAAGTGATACAAGTGCTTTGGTAAGCAGCCTCACGCGAGATCCTTCTCAATCTCCAAGTGGAATAAGCACTACGGCAAATACACGTGATCTTTCTCCAAGCCCTAGTTGTAGTTCATTACACATGAGATCCGAAGGAAGCATTGCTAGTCCTCCTGATACTCCAAAAAAGGAATGTGCAGTAAGTATATTACGAAGCAACATAAATTAATATACGACTATCCATTAATATGATTTAATTTTCAATAAAATTGGTACCATACACACGTGTAGAAAACCCCTCTCTAGGGATTGCATTTGTGTTAGGGTTCCAAAATCCTATTGTAAAAAAAATATGTCACGAAGCCGCTTTAAAGATCAATCAGATTTATCTGCTCTGATCCCAAAAATGGGGTAAAAATTAAGTTTTAAAGATGGGATTTGACAACTCATTTCTAGAGGTAATTTAATAAAATTCTAACGAGAGTTGAAGAAAAATAGGTTTTTTGTGAAAAAAATCGTATTTTTGAAAAAATATCGAGAATTTTAATAAGAGAATTGAATTCCACGGAAAAAATACATCAGGTAAAGGTCTTTCAAAGGTCCCAAAAAGTAGATTCGAATAGTCGAATTTTGTTGGGCATAGTTTTTATTTTGGCTTTTAAATTTTCTTTGAAAGTGTAATGAGTTGAGATGAGATAATATGGATTGCATCACTAAGAAGCTGAATCAGCAAATTTTAGATTTATAAAAAATAATGTCTCCTCTTTTCTCTCATCCAAATTTATTTTTACATTTCCACACTTTCAGTTTATGATTCTTGTGTAATTATTTTTATAGGATTCTCAAGACAGTCCACGCAAAGTATCGCAAGCGCAAACGCAGACAAGTCCGGAAAGCGCGGCTACAGCAATGAAAGGACATTTTAACATAGGCTCTGTTGGTGCAAAAGAAGAAGCGCATTCCCCAAAATTAGCACGCCGAGATCACGTAAAGACGGTTAAAACGAGAACGAAACGAGCCATATCACCGGCGAATAATCAACAAGTACCAAATCCCACAAAATCTCTAAATTTAAGTAAATATAAAGTGAAAGATGCAATCAGTCCATCTGTGGCTGAATGCCTTCGAGCGGTATTCGCCGCTTTTCTGTGGCACGAAGGAATCGTCCACGATGCAATGGCTTGTGCAAGTTTTCTAAAGTTCCATCCAAGTTTACCAAAACAAGGCGCCGTTGTCGTAACAAGGCAAGCCACAGTCCAGTCAAACGATAAACAAAAGCAAGAGTTAACAAAAGAGCAGAAAGCTCGTCAGAGACATTCCGTTGAAGTTACAAACGCTGGAAATTATCTACACATTCAACCGAGTACATTAGAAGCGTTAACAAGATCGGCGGCGAATGCTAACGCAAATCGAAGTAGGAACAAAAAACAGGAAACAACAATAACAATTAAGGAAGAAGTACAATCCAGTAACAATAAACTTACCGCATTGCCGGAATTTCACACCGTTGCCGTCCTACCACCTGCGCTGAAAAGTCTCGTTTTTCTTTGGGAAGAATTAAGTACAAGTTGTTTACAAGCGATTGAGCAACAAACCGTATTACCCAGTCCTATATCATCACAAATGCAAACTATGAAACTCGCGAAGAGATTGGAAAAAACGCCGAAGGAAGATAAAGTAAAAGAACGTGAGAAGAAGAGCAATAGGAAGAAAAAAGAATGGAAACTAATCGGCAAGACAAACGGTAGTGATTCCCTTGGTGGTATTGAACGAGAAACGACTTGCGAGCTCTGTGGATTAATGTTTCCACATCCAGTAACTTATCATATGAAAATGATGCATCCTGGATGCGGCTGGCACGCTGGTGGAAAGGGATATAACAGCGGAGGAAATTATTGCGTAGGATGGGCTGGTAATTGTGGCGATGGGGGTTTCGGAGGTAGTTCGTGGTACCTTATCTGCGACAGTTGCCGTGACAAATACTTGAAAACGCGTAAGAATAAACTCGGGAAAAAACTAATTAGCGGGATACGTAGAAAAGGTAGCGGGAAAATGTTGTCTCCTATTAGCAGCCCAAATGAAAACGAGACGCATAACATTATGAAGAACAATGCCATGTTTTTGCTGGACTTGGCCAGTGCCTCTGGACTAAACATTCCTAAGCAACAACGTCGACCCTCGCAAACTTTATCGTCCGTTGCAGAGAATTACAGTCCGCCGGAAGCAGCGGGACCATTTTCTCCAACTGGACCGTTTCAGTGTTTACAAGCTTTAGGAATGCATCGTTCACAGAGTCACGATGAAGGATATTACGAAGAAACTTTATGTCGACAAAATGGACAACAGAATTTATACGAAGGAAATAATGGAATTCTCTGTACGCCAAACGGCAGACCTTTCTCCGAATGTCCCATGAGTGACAGCGATAGCGACAATGGAAAAAGTCGTGGAGCTTTTCATCGGTCCGTGTCGATGTCTACGGGTGCACCGTGGGCACGAAATTCAAATGACGGTAGAATTGTTATGACGAGAAAGAGGAATAACAGTAGCAGCGAAATGAATAACGATGTAGGCTCTTCTTTATTGTGCTACCCGTCAGCGGCTCTTAAAAAGTTAGTACCTTCAATGGACCAATCTGCTATAGTGTCGACGAGTCAACAGGAAATTACAACAAATGATAGGCTCGAAATTCTTATGAGACCTGTTATGCTTTTCGTTCTTCAACAACATAATCTACAACATCTACAGTTGGCTATGAAACAAGCTTTAAGACGCGCTGCCTGTCGCGTATACGCAATGCAAGCTTTTAATTGGTTACTAAGAAGCGTTACACAACCAATGTGTCTACACGATTTACTTTGGTGGTTTGTGGCGTCTTTGACACCTGCTGCTGACCCGGTTGATATCAATGACGAAGACAACAGGACTGAGAAAAAAGAAGATCACGTAAGGAAGCCTATTCATTGTATTAATTATAGAGCTCTCTTTAATCGGATCAAGATTATGGTAGATTTGTAAAATACGTTCACAAGTAGGCAATTTTTGGAATTTAATCGAGATATGAAAAAAAATTGCTGATAGGAAAATTTTCAAAATTTAAAATAAAATGATGAATGTTTTATTATCTTTTACAACGATTCAATTTCAGAATTGTAATTTGTTCAATATTCAAAATTTCAGGATTTATCTGGCGTTTGTGAACATCCTTTGAGTGATTTAGTAATCGCTGGGGAAGCAGCTAATCCTCTTCCAACAGCCTTTCATACTTTATTACAAACAATAGCGGATTTAATGCTTCTCCTACCGCCTGGTATGTAAATAAATTTTATACCCTAATATTTCGATATAATTACCAATATATAAGGAATCGTTTCTCTATTAATTTTAATTTTCATATTAAGAAAGAGAAATTTAGATGTAATTTTTTTATGACAATACGCTTCACATAATTTTTAAAATGTATACTCAAAATGCAGCATTGATGTTTGCGTAAGATAGGTATAAATAAATTTTCAAGGAAAGACTAATTGGTGAATAAAAAATGAGGAAAAAGCATAAACGAAACATTACCAGAGTCTGCTTTTTTATCCTAATTTGCTAAGATGAATCTTTCTAGTTATGGACTGCAGCTTATGTTATGTTACATACATTACATTTGTATTTCGCATTTAAATGTCTTCATCTCTAATGCATTGAGAAGGAGTGAAAATGCAATGAAAAGGAATATATAAACGAACGTGACCTGAAAAGAATGTAAATGTAACGTAAACTTTAATAATGTCACCCATTTCAACTGTAGTAAAAGAAGCATGACCCTGGAACTACTACTGTCGTGGTTTTACTAACTTACAACCCATTGAGTAGCGTAAACCAGGAAACTTTATTCACGAGCTCTTTTTAAACTTTAAGTCTTCCTGTGATCCATAGCTAAACTTTTACGATATTAAACTTACAAGAAAGAGAATTTTTACATAACGTTGAAATCAATGAAATCACCATTTTTTCGTGCTAGAATTTCTAGTATTTCTTAGATTTTTCTGTCACGTATGTTCTTGGATAATTAAAATAGCGAAATCTCGGAGGACATTATTTGTGCTATAAAGGAAAAAGTAGCTATTGACCTAGTTCTGCAATCATTTTTATGGTGCATTATAAAAAAAGTACTGAGCACATATTAAAAACCTCAAAGCAAAGTCGAATTCTTTTTAAACGATCAAAGAACTCACTATAATGAAACGATTGTTATTTATGTTTTTTTTGCTATGTCAACATAAATAATCTTTGGATGTTTTATAGGGTCTTCATTACAACAAGCAGCAGTACGATGTTGGGGTATAAGATTCACACCAGCAGATCACATGTTCCTCCATCGAAGTCATGTTTTCAGCAATATCAGTAAAATTTTATCGAGATCCGAGGAAGAAGAAGATGTAACCATCAGTATGCACGAAAGTCATCAATCGTCTTACTCTCAACAAACAGCAAGTTCTGTCGAAGCTTTAAAGGACCTAACACCAACTGTTGAAATTAAAGCATCGAGTCGTCAGGCTATGATAGGAAGTTTGGTGGATAATTGCACAGAAACGTTTTGGGAATCTGGTGACGAAGATCGTAACAAAACTAAAGTGCTGACAGTGTTGTGTGCAGCACGTTCATTTCCATGCATGGTATACGTTCATATCGATAACTGCCGTGATTTAACACACAAAGTTTCTTGTGTTACATTCCAGTCAGGAATTAATCCAGATGAAATGTTTAAATTACGTACAGTTGAGATTGAAAGTAGATCAGCAGGTTGGGTTAATTGCCCAATCCCTGATTCACGTCACGTAGTTGTTGGCTTGGAATTAAAAGGTCCTGACAATTCCTTAAGAGTAAGGCAATTAAGAATCTTGGGTGAGATGGAAGGTGAATCATTAAAAGTTGGTAAACAATTAGCCGCCTCAACAATCCAACAACGTAATTGCGAAGCTGAAACTTTAAAAGTCTTTCGTCTAATTACTTCTCAAGTGTTTGGTAAATTAATACAAGGAGAACAACAGCAACAGCAACAAATCGAACCAGCTGATGGAAATAATGACGATTTGGAAGATAGTCATGATTTGCGCGAACATATGGTTGGAATATTATTTAGCCGCAGTAAATTAACTCATTTGCAAAAACAAATTTGTACACATATTGTTCAAACCATTCGAAAGGAGTCACTTCGTTTAAGAGAAGAATGGGAAACTTTATTGTGTTCTCCCACACCTGCTAATAGTTTGTTAAGTGACGGTAGTGATATACCAAAAGCTGCTGACACTTATTGCTTCGAAATGTTGTCCATGGTTTTAGCTTTAAGCGGAAGCTCTGTTGGAAGAAATTATTTGTCACACCAATATGGTTTACTGAAAGATTTACTGAGCTTGCTGCATACTGGGTCAGCTCGAGTTCAACGACAGGTATTTTTTTACAAAAATATTAAAATTTGTTGTTAAAAAGGCATGAATTTTCCGATTTTTATATTGAACTTTTATTCACATTTTCGGATACCTATTTTTACATGAATACAAACTACTAATTTTAATTTCACAGGTGACGTCTCTTTTAAGAAGAATACTACCGGAAATAAAACCAGAAGCATTGGCGCACGTATTAAGCATTGATCATTTACCACCAGCAGATTTTAGTATTGTATCGGCAGCAAGTAATGGCACATCGAACGCTTCGGCTTTTAATGAACACTCCGCGGGGATTTTGGATGTATTTTTAAGTTGCATAGCTAAAGCCTTAACGGTGCAAGTTAAGGTCAAAGGAAAGGAAAGTAATGGGAAAGCACTGCAAACTGTGTCACTCGCCACAAGTATCCATCCAAAAAGTAACGTGGGTCCTCGGTGGTGGTTGAGGGGATGCATGACAAGGAAATTGGCCGAAGTTATTATCCAACTTCTCCAAGATATGGCATCGGTAAGTTACAAAAATACTCTAACGCTAAAATTATAATTAAGAAAAAAATATATTTTATGAGTAAAGCTCTCTAACTTTGTTACTGGAGTGTGAAAAAGATTTATTATTCACTCCACGTACGGCAGATATTGTTAAACACGTTGTTTGCAATTAAAGAACCGTGTGGGCAATACAAAAATGAAAATTTGGCCGTTTGCTCCTTTTACAGGGAAAATTATCCGAATCCTGGGCTGACGTAACGAAAGCGGCTATAGCGGAAAATATAATGAACCTAACTAGGTTGGATGAAAAAAGTCGAGAGCCCGCAGGATGCCTTCGTACACCCACATTGTGGTTGGCTTTGTCTTCACTTTGCGTCTTAGATTCCGAGCACGTAGAAAGGCTATCCTCTGGGCAGTGGAGTGCTACCGATGGTCAACCTCCACCTCCAAGAGTAAGTATACGAAAAACAGCAAAGTAGAACACGCATTAAATGGATCAATACGAGTTGCAGACTTATTATTTCTTATCGTTCGTGTAACCTCCATTTATTAATCCCTTATGAACGTATAAAACTTTCATTTTTTCAGCCGACATGTAGCAACCACGATGACGGAGAAACTACCGCAATAATTCAGTGCAACGTTTGCGGAAACCTTTGTGCTGAATGCGATCGAGTTTTGCATTTACACCGAAGAACTCGAATGCATGTGAGACAAGTATGCAAAGAGGAGGAAGAAGCTATACGTGTAGACCTTCATGAGGGTTGCGGGCGTACCAAACTTTTCTGGGTTTTGGCATTAGCCGATAGCAGAACATTAAAAGCATTGGTTGAATTCCGCGATGGTTCTCCAAGGAAACCAGTGGGTGCCACTTCA
The DNA here is from genome assembly GCA_949825005.1 of Gasteruption jaculator. Taxonomy (NCBI): domain Eukaryota; kingdom Metazoa; phylum Arthropoda; class Insecta; order Hymenoptera; family Gasteruptiidae; genus Gasteruption; species Gasteruption jaculator. Next base: position 16,400,964 of record OX463763.1, on the reverse strand, counting down.
GGAGTTTGTAGATTTTGTGGAACCACTGGAAACAGCGGTTTGTTGGCGATTGGAAACATTTGCTCGGACCACGATTGTCAGGAGCACGCAAAGAACGCGTGTAATAAGGTTCATCCATGTGGACATATATGCGGAGGAGTCCGGAACGAAAGGCCATGTCTACCTTGTTTACATCGATGTTCACCCGGTAGTGACTTAAAACAAGATGCGGATGACATGTGTATGATATGCTTTACAGAGGCTCTATCTTGCGCACCAGCAATTCAATTACAGTGTGGTCATATTTTCCATTTACATTGTTGCCGGAATGTTTTACTTAAACGATGGGTTGGGCCGAGAATCACTTTTGGATTTTCCTTTTGTCCTATTTGTAAAGTTAGAATAGAACATCCTATGTTAATGGAGCAATTGGCAAGTGTCAAGGAACTTTACGAGGATGTCAAGAGGAAAGCTTTGATGCGTTTGGAGTACGAAGGTTTGCATAAGTAAGTGTGAAGGTTTTACGATACGTTGTCCCTATATCACTCCACCACCGTCAAAATAATGACCTCAAGTTCTACGAGAACAGAAAACTGAACAAAAGTTTGACCATTGTTAAATATCTTTACAGAGCGGAAGCAGTAACGGCACCGGGAGGACGTTATTACCAAGATCCAGCAGCTTTTGCTATGGATCGTTATGCATATTACGTCTGCTACAAATGTCAAAAGGCCTATTATGGCGGTGAAGCAAGATGCGATGCGCAATTGGGAGGAGAATCATTTGATCCAACTGAATTAGTATGCGGTGGTTGCAGCGACGTGGCAAGAGCTCAAATGTGTCCTAAGCATGGAGCAGACTTTCTTGAGTATAAATGTCGTTATTGTTGCTCGGTGGCGGTCTTCTTCTGCTTTGGAACTACACATTTTTGTAACCCCTGTCACGACGACTTTCAACGAGTCACTAATATACCAAAGAGTGAATTACCTTCGTGTCCTGCTGGTAATTTTTTTTCTTTACAAATTTCGCGTTAAACAAATATGTAGTAACTTTCCCTTAGCTACAAACTAATTTGCTAAAAACGACTTGGACAGGAATTTGCGAATATGAAAAACAAGTTCAATTAGACTCATTAACTTTTTGTTGAATCAAAGGCAGTTCCACATTTTCTCTCGGCGGATAATCGTGATGAATTGTCTGACTTAAAATTCTTTGACTCAATCTAGCAATTTCTAGGCAGCTACAAATGTGCAGCGAAACACTGATAAAATAACATACATATTTGTAGCGCCAGTCTAACATTCTAGATCCTACGTGAAAGTTATATAGACATAGAGTCTAAGTGACAATTATATCAATGATATGTAATTTTTCCATTACGCGTTTGTTGAGAAGTTAGTTCGTTTTGATTGAGTTTTTACTTCTTCTCGTACTTCCTGGATTATTCGGAGAATTTCACATTAGAGATTTCATCATAGAAATTCTTCGAGACTTTGTGTATTCTAGCCTTCGAGAAATTCCGGAAAACTTCGAAATGTTATACATTTTTTTAGAAACGTTATTTGTAAGACTAATACCAAAAAAAATATTTATTATTTCTGTATAAAAAATCTTTCTGAAAAAGTTGCATTCTAAAAGTCATGGTCTCTATGGTACATCATGAAAATTATGATTTCTTCTAAAATCTTTACAAACAATACTCTGACATATTTTTTTGTAAATTATTTTGAATTTAGTGATTTATTTGTGAATATTCTCGACACTAAAGCTAATAGCCATTCTTTCTACGTGCCTTTTCCATGCAGAATTACATTATATTCTTCTGTAACTAATTTAAAGGAAATTATTTTTTGTTTAATTTATGATTTTAATAATTTATGTCTAATCTACTTTCAGGACCTAAAGCAAAACAGATAGATGGAGATGAATGTCCTTTACACGTAAAACATCCACCAACTGGAGAAGAGTTCGCCTTAGGTTGCGGTATATGCCGTAACGCGCACACATTCTAAATCTTCCAACTTTTGAAGAAAGAATTTCCATCAGAAATCGTTTAAAAGGATAATTATGTATATTTCTTTTTAATGGATTTCTAACTCCTCGTAAAAAATGTATCTGAAGGAGCTCTCTAAATAATGTTTTCCCTCCTAGAGAATCCTTTACATATACTACTCCTAAATGTGGAATTGATGCGTTATGATACGTGTATACAAATTTTAGAGACAAAAGAGTATGAATGAGTCTCAAATGAGCTTCACGCGATAAAACAGTGTTCTATAAAATAAGACATTTTTAACAATTATCTTTAGAAAATATCATGAAAAGTCAAAACGATATGGAAGTTACGACAAAGATGGAATCTAAAGTTTTCTTTTTAATGAAATATGTAAATGTAAAAGTGCACTGCGTAGATAAAATTTAAGGAATGTGAAATCGATTAAATCATGTCAGTAACAATCTTTACAAGTAAAGAATAAACATCTTGTGGAGTTGGGTGAAAAGTAAACGTAAGAAGAAATAAGAATATTAATCAAGACGAGGAAAAAAAACAAATACGGTGAAAGTATTTGGTTCCCACCATAAAGAAAAATGTACTTCTTTGAGTTATTAACAAGTTATGACTCGCATTTTTCTTGCATTTGCAATTTATTTTCTTTTTTGTACTTTTTCATAATTTTGTGAAAAAAGGAAAACAAGTATCAGTTTTGTTTTGCCAATACCTGATATTTTTTTGCCGTGTATTTACACAAGCATTAAGCAAAGAAGAAACAACATTTAGAAAAAATTCCATTTTCAATCATTGTAATAAATATTTAGGAGAAAATTAATTAATTGCAAGCAATTTGTAAGCTCTATTGGGCTTCTTATGGTTGTTGAAAAAATTTGTGTTCGAATTTCGTGAGAATTAAATTAAAGGAAAAATGAGTGATGACGACATTGTTCTTTAAATTTCTTATTTAAACCAGTTATCCCAATAGTGTAGTAATTATTAATGATTTACTGAAATAATATAAATGTTATTAAGTCTTTTTTTAATTCAGTAGCAAGGAAACTTACGTATTTGTTATACTTGCAGTTGTAAAAACGTTACATTTTTTATGTTCTCAGAAACACTGATAATAATTTGAATTGCAAAATCACACCAATTAAAGTAAATTCTCTTAACTTGAATTTTTACTTTAAAATATTAGTATGTATATTCGACTATCTCCTTAAATAACTATACTCCATTCCACTAATTTTCACATTATATACAAAAAGCTATGAAAAAAATAAAGGTGCATATTTTTGAATTCCATAAAAATCAACTAACGAATAATATTAGGTTATAACATATCCTAGTTTTCCGCTTAGCGTCTAGCTAAAAAACGGTAAAAATACGTTACATCCTAATAATTCTAAAAACCGTTAAATTGAAAATATTTACTTCTGCTAACGTCCACTATTAGCGCTCTCAGGAATTTTGAATTACTGCTGGATATAACAACGCCGGTAACTGATTCTTGTTAACAACAAAATTTCTATTACGCTAAAAACTATTAAATCAAAGGCCTCTCACTTGAAAATATTGTCCCAATTGTATAAATTCAAAATTCGCATTTAAAAGATTCCACGGAAATGGAATAATCAGCAATAATTCTAAAAAACGGATATCTGAATAAAAGTACTACTTTCAACTTTTTACTGATTTCGTATGTGCACAAAACCCCGGTAATTACAAATTTCAAATCTTCAAACAAACCGGTTAAACTAAATACTACGAAATCAATGCCCTCTTACTTTAAAATATTTCCTCACTCGCGAGTGTTTGAATGTCCTTTTGAATAACTTCCTTTTCTCTAATCTTCACATTACGTAGTACGTCGTACCTACTGTTATTTTTAAAAGCTAATTTCCAATGAACTTGTTTCGACAACTATCGAATTCTAAGACCGGCACATAAACAACAGCAGCCGCCGAATTTGATCCCGCCTTTCCGATCGATCCAAGATGGCCGCCGGCAGTCTGGGCACTGGTGGCGCCGTGCCGTATAACTTTAGTAAAACACGCAAAGTAAGTAACGTGTGTGAGTGTGTGTACGCGATCCTGACGTTTTTCGCCTTGATCAGCGGTAAGTAGCTTTTATTTACATGCTTTGTAACAAAAGTTACATAATTCAAAACCCGTGAGACACGTATTCGTCTATTCACGTAAATATCCGTACTGGGGAAACGCTCATTTCGATCTTATAAAGCCTTCACTGTCGTCCCACGCACTTAGTACCACCCTGAATTCTTTCAACAGCTCCTGTCAACTTCGCTCTGTTTATTTTTATCATGAATTACATCTAATTACTAGCGTTCAGCATACTTTCTTTGTATTCTGCAATTCAGCTGAATGTACTCTCGATAGATGGAAAACAACCAACATCAAATTCAGAATAACAATCTCGTCAAAGCTCGCACGTATTCCAAGACCAGAAAATTGATTTTAGGTGTCAGCTCGTATTTCGCCGATTTTTAGTGACCTTTTAGAAGCTTATTAAAATTCACTTCACGGCGTTTCTTCTTAATTACAAAAAGGGGGATCAATTTGATCTCAAAATGCGATGACTCCCCTGCAGGCTAAAATCTAACCTTACCAGCTACGGAAATAACCCTACTTTCCTCGTTCGAAAACCTTCGACTTTTTCAAACGTGTGTTTTCATCAAATGTAACGTTTTTTAATTGAGGTTAATTTGAAAAATTCCTTCCTGTTATTTCATGTTACTTTCAGAAGGATTGGTACTATATTTAGAACGTTTTTTCTGTGATGTTTATTCGCGTACATATCGAACGATAAAGTGAGTCATCTCGTAAGAAGGAATGACAGAAACGACTATTTATGTATTTGCTGAAATTCGTCAGATAACTTGAACCTTTTCGTTTAGAAATAATGTTTTTGATGGAGATTTTCTCACTCAGCGGGAGTCATCGAGAATCCTTTAACATGTAAACTGGTTTTAGTCATTTAGACACGTGCGTAACACGCGACCAGATGTATTTCACGCAACTTACGCACTTTAACGCGAAGGTCTTGTTTATGGTAGCAGAAACACTCTTTGAATACAGTCCCTATTTTTTAGGTGTCCGCAAATCAACTGTGTTGTTATTTTCGAGTGTAATTTGTACAACTAAGCTGCAAGGAAGCACTTGTTTTTCTCATGATTGAAATGTTTCTGATAAAATGTGAAAGTTTGGAATTGTTTAAATTTCGTGATAAGTGGTTCAAAAAGTGGAGTAGAATTAATCGATTTTCAAATCATACCGGTACATATTAGATTTTTTCTGGAATCAGAGCGAGAAGATATATTTGCAAGGGAAATTAGGGCATATACTCGTATTTAGACACTTTACTTTAGTTCCAACTTTTATTAAATTTACTGTTTAATCCAAGAAACAGAACTAGATGACATTTCTTAGAGAGTAAGTGGTGACGAAAAAATATTCTAGACTTATTTTTAGAAGTAATAGAATATTCGTGTTGTTTTCGAAGTTGAATATTAAATTTAGATACTTTCGTATACAGTGGATTTGGAAATATTAACTTTCTCGATGAAGAAACCAAAAGTGTGAAATTTATATTATCGACACAGGGTGAAAAGAAAAGATTTCTATGTTTTTGGTGTATTAATATTAAATCTTTTAATCAAAGAAACTTCCTGATATTCACCATTTTTTTTACTATGGTACAAGCGAAACTCACTTGGCTCTAGTGTCGTTAACATCGACAAAGCAATTTATTCTATAAAGTTACTACGAGCCAAAGAAAGTGTATAACTTATCAGTATTCAAAATTCTGTTGCCAGATTTTTCTATGCATGCTATTTGAAATGATATAAAGTGACGTAATTAAAAAATGACAGCATTTTATACTTAATTTTGACATGTAAAATTTGTTTGCAACAAAAATTCAGTTATTAATAAGTTGAAGTTGTGAAAGTTAGACTTTTTGCAATTCATAACCCAAAAATTGGAGTTGAAAATGAAATGTTTTTTTATAATTAAATTTTAATTCTTTGAATGTTTTAAATTTTTGAGATTACATTCCTTCAGAATGCAATAGTTATCAAAGTTAGAAACTTCAGATTATAAATTTTTTATATCTAAGAAATATTTTTAATCTAAGAAATTTGAAGTAAAAGTTACTGTGTCAATTTCTTAAGCAAGATTGAAAAGTTGAAACTAAATTTTAAAACAAAGTTGCATGAAGTTGTGTAATTACTCATCATTAACTTCAAAACCTTTATTGTTTTTATAATATCTCTTTTGACTAAAAAAGTATATAATTAGCATTAGGAGAAGTAATGAAGAATAATTACTTAATTGGAAAACGAGAAGAGCTCGTGATACAAGAACTGATCAATACACGCATTCGACACGCAACTCAGGTTTGCAACATGTTAGACTACTAAAGAAATCTTGAAACATGCATATAAAAAATATTGGAGTTCGGCGATTTATAAAAAGAAATTGTAAATTTGCTATAGTTCAAAGTTACATATCTTAATTTCTTAAACATTTTCCTAAGAAAGTTAATTCCTCAGGAAAATTGTGTGAATCTCCAGTGACATATATGGTACTTAGAAGAAAGTTCTCGCAGGTCGCATCGGGTAATAAGCAGCGACACGTTACATTAAATTTTTAGAACATATTAAAATATAAACACCTATATAATTTGTGTTAACTCGCAAAAGGCTTATAACACATAAGCCAGAAGGAAAACAAGTTTGATTGAGAATTTGGATTGTACCGTTACAGCTCTTTTATTTTGAAACTTCTCTGGAAGTTTTAGCATAACTTCGTTACTTGAAACTTTGATAAATCGCATCTCAACATAACGGAGGAGTATCATAATAATTATGGTTACATATGACATCCACTCTAAGTTTGTTGAGAATTTTTACTTTAATCAAAGAAATGAAATATGTGTGGAAGACATTTAGCTCGTAGATAGATGAAAAAGTATCAGACTTGTATACTGGAAAGACTGGGTATGCATTCAGAGGCACACAGGAACCGGCAAGACTTCTGCATTTATATGAAACGAGCAGAAAAAGCCTTTCAAGTAAAGTACACGTTATTTTCTACTCAATATTACGTACTTTCAGCAATAATGAATGGATAGAAAAAACTTTGGTAGGTTGTATAGGCATCTTTTATCATGATTCTTTTTGCGTACTAACAATAAGATTCCGGTATCCCATAATAGGTATGTGGCACAATTCACACACTTGTAGTCTAATTTAGCCTTACTTTGTTCCGTGAAATGAATATTTTCAAGGCTTTAGTCCTTTGATAGTGCTCGAATTTCTCTTTTTTGATGAAATTTGTTTGCAGAAGTGCGTACAAATATTCGAATTAAAAGCGATACCGACCTACTGTAAATCGATATTTTTAACCCATACCGTGAACTAAAACGAATCAATAAAAGCGATTTTAAACGATACAATTTTTATGAAAATGTACTCTCCAATATTGCATAGTTTGATTCAAATGTTACTAATTTAAAAAGAAATTAGTAACATTCTAATTTTTTTTATCAAATTACAATTTTCGTATCAACCTTGAACTCGTAGATAAGAAGTATTATTATAAATTAAAAAAATTATATGATTAATACTGAGTGAATGTATTAGGATTGGGCTCAATATTATTTTTTTCAAATACTAATAGCACATTTTCTCTACGGGAAAGTCGTTCTTTCCGAGACTAAAGCTATTAATATGTATGTGCATTTGAATGACCGTTACAGAATCGTCGTAGTATTATGTTAAATTTTACATCACAAGGACATGTAAAATTCATGAAGATCGTGCATCGAGTGTGGTTGGTCGTAGCCAATATTTTTACGAATCTTTTAGTTCTTTGCCGTATCGATATCTATTGAATAATCAGTGTCAAATTGTTTTATCAGATGTTATATTTTGTTTTCGATTTTTACCGACCATAACTTTAACCATTAGATCGACACCCAATCAATAGATAAAAGATCAGATGGTAGAATAAATCGAATTTGAAACAAAAAAATATTAACAAATTTCGGATAATTAAGTCGTTATTAAAATTGTTAAATAACTGGGATCCAAATTTACTTTGTATTTTTGAAAACTTACTCATTGTGTTTAAAATTCTAAGTTTAGGGTTTATTTTTATGAATTTTTTACAGTCAATATATTGCCCGCAATGTGATGTCTAGTAAAAATTGCCTTTTAAAAATTCAAGGTTTGGGTTTTGATTTTCAAGTGGTGCTTTGACATCAGAAGATATATGATGATTTAACACTATCACCCTAAAAGCAATTCATTATTGTTTTTGCACCTCCAGTCATGTTTTTTTTAGAATAAAGATACGACTTGGCATTTTAATAAAATTCAGGTATAGTTACGTGCTCGGAATCAAGTAACGGTTATAGGTTCGTTTAATTAGCAAAAGATCTAGCGGATCATCGATGTCATTATTATGGCTTTTGCTATTTGTCATTCGTTCTTGATTGCTTGAAGTATCTGACCACCATAAACATCGGCGCAAAGTATGAATAAGATTTCATGCAAATGCATTAATTGTTTCCTACGTAAAGCATCTTACCTTTTTTATTATTCTTATTTCCTTTGAAAAAAAATTTGGAAATTCTTCAGTCACTCTAAGGACCGTTTTCCATATTGTGAAGTCTGTAGCAGAACTTGAAAATATTAACCCTAGTTCTGTGTAAGATCTGACCACTATTTGAGATCCGTCAGATCAAACTTTTCACATTTTAATTGATTCACTTAGAGTAATTGTTAAGAAATGAGTACCAGGATATCATAGTATTTAGATTGCGAGTTTCATCGCATGTAGACTGTGACCGTACACATTGTGGGCAGGCTTTTTTAAAATCCGTGCGTGTACATTATAATGGGATTAATGAACTTTTAATTACATTGGAGTACCCTGTTTTTGTGCACATATTTACATTTTTATGTAATTTTCTTCTTCCAGCGAATATTTTTGCTTATTACAAATTTCGTGATTTGTCATGAAAACAATAACTTCGTTTACGATGTGAATGAGTTACATGTATTTATGAAAGGAAAAATAAAGTAAAAGTAGATGATACAATTTTCAGAAAAACGAGTAGTTCGCATACTACAGAAAATTAAATTGTTTCGTAGCTACAAATTATCGTGATACGAGAAATCGATTGTGGAGGTTCGTTACAACAAAATCTCAGTGAAAAATAGTAAAAAAAACAGTTTTTTGCGGAGAAACAATAATTACCCTTGTATATGGTATATTTTGACAATTGTAACAGATTTTTTCGGAAAAAAATACTAAGGACCTTTTGGGTTAGATTTAAAAATTGTAATATAAAAAGGAAAGGGGGATTTGAAAATATTGTAAAAAATCTTTTGACATTTTTTCCAAACTTCTGCTATATTTTCATCAGTTTCTCAAATTTTATAAACCTGTTAGAAGAAAGTTCCGAACTTGAATAGCATTAGTATGTTTCTAGGACATGTATCTATAAAGCAGAATATCGAATGAAGGAAATTGATTCGCAACGGGATGTCATTTAATCTTACAGAGAAAGAAAACACCAAGGATTTCACTAATTTGCTACTTTCTCTGCGAAGTTTTACATTGTTTTACCTTTAGAGGAGCTTTTTTTCATTGCAATTTGTGTTTTTCTTGAGATGAAAAATATACATGTTTGCATCCAATACGTTCTAAATAATGGTCAAGTTTGCTCCTGGTTCATGTAGGAGCCTGTCCTGTCTCCTAAAGGTTAAAGTCAATTTCTTAAAAAGGTTCGCCCTTTCCTCATTTCCTTTTTTTATTTTTCAAAACCACGGGATTTGTTATGGTGTTTTGCCTTTTTGTATAGTAAGTTTTCATTGTTGGTTAAATACATTTTTATATGGTGTACATATAAGGAGAGCCCATTAGTTAAATTCCTCTCCTGCTGCGTTGCTTGATTTAAGCTGAGGAAAAAGTGTCCCAGCACAGCATAACAGTGAATAATAATTAAATAACGAGCTACAGATTCTATTCTCTTAAAATGTATATTTTTTCCTTTTTCCGTAATTCACAAAGAATGTCGCTTTTCGGACAAGGAATATTTATTACCTTATACTAATAATATAAACAGGAGAAGGAAGCTAAACATTGCAAAATGTCACGGAATGTAAAAAGTTACAAAAGATATTCTGCACCATAGAAAAGAAAAAATATGAAAACTGTATACCCAAGTATGTTACTGTAGGTAATTATTGCAACATTAGAAGTAATATTATTATACTCTTGAATTTAATTTTCTGTGGTATAGTAAAATTTACTTTTTCCTGCTTTCTCCTTTTTTGCATCTACCTCTTTACCCTCATTTTCTCGCATTAAATTTTTATTTTCGAAGAATCGCCATGTCTAATGGAACAAAAATAATTGCCTTTCGTATTTAAATGTTTGAGCCTGTGGCTTTAAAAGTAAGAAGCATCTAAAAATATCGCATGTATTACTGCTTATTAAAAATGTTACACAGCGTATTCGTAGCACATTCGACGCAGGTACATGACGGCAAAATAAATCTGCTAATAATCTTTCTTGCTGATGCACTTTCGCAGTCTCCTACGTACTACTTTTCCATATCACGTACTTTTATTTCAGTAGTGCAGTAATTGAAAGGTGCGTAATGCTACATGTGATATTACCAGCGAATATTACAGCCTTTCCTGCTCTGACTGAAACTAATATATAAGGAGCACTCTGCGAGCCAGAAGTACGAAGTCAACAATAGTTCCTCTGCAACACTTCTTGCACATGCGTTTCTTCATGTTATTTTGCAGAATTGCTTTCAGAGACTGTTTCTTGTTGAAAACTATACTACCGCACGAAGAAAATGTATAAAGAGAAACTGAACTTGAAAGAAAGACACATTTATTTTGAACTTCAACAGACTATAAAAACTTCCCAATGCTTTTCGAGGGAATTCAAAGGAAAAAGAGAAGAGTGGAGTAGCTATAAGTGAAATTAAATCAACAACTGATTCCAGTCCGAAAGGTTTACTCTCGAAAATTTCTCTTCCGAAAGTTGCTCCGATATTTAAAAGAGAAACTGAACTGATATACGAAAACATCCAATTTGTTTTTGCTTTACTCGTATATATTTTGTTCTCATTTACAAAGTACCTTCTCAGAGGTCTGGTTTATCAATATTTTTCAGGAGTTGCGGTGGAAAAGGTTTTTATCTACCACATAAGGAATTTCCTGACTAGCTCTTTTTGTTATCTCGATCGGATAAAATGTTTTAGAGATGACAAACTTACTCTGTTTTTTGTTAATAAATACCTCCATCAAAATTGGATTGTTCTGATTTTCTTCTTTGCTTTCTATTTTTAAGTTGGCGTTTTTATTAAATTTAGCTACTTCTCAAGAATAAATTATTAAATTAGGTACAACATAAATTCAAAAATTTTGGAAAATAGAAATACTAATTTACGGTAAATTGGAGTACTTGAAATAATAAGAATTTAACTTTTCCATAACTAAAAGTTAGTGTTACTTATGGTATTATAATATAAATGCTTTAAAATAAATTATTAATAGAATATAGAATTTATCAATGTAAATACAACTTAAATTCTGTATCACTGCAATAAGATAAATTTCGTTTTTGATCACTGATGTGTGATTATTCTTATCTTGTAATCACCGTTTTACCGTAATCTGTATTAATGTTAGGACACCAGACCGATCATTCTTAACGAAAAGGATACTACAGTTTTAACTAACAGTTAAAAAAGGATTAATAAAAAATTATACGATCGAGAAATTCGAATGTTATGTTTTACAGATTACAGATACTTTTCAACTTACAGACTGTTTTAGCAATTACTCCTATTAAGCATGAGATTGACAAACTAGTGATGCGGTAAAGAATTTGTGAGTTAACTATGCACGCATCAATAGTAATTGCTAACTCTTTAGTAATTACCCCTTGCATCATAGTAATATGGATGCATAGTAATATTTCCTCGTGGATTATTTAATTCCATGGACACTGAAAAATTTCGAAATTTCAATATAATGATTTTCACTTTCTTTTTTTCGCTGTATCTCCAAACCAATTTTTATATTTCCAATATGAAGGATATTCCCGAATATTTTCCAAATCAGATTCACTGATTTAAAGTCTTGAGTCACAATTTGCGCTTTAAAAAAATTCTAGTTAGTTGCCCTACTTCAGGATCCTTATAAAACCCCATATTCTAAAAATTCGCGCAAGTTAACCGTTTGTTTCTAGAAAGAAAATGATAAGTTTGCAACAGCAAGGTATCCTATAAGGTCCGATTATCTAATTCAAGATCAAGGTTATCAAAGGTTGCCTCGTCTCTGCTTAACCGGAATAAATTCACACGTGAGAGAGTAAAACGTCTATGGTTATGTACTGGGACTCGTTTTACTATATATGTATGTAAGAATGAATATCCATCGGAATGAACACACTAAAGTAGATTCACTTACATATACGCATACAGGTGTAGAAAGCTGAAGGAAGGCAAGGTGAATGCGCCGTGGCCACTATGAAACACCGCAGTCGGATCTTCTTCCTCTTATCCTTCACATTACGCCGAGTGCACCAGTGCACTTTGCAATGTGCACGTTGATTTTGTCATGCGTTACTTACAACATTTCCCACGAAGAAACGTAATAGTTTCATAAAATATTTGATTTCAAAGGGAAACACAGTGTATCAGTTCGTGAAGATTAGTTGATTATTTATAACCATGAAAATTTGGAAAAATAAGAGAGACTTTGAAATTTTATTATGAGACACTTCTTTTGCGATACCGTGTTCAAATTTCACGCTGTTTCAAAGAATCTGATGAATATTGAACGAGGTTCCCCTGCAGGTCACACGAGGGTGATTCATTGATCCTTTAGCAAACACTGTGTCGATTACAATTAACATATCCTAACAACAGGAGGTTTTTAATTAAAAGCTTCAAGAGTAATTATTCAGCGGCTAGTTTGTCAGAGTTTCAAGAGGTGCACCTACGGCTCATAGATGCATACAGTGCGAATGTATAGTGCATAGAATTAGAGAGAAAAAAAAGATAGTTGTTCAGTGAAGTGTTGCAACTTCTGCTTTGTTGTGTTTTTTATGCAAGATATGGGATACGTGTGTTACAATGGTTGTTGTAACATCTTCGGCGGTCACAGTCGTTGAGGATTTCTCAAAAGATACTTTGGGGAGGTAGGAACTGCTGCTAAATCTTCTTTTACAAAAATCCACCAGCTTGTTTGAAATTATTCCGTACAGAATTAAAGCAAGTACCGTATTTGCAAATTTTTAAGTAAAATCGCAAATTATTGTTACGTTTGGGGAATCTAATTCCAGAAAATTCTGCCTTTTCAAAGTCGAGTGGAAAATATACAATTGGCATTTAATTTTTCGTAGTTTCTATTGTTTGTAAGGATTTGAATTGTTAAATAAAATATTATTGAGGGTAAAGGGAAGGAATACGAATCAGAAGAAAATTTTCTTTCCCCTTAAATGCAAACTTTTTTCCCGGTTCATTAAAAATTTTAATGCGATATATACGATATGTATCGCATATACTGATTAAATTTTAGATTCCGGTAACTTTACGAGTACAAATTTTATCTCTCAATATTTCGAGTACAGAAAAAAAGGAGAAAAGTTTCAAAAGTTTTTAATAATATTTTTATATCAACATTTGGTGGCACAACGAACAAAATCTTACGTTTTTTGACGTAATTCATGGCTTTGCATAAATAGCGCGTAATCTTCAAATGTTTAACCATTATGAATATAAAAAGGAAGAAAAGTGTAGTAAATTTTTTATTTACCACCACTGTCTTTCATTGCCTATATAAATTTTACGACAGGAAAGCTAAATTAATCCTTTGCATGTTAAGCCAGTCGATATTTAATAAGCTCCTTTTAGAGTTTTTCGACACGTACATATTGCCGGTTACCCAAGAATTTGTTTAACGAAACTGCCAAGGTAATGGTCAAAGTAATTATATTCGCTTAAAATGCACGTACCATCTGTGCATTCCATCCTTCTTTCTTGCTTTCAAAAATTGTGCAGACTGCAGGTCAAAGATTTTTAAACGAAAAGAAATTAATTACGCTCAAGTGAAAATATATATCCATGGAAAAATGTGCAGACGGGAATTTAAATTAACCAGGAATTTTACGCATGGCGTCATTAGCATACCTGCATTAGTGAGATACCTCTCTTTTTTCCTTCCTGGATAAAAGTTGTATTTTAAATGCAAAAGAATCGACAAGTTAAAAGTATATAAAGTGATTTTGATAATTTCCTTTATTAACTTATAGTTTTTGTATAAAACAAAAAAGGTTTTAACATAGATGTAAACGTGCTCATTGAAATTGGTTTAATTAATGGTAAAAAGCGTCACATTAGAATATCATAATTAATCTTTTTTTTTTCTTAGATTAGACTTTGATTCACTAATTTAGTAGTGGAAATGTCAAATGAATGTAGTGTGTAATTCTAATTGATAGTATCAATATTGTTATGCATTCATTACCCGAAAGTATGGTTGAGTGAACAAACTAGCTAACAATGAAAAGCATAAGCATATAGGTCATTGCTACGTTATGATCACTTCATTGCACTGGTTCAACAATGGAGTTGTTAGTTGTCTACTTGGAATACAGAATGTTCTTCCATATTTTATACGACAATGTTTATACTGTTCAAAGGATTAAACAAAAATAGTAGTGAGAAGGTATGCATAGGCGTTTGTATGGATGATGTATTATTTATTTAACAATCCTTCACAAAATCCCCTAACGGTTTTAGATTTACTTTCTTCCGCTAAGAAATTAGTAAGGATTAAGAGGTTTATGGAATTAAGGGTAACCTGAAATATAAAAAAATTGTAAATGTTCAAAATATTTTATTTGAAAATCAGGAATTTAAAAAAAAAGTTATTTTGATTCGTTCCGCAATTGTAATATAAAAAATATTATTGCTTTTATCAATTAGATTATTTTAAAAACTTTATATATAATTCACAAAAAAATAGAAGCTTTCACTGTACTTTCAGTTTTGAATTTTGTTTTAAGCGATTGTTGCTATCTAAAATTTACAACATCTCCTTCTTTGGTAGGCTTATGCAATTTCGAAATACTAATCAAGCAAGCTTATTAGAACAAGAAATACATTGTTCATAGGAAGATTCGTAGATTTCATTACTCATTTAATTATATTGTTACAAGGTATATTTAAAAAGAATTTTTCAAGGTAATAAATAGCAGATTTATTTCTGAAAATCTGAAAGTTTTAAATCAGGAGCTAATTTTTTCATACATTTTTTTATAACTGCTTAAGCGCTAAAGTGATTAGTCATTCCGTTCTTGCGTTCACAGTAGCTGTAATATTCATCGAATTTTCCGATGTCTTTGTCACGAAACTGTTTCCAATTTTGCGCTACTTAGACACGGAGTGGAACATCAAAGACCGTCTTGGAAATAGCACACTCGGTATTTTCCTCAACGGATGCACTTAATTAAATGTGTTAGCGAAATCAGTCATTTGTATTAAAACCATTAACTACTTCCTAACTAATTATTTCACGTCGTATATAAATGGTCTATGAAAAAGTTATTGCCAAAGTTAAATTCAGTTTTTTGTTCAAAATTGTGTACACATGACCATCTGTTAATAGCTACTATTATTGCTCTATGGGAAGTCTTCAATGTGTCACAAAGTTTACAAAAGCCACTGTTCCCATCTGGAACTGACTGTCCATTATCAGCAAGAGTTTCCTATTTCCCTCAGATATTACCCTTTCGTGTACATACACATGTCTTGATCTACGTAACGGTCTTTTCCTGTTGAGTTGACCCGTCAGCATTCTACATGCACTTCTCACCTCACCTTTTCCTGCTACGTGACCTACCCATCCTAGTCTTCTCGATTCGGTGTTACATATTCTTTTTAGAATATTTGTATAGTGGGCAAAATTCTAATATATATTTAGATCAAGCATTACAATACCGCAATACGAATTTTGAGAAATTTTGTGTATATTTTCTACCATTTCTGTTACAAACAGAAAAAGGCAACAACATCGTAGAAATAATATTAATCAACTTCCAGTACAAGCTTTTATCATCATAATATCTAAATAGTTTGTATATTTTATTATAGTTTGTAAAATGTAAATTTTCACTGAAGTATATTCTAAAAAAATTATGTTATGCTAATATATGTCAAAGTAGAGGATTATCATATTGAAACTCACTAAATTCCAATATCTATTTATAGCATGAAAATCATAGGTTTACGTAAAGATTGATTTAGAGGAATTTGTAAGTTAACGATAATTTTGTAATGGCTTTTGTAATTAAGAGTTAAATTTTAAATGAATAAATAAATCTTTCGCATACAATTATTGAACGATAAGCAAATCTTTTCCTTAGCCTAATGAACGACTCTATGGAATACAATAATAATAATAATAATAATTACTCGCCATTTAAAATGCATTAAAATGGTCATGCACTATTATACAGTTATTTTTCTCCTAAACCATTAACTTATTTCTCTCGATTTCTATAGAAATTATTCGTACGGGCCGTTTTCGCACTCTTTTGTAATTAACTTTCTGCTATATCAGAAGATTTTTCTGCAATCGCATGATATATTAATTTCTTCATAAATGCAATTAAAACTTTGAGTTAATTAGGCATTTAGACCAATTAAACATTCTTTCGCTCCAGGCAATCTACTTGTGGCACTAATGAATGATCGTTTAAGGAGAATAGATTTTCTGTGGATGAGTAAGTTTTAATTTGCTATGTTACAGATAATTCATGAAGCTCATAACTTTTCAATGTTTTCAAGACTACACATTCCAAGTTTATACGTTTCACCTGCGATATGCTTCAACACAACTTGATTTTTACCTTCGTCTTCCCCCAAAAACGGGGTAAAAATTAAAGTTTAAAAAATTGGGTTAAAAGCTCATTTTAAAGTGTAATATGACGCGTAGAATTGATTCCAAAGGTCCATTTTTACGAAATCCTAGCCTCCTTTTTCAATAAATTCCAGACTATAATCACTTAAGTTTTTACATGACCGCCAATAAGATGCAAAAAACGTGCGCGCGTTGTTGTAGTTTTCAATGTAATAAATTGACGAGATACGTTGCTTAGGAACGGATGTCGCGTGTCGTTTTCAGGTCAGAGAAATCTTTCAGAGTAATGACGTTTCTGTCTTCCGTAGCCTCATATGTTAGTCTGTAGCTTGTCGAAGGAACGGATTCTTTCGATCGAAAGTAACCGAGCCCACTTTTCAGTGAACTTGCTTCTCAATTGCAAACGGAAAGAGAGAGGGAAATGAACAGATAAGAATTGCAGAGTAAAAGATCATGATCACGTAGAGTATGCAAGGTCAGCGCATACACCATCTTCCTCCACTTAAATCTTTATTGTTTATACAGTTTTTATATTACGGTTTTTCGATGAATGCCACGGCAGTATTGGGAATCTGTAAATTAAATAAAGTAAATTTAGAAACGGGAAATATTATACTAAATGCCTACATTCATCACTTATAAAAACCAGGGAGATTAGTCGAAATGCTAATCGTCCTAATCGGTCGATCGAGTCTCTTTATAATAATTTTATGTTCTTTTCTCTTTTTTGCTATTTTAAGGAAATTTCGTCCCAAAAATTCCAGATTCAGATGTCGAATCTGTAAAAACCGACTGCTTCAATTTTTCACTGACTAACCTTCGTTCTGAAGAATTTCCAATGATAGAGTTACAATACAATCTGTTTGAGAAGTAAGACAGGACTGTTAGTAAATACTAAGAAATTACAAGAAGCGCTCAAATTGTGATAAGTTGACACCGCACAAGCCTTAATTTGATTTCACGAGGTTGTTATGTTGTCCTTCAATTTTTTAACCTGCATCATGCACACTGAGATGCAACCTTGTTTCAAATGGTTAATTAACTGCAATCATGTCATCAATTATTATTAATAATATGTATTATACATCTGCCGACATTTATGTTAAGATTACTGTACGAACTACGAGTAACCAGCGTTTCATAAATGTGCATTTCTCACGTTAAAGCGTGAGATGTTTTATTGTCTAACAGTGACACTAAATTGGCTTGTAACGTTACACGTGCAACTGTTGTTGTCTCGCGAGTATGTCAGCAGACTAGTCATCGCCTTAGTGTATTAAAAACTGCTTCTCATTTAATGAAAGAAGCAGGCTATAACTGTAGCGGTATAGTTAATAAAGCTTGTTATGTTCACTTCTATACCTAGTTCAACACGTGTACGATGAAACGCCAGCTTATGTGCTTGAATATTTGTGCAGAAAAAATTGAATGGATTATATGTCTCTCGCCAATTCGATCATAAATTTTATTTGGATACCGAGAATCGCGATATATTACAGATCGAAGTCCGAACTTTAATTGTCATAATTCAAACCCATGCAATTAAGACGTTTTCCTATTTCAAAATAGCGGCAAAAAGGTGATAAATTAACGGTTCAGGTACTGAAATACCTATCTATGCCAAGAATTTGCGAGAATACTTCTCGAGGAATTTAACATCTACCGCGAACATGAGTTACAGAAGAGACAGTTCTACAACCGATAAGACAAGGAAGGAATTAAAGGTTACGGGTCATCAGAAAGATGCTGGGTAGCAGTCACCCGATAAATAAATTGCCGATGAATTATAGTCTGCAAATTCCATTAAAGACACAAAAAAGAGGAACAAGAGCAATCTTGACTACACCAATCTGTTACGGTAGCATCAATGCCTTCTGAAGGAAGAGAGCGTCACATCGTTATTGCACGGTCAAGTACATCATCAATGATCAGTGATTTTAATGCCGGTGTTCAAGAGATTATTTTTAGTGGCATGACAACCAATTATAATAATAATATGAAATACTATGCATTACTTCGTGTTTTTGAATTTCTCATCAGGTTACCACCAAGCTGATGAAACAATAAAAATGATGGAGATAGGGAATGATACCGATAGAGAGGAGTTCGTTTGAAGAATTTGCCTCTATTTGAAGCAGAGACAATGACGCCTAGTTAATGTTTTACAGCCATACTCCGATGCTTGACTGCAATCACTCGAGCTGATTGTGTTGCTGTTAATTACTGCTTTTCAAAAGCCGTGCAATAGATAAATTCTATATAGTAGCAATTTTCCTATGCATCATCTAATTTTCACGGATCAAGCTCATTTTTTCAATAGCCATAAACAACTGTAGCTTAATAATTGTTACAATCGAATCACAAATTTTTCCATACTTTTCGATCGCACACATTTGCAGCTGGTAATTTTTTTCGCTTTTCTAGTTGAAAATCGATTTATACATGGATATATAAAAGCTCGTATCATTTTTCTGAATATAATAATAACATTTATGAATTTGAATTCAAATTTTAAAGTTTCTAACAAATTGTTCTTTGCAAATATATTTTTTCGTTACAAATCCAAAGAAAAAAATTTATGAAATGACAAAGATCTACGTCAGCAGCTGCAATCGTGTTAGTTATATGAATTTATGGTCACTAAAGCACAAAAACACGATACCACTAGCACAATCTGGGACAAGCTCTTCTTCTGTTCTATTCGACTTCGTCTATATTTCAACATGTCCCAGATTTTATTATTTAATATGTTTAACAGTTAGATTAGAACCGAGATTACAGTTCACCATTTTTGAGCTAATCTGGATCCACTTATGGAAAGGTCAAACGTAAACGATAGAGAAATGGAAATTTCTTTTAATTTAATGAATTACAAGCGTGCAATTACAAGAACGAAAGCTTAATTGGATGGCAATTTGAGAAGAGAAGTGTACAGAAGAAAAATGATGCTTTAAGAAGTGTGGTACACATAATCTTACGAATGATTCGAAGACACGCTCGAGATGTTAGTCTGTGCATAAGTTAACACGCCAAGATGGATAGACCTTAACATAAAGTACATAAGAATCAGTGGCATGCCTCAAGCACAAAAGCATGGTCAATTAAGGTGAATATGTTCAGTCCGGAACGGCCGTTGCTCCAGAACGTCGCGGAGTTTTGCCTTCGCAATGTCCGTTTATACGGCCTGGTTTTGGCTGTACTTCCGGCCATTATTAATCGAAATAAATTAAAGCGTATTAACATCTTCAATGTTTCGAGAATAATTACATCTTCTCCTTAAAGATTTTTTATAATGATGTATCTACACTTGAAAGAAGCTTCGGTCGAGTGGTAGCTTCAAGTCCACGCTTTATTCGTTCCTGCATGGATTTTTTGCTGGACCGAAACGATCTTTATTCGTCACTGCGTTTAATTGAAGTCGTCCCTTTATGTTCAATTTATATGGCGGAAATTAATTTTGATGAAACATGCTGTCGGTTTTCTTTTCAGTTGGCGATAATATCGTACAAGTTATCACAGATTGACAGTCATGATAGAAAAAAAAACAATAATCTGACTTGTTTAATTTTGGCGAAGAATAGAATTCCAACTAATATAGGATTATACTAAACTTTTGATGGCACACGATAGCTTTACTGTGGGTATCAGAGAAATGAACTCTGTAACACGTGAAGTTGGCTACAAATCAATCTTTTTCAAAGAAATACTGAAAAGTTGTTAGGAGTAAGATTTATTGGTACAACTTTTCAGGTATGACTTACTGCTAACGGGACGTTGCGTAAATTGCATAAGCTTGACGGCGACTGTAAATGATATTAATGCAATTCAATTACATAAGGAATGTAATTTAAGTTTTGTTTATAACAGCAAAACTTACAAAATGGAAGAAAATAATAAGTCCCGAAATTGTGACACAGCAATATTCAAGGCAACCAATACACGTCTAAATTCCTTGTGCTTGGCGTCCTTAAATTAGCAATTTTTGGCTAATAAATTCAATTGTAGTCCCAATTGGCTTTTAGGTTCCACAGCGAAGGCTTCATCCTGATTCTGTTAGAACCAGGATTCAAATATGAAAATTTTTAATAGAAACATTTGGAATTTTAATCGTTTAGAATTCTACTTATATACTTACCCAATACTACTTTTTAAATGATAACTGCCCCTGAATGAAGTTCAGGGTTTTAATGCAATTCAAGACTAGGTTTAGATCTAGATCCAGATCTATATCCACATAAAATGAGTCTTTTTGCGTGAAACCAGTACTGCAAAGACACGGCCAAATATGGTAGACGTCAGTGACATACTGACATCCACCTAGACACCAGCTATGCTGCATATAACTGACAAGTTGCGCAGTCGACAATCACTCGGAGATACTTGCTCTACCCAAATATGGTTAGTTGAAATAGCTTCTATGGTCGAACCAACAAATCGTGATGGGATAGCATTTAAGTTGTATCCGTAACTAATTTGTTTGAATGAAATTCAGTTTATTCGAGTTATTCGACTTTAATAGCTTACAGGCGGAGACGTTTGAATACGAAAGCCAACCAAACAAATACTGGCCGAGGTCGTGTCTATAAAAACTTTTGAGTTATCAGAGTCATTATCTTAAATTTCAACGTGGGCTTTACAAACGTTTAAGACGATCGTTAGAGAATAAAAACTAATGATATCGCGATAATAACTTCGCATGCTGCAATATTTTGGTTGGTCCTTTCGAGTGGAAGCTATTATAATGCAGAATGAGTCATTCCAGGTGTAGGATAGAAACAGAGCAAGGGAGTTGCTAAATTTAATGAAGTGGTTTTGAAATGACTCATGCTGGTATATAATATGCAAGTGCCTACCGTAGAACAACATTTACAACTTCATGTCCAAGTTGAATGGAAAGGGTCAGCAACCACAGCAGATCATGGACATTTTTATGATTACGGATGCACTCATAAAATAAAAAAATAGAGTACACTTACTTTTCCTCCTCACCACGCTGCAATTATTAGTTGTCTATGGACGTTTTGTACTATTTTTCTAGTTAATTTCATTATTTTACGACACGAGCGTATGTCTATTATTCTTGTAGAAATTTTCATTATTTCGACCATTGCTTTCTCGTCAGTGCATGTTAGCATTACAATCTTAAACAGTTTTACAAAATGCGTTTGCTGGAAACAACAAATCTGAATGTGACCAAAAACAATCTTTGGCAGTTCTAAAATTATAAACTGTCTGTAAAATTTATCGGATTTTTCTTTTTATCTAGTTGCAAAAAAGAATCCTAACCTTTTGCTGTCGTATTTCGACTCTCAGCCACTGTAGCAAAGAACCATACTGATTATATTGATCTAAAGTTCAAAAAAAATTTGTATGTAATATCACTTTTGTTTTAAGTAAATTTCAAATTTAAATTAATAAATTTAATTTTTTTGATAATCTTGCATGTGTGTTTTACTGTTCGTTCGAGAACAATTATTTCCGACCAGTACGACACCTATTTTTAAACTACAATACAACCGCAAAGGGTTAATTTATTATAACTTGCATGGCGTGTAGACAAGTTTTTTCTAAAGTCTAGTAAAAGATCGCTTTACTAGACCTTAAAACATTTAACAACAGCCTAATTAGTATAATGCAAAGCATTACAATATGGTATTTCACTGGTCTACTATATTTAAGAGGTCAAAGCTAGCTCACGATTATGCTGTCTTTGGCTGCACGGTTGTGTCCACAGCCATAGTTACAAAGACACATGCATGCAAGAAACGCAAAGTAAGGGAGCTCGATAAGTTCTCCATGCGGAAGTCGCAATCCCGTCAAGGGATATTGAGGTACGTAATCTCGAGATGCAAGTTCAGTGAAAGGTCACGCCGTGGGACTGGTCCTTGTGTGAGAAACGTGCCATCCAATGCAGTTCCATAAGACAGATCCCTTCGCACTTGACACACCATTAAATACGATAAATTCTTGTTTATTCAGGAATTCTTCCTCTTTAATACTGTTACCGCGTTTCTTACGCTGTCTGGGGTGAATATCGAAATCTATGGATGAATTGCAAGTACTATAGAAGTATGAAAGTGAAGTTTCCGGTCAAATTGATACGTCATATCACATTTTTTATTTTCGAATTTGTGACAAACAATTTGTTTCATTTTTAAAAACCTCTTGTTTCAAGTTTGATTTTTTTTTATTTTCACCAATTTCCAATGATGGAAGTAATTATTAATGGTGTTTATGGCTAAATTAACACTTCGCCGGCCGCACGTCTGATCGGGATTCTTTCGTTTAGCGCCGGTATAAATCTCTACGTACGACACTACCGTGGTGCCACCGGCGCTTGCCCAATAGTTCTCGCATGACACCAACGTGGTACCACCGGACGGCATTGTGTTAATACATTCGTAGCCGTTGACGTAAATCTACGTCTTTTTATATTTTCTGTTTTCAAATTTTTAACAGTTGATATTCAAAAAGTTTTCAAAGCATTTTGTTCGAGGCTTGAATTTTTGAATTTTTTTATTTTCGCTGGTTTTCGGAGACGAAGGTGAACAATTTACCGGCTGCGAACGCTATTTCAAATTTATGTATGTAACAATTATTATCTATTGTCAAGAAATTGTAAAATTGGCAATCATTCCAGAATTTTAGGTTTATCTTTTATATTGGCCAAAAAATGCAATAACTCGCAAATTAAGTTCAGGTTAAAAATTTAAAAAATCTCGCAAAGTTGAGATTTGGGTTGTTTTCTGCTGAAAAAACGTGTTTGAAAGATTTGAGGTGTTGCTAAAATAAGATTCAATGTTAAGGGCACTTTCCAGTTCACATTTAATTGGGCATGCTACCTAAACAATCTCTGGAATCTACCCAAAAGGACGATGAAGCAAACAAAGGCAATCAGGTTTGCCACTTTATGGAGAAAGGGAGGAACAAGATGTTTTTGTCCGTCTCGAAAGAATTCACCTTCCCTTTGTTTCCACCCTTTCTCGGGAGATCGATCCTCTGTCCTTCCTCTGGATGAGAATGATCCTGTTTCGTGTATTTGTGAGGGCGCATGAATGCACATACGTGAAAGTACGCATGTTTTCATCTATTGTACCAAACATCTATGTGTATATTATGTAAGGATGTGTGAGAGCACCTACCTTTGGCGCCGTCGCAACGACGGAGACTTGACGGGATTCCACTTCTCAGTACATTGCGCGACGTCGTTTCCTATGCTATAGCCAAAGTTCAGCACGTGTTTCCGGTTTTAAATGTGTAATGCATTGTTTATTACGGTTGCGTGAATGTCCGCTACGAAGTGCCAAAAAAGCTTTAAGAAAAAGTAATACACTCTCTTACTATAATTGCTACCTAACATTATAAGAAGTTTTCAATCACGTTTCAACGATTTAAAAAAAATTGTTTTGAATTATATTTTTTCGTAAAAATGCGAAAAAATATAATTCAAGAAATAATAATTGGTCAAGAAAGATCGGTTGGTACAGTTTTATCCTGTGCTTAATTAAAAATGACTCCGAATCCGCAGGACGAAAAAGGAAAGAGGTCATAGTAAATTTTACTGTATTATTTTAGCTGTAGCAAGTAAAAGCACAGTTCAATATTTTATACTGTAATTATTATTCACTACTATGTAGAAAATGTGATAAAAGCCATTATTACAGAGTGGTCATGTAAAACCAGGGGACTGTCAGCTGAAAAGTGACAAAAAGTGAGAGAAAATCGGAATAAGTGGCGATAAAATGTCCTTTGGGATACTTTTAGTGCATTTATATTCACAATTCCTTTGATATACTGATTGGCACACACTGCAAACTTTTAGCATTTATGAATTATTGAACGCGGCAATACTTTTTTTTCTAATACCTTCGAGAAGTAGTCTGCCATATTTTACTCTTCCTAACTTCTAAGGCTTACGGTAATTTTGTGTATTATTCTTTCCACAAAATAATTTTCTATGCTTTTTGTTTCGTTTTTTACATGATTGAATTTTTATTTTAAAAAAACTGTGTTCAAGATTGTTACAAAAATTCCTAAGGAATGTGCCAAATTATAGGGACAACTTCGGCTAAATTATATTAGCTGAATAAAATAAATGTCATAAATAAAATTTGTGCTTGAAAGGCTTTTATATGCATATTTGATATCCTTGGCAGGACTTCAACTTTCAAGTGAAAAAGATGCAGTGAAAATTGGCTTCCGCTGATGTCAATTTTCAGTTACTGGAAATAGAATTAAACGTATGATTTTTTGTATATAGTTTTTGAAATTAGATATTCTTTGCCAAGAATGCTGTGACTATTTTCTATAACGCATAGGTTTTTTTTTATAATCGATTTTGCTTGCAATGAGTATTCCTCTCAGGAAATTAATTTCCTTACATCGAAGAATTAATGTATTTATGTAACAAAACTACATTTTGAAAAATGGGACAACTTTGAGAAATAGTTTACCTTTCCGAATCCCTTTCTAAAATTTGGTTTACTATTCACCCAAGAGTGTAATAAATTACTAATTTGATATTCTTGAAACCCCAGGAAGAGTTAAGGTATAGTATTGATGCTAATCAGACCCTTACGATAATTAGGAGCGGTGACAGACATTTGTAGGGACTTAGAATTGTAAATTACACATTAAAGAATTTTGAAAATTTGGTTAGAAACAAAGAAGTTTTACCTTAAATTTTAATGCGCTTTTTTAAATTGCTTCTTATAGAAGTGAAATAACGAAGGAATCCTCTTTTTTCGCCCGATTTACTTTTTTTCATCACATGTTGATGCTATTATTGACTGCAAAATGCAATATAACAAGGCGAGTGTCGGATTCTTTTTCTCCCTTTTTTATCGCTCAGCTTTACATTCTGAGTCACGAGTAAATAGCAGAAGAAAATCTTTCTCTCATGGTTGCATATAATTCCTGATAAGACTTCACCTTAAAGACGTTTAATACTTTTTCACTGTAAAATAATAAAAACAAGTCTTTTTTATGGTCTGAGTATTTTGTGAGTAACATACCCCCTTTTTTAAAAAAAAAAGATGTCGCATAGTTAACACGGATTTTTCATTTTCTTGTGTAAACCAGTCATGGTTGTACAGTGAGCTTTAAGTCAAAGGTGACAGAGTTGAAAGCGTCCATTACCAGTACGGTAATGGATCCTTTACACGAATCTAGCTCAGAGAAAAGCCTTTGCTTTGAGGCAAAAAAATATGAGGCTGAATTTTAGATACCAGACATATCCATTGTGTATAAAAATATGTACCGCAGACAATTCCGGACGAATGCAAAAATTGTTAAAGAAATACTGTGACAGAAAGAACGAAGAACACGTAATTGGAAATTTCTTGGTTGCCTTTATCACAACTCGGCATTAAAAGATACTAACAAAGGAACATATCAATTTCAGTAGATGAATATCAATGAGATTTTTGAAGTATTGTAGAGATATTTAAGTGTTAACAATAGTAGATTGAAATATGTTACAGTATGTTATCATTATTTGCAAGTTATTTTAATATGAGTAATTCATAGAATACATAATATACCGCAAAAAAATTACAGCATTACATTGGTATTTCTTTCATTATCTGATTATCGGCCAATTGACGTATAAGAATTGAATGTTCAATAATGGATTCTATTCTCATTCTTTGGCCGAAGATCAAATTGTAAAGGGCGTTCATCTCTTCATCGTGGATTGGTAAATTCTTTCTACAATAGTTTCTCGATAATGTTTTAAAATATTTTAAAAAAGAAATTTGAAAATGTCAAGTTAACGTTTTTAAAATATTTAATAATATAAAAAAATTGAATATTATATATAAAAATAGGAAACTACAAGGAAATAATTCCTCTTAAAATTCTTGATGTGCTTGTTTATAAGTAATTTTATCATATTATTATTATTATTCTAATATTGTTATCATTTTATTATTAAGTCGATACAAAAAAGCTTTATTATTTGGTTGACGGTTTAAATCTTGCTGTACATTTTAAAAAAACGTAAAACAAACCCCTTTCCTTGAATGAAATTTCAACTGTAGGTGTTTTAATTTTTTTTTTACAAGTGTAAGATGTGTATATAGATATAACATATGTAAATGAAAGCGGAGCATGTGAGGGATGTCATATACGTATCTCCTACACGCATTAACGTCAAAACTACCATTGTCCACCTGCTGTCTAATGGAGAATAATAAGTGTTCATTCAGAATCCCACTATTAATGACTGTCCATTAAAGAAAACTCAATTGCTCATATCTTCTATGTTTTTGTTTTCATTTCCTATATTTAATGCTTCAAAGGTGAAGTTGCCACTTGGTAAGAAACGGAGAAAGAGAATTTTAAAGCAACATCTCATCTTTATTTAATGCTCAAGCGTGAGTCGAAGGGAAATTGATTTTGTGCCGTAGCGTAAAAGTATCGCGATGAAAAGACATTGACAGGCAAAGGCGCAATTCCAACGTGACGTTTATTTCCATTTTTTGTTTCGTTGATACTGAATATTTATGAATTGGAATTTTCGAGCTAAATATTAAGCCGACAACTTTTAATTCTTTTTGTATCAGATATAGTATCAAATAATTTATTGTTTAAATTAAGTAATTTGTTTTTAACTTATACGAGATTTTTATTTTAATTATAGAATTATATATAATTATATTTTTATTTTAATATTAGAATTTATATAAAGCTTCTATCCAATGCTAAATTAGAATTCCATTTTTTCTTACTTCCATATTTCAAAATGAGACATTAATAGCGGGAAGGTTAGAACATTTTTCATTAAATTGTAAATTAAATTTTAAGAGAAGGCGGTACTGGAAGGGTCTTTCATGATCTTGGATGCGCGGTTAGCATACCAACTTCCAGTCTCCAAGTCTGTGGGTTCGCATTCCCTCGTTCTACCCATGGATAATAAACATATAGCTGTCACTTTAAACTGTCCAGACTAATAGTAGTTTCTGACAGCGGTGGATTTTAAAGCCCATTTGAAACTATGAGTTTGGAAGTCATTTCCTAACCCACAGGCAAATAGTTCATCCCGGGTGATGTCACTGACTATTATTGCCACATTGAACATCTGGATGGAAAGCCAATGACATTCACAGAATTTTATAGATTTTTCATCAAAATTTGTGAAGAAAAAATTCCTTATTTAGCAATTTTCTCAAATTTTAAGAAACGCTTGAATTTCTATAATTTTACTTGCGTCCTTCCTATAAGGACTGTGGTATTTCTGTATTTTAACTCTTTCCCCGATCTTCGAATTGCAAAGATTCTACCACCAGAAGACACGCGTAATTTTGAAAGCAAATTTCGAATATTCTGTGCTGTTTTGAAAAGGGTCTGTGAAAAATGCTAAAGATATTTTCTTGGCTATAACAGGATTTAGTGCTGACAAATGTTATGGCGCTCGTGGTGTCTGAAGCAAACGTTGAAAGGTGCTGAAAATTTGATGGCAGCCTAGCGCTAGTGCAATTTTCATCGATTCAGCTCATTTCTGTCAAGAAATTTGGATGGGAGAAGATTGAACTGGAGTTTCCCAGTAGACTTTTAAAAATGCATAGGAAAGATTTCCTTTAACTCCTATAGACCTGATTTTTTTTCGGACAGAAAAAAATCGTGAAATTTGTTCTTCTTCAAATTTACATTTCTGTCAACAAATGGCAGCACCAACTGTGTCCTGCATAGTTAAGATGTAACAATACTGAACCAACTAATTATTTTGCAAAATTTTGAAATTTAATAAAGTTAATTTAATAATGTACTATTTGCGAGCGATATTTAAATCAGTTTGTAAACATGAAAAATACAAAATTTGTTCTGAATAACTAAGTAGAAGCTCACACTTATTTTGTTCAGGAAATGTTTCGAAACTGTAGACACATAAATAAGTCATTACTAGGCGTCTACTTTTTCTATTCAGTATTAACCCTTTGGGGACGGCAACTCCGCGTGGAGTCGTCTTCCTTCGTCTTGGAGACTATCTGATCGATTTCTAGTGCAAAGTAGTGTTCCGGTATTTTTATTGTCGCTTCTCATGAATTTTAGATCAATAATAAGAAACAAGACAGGAAAAGTCAATGTATCGAATGCCAGTTGTAGATCTGAGATTCAAATTAGCTTCGGTTTCGAGAGAGAATCGTGTTTGCTGAAATCAGGAGAAATGGACAATCTTTTAGACTGCAGACTGCAGCAGAAAATGATAGTTGCGAAATTTCGTAAAAAAGTATTGTCGTAAAATTCGCGATTTTATGACAATACCTCGTTCTCTTAACAATGATATTATTGCAATTACTATTGAAATTTTTCTCAATACGCAGTAACGTGAAAAGGAGGTTTTATTTTTGGATTGGGAATTTGATAAAGTTCGAGAGCTTTAATTAGGAGCTTTGGAAAGGTATTATTATTCTTCGCCAGACGTGACCCTCTTAATGCTCCTGTTCAGACGTCGCGGGAATTAATTGGTGATTCGTGAATAGAAATTAATAGAATGATATTGCGGTCAGACGTTGGAGATTATATGAGGAGCTATTAAATATTTTTTTCCTTAAAATGCATTCGAAATATTATGGCGAGAAGAAAAATAAAGAGGTAATTTTTTGATATTTAAAAATTCTGAAAATAGAATTATTTAGCTCTATTTAAACTTTAGATTATCTTATTTTTCAAAGTCCATGAGACTAGTACTTTCAACATTTACAAAACGTAATTTTTAGCTTATTTCAATTTTATTATGTTCCGAGTTACCCCAAGTTTTCAGAAACAACAAAAATTTTCTGAAAATTCATAAACTGCAGCTAATTAAGAAAAATAGTGTCTTAATTACCTGTTCTTTCCGAAGGTCTGCACACTTTACAGTTCTTAAATAATTTTTACTGAAAACAAATATTTACTAACAAGGAAAGGTCTCCAACCCGACCTCACCGATTTCAATCATTTTTGGATATGTTGTAGTACTCGAAAAACTAAGAGACACGTGTTTTTTGTTATGTGCGGTAACTCGCTTTAAAGGGGTGAAACCCACCCCTAAAGTTTTATCCGAAAATCGTTTTTTTATCATATCTCGGCTTCTAATTAATATTTTTTAATAAAACAAAGTGGAAAATATTTGTCGTAAGAAGTCGAAGATTTTAGGTGTATTTGTGACCCAAGGGGTTGCAACCCTTATTTTATATTTGAAGATAACTAGATTTTTTATGGTTTTTTTCTTTAGAAAAACCAGGATATGAACTGAAAAAAATAAAGAAAAGCATTTCCGTTTACTCTATCGAATATTTCAGTTGTCGTGTTTCAGAATTTTTTACGCAACCGCCCCCAAATATCGTAAACTACCCCTTAGAGTAATACATCGCATGTAATGATGAACAAAATTTTTTTTTCTTGAGATTTATTACATGTGGAAACAGAATATAATTTATATAAAAAACAATCATTTTATACATTTTTTTGTAATATAGTAGTATAAAAAGGATGATAAAAGTCACCCTCAGAAGTGAATGATTCAATATAACTCGATTTTTATTAATATTTTTTAACGGAATTGATTAAAAATTATTTTTGAGGGGAAGATTTATCCTTTCTTACGAAGGGATTTTTTACGCAACCGCCCCCAAATACCGTAAACTACCCTTTAAAGTAATACAGCGCATGTAAATGATGAAGAAAATTTTTTTCTCTAAAATTATTTATATTTAATATGTTAGTAAAATATATATTGTTTTATATTATATTAGAGTTACTTTTTTATAATTATTATTATAGCTGCTCATTATCATCATTATTATTATTGTTATTGTGTTATTATTATTATTATTATTACTTTTTCTCGACAAAACTATAAATATTTAAATTTTCTTTCAATATTACAATTCACAAAATAATAATAATGATAATAATGAGCAACTATAATAATAGTCACAAAAAAGTAACTTTAATATAATATTAAAACAATATTATATTTTACTAACTTATTAAATTTAAGTAATTTTAAGGAAAACAATTTGTTTCATCATTTGCATGCGCTGTATTACTTTAAGGGGTAGTTTACGGTATTTGGGGGCGGTTGCATAGAAAATCCCTTCGTAAGACAGGATAAATCTTCCCTTCAAAAATAATTTTTAATCAGTTCCATTAAAAAATAGTAATAAATATCGAGTTATATTGAATAATTCACTTTTGGGGGTAAGTTTTATCACCCCTTTTATATTACTATAATGCAAAAATTTATAAAACGATTGTTTTTGATATAAATTACATTCTGTTTCCATGTGTAATAAATCTCAGGAAAAAAAAAATTTTTTCATCGTTACATGCGATGTATTATTTTAAGGGGTAGTTTGCGGTATTTGGGGGCGGTTGCGTAAAAAATCCTGAAACACGACAACTAAAATATGCGATAGAGTAAACGGAAATGCTTTTCTTTATTTTTTTCAGTTCATATCCTGGTTATTATAAAGAAAAAAAGCATACAAAATCTAGTTTTCTGTTTTAAATACAAAATAAGGGTTGCAACCCCTTGGGTCATAAATACACCTAAAATCTTCTACTTCTTATGACAAATATTTTCCACTTTGTTTTATTAAAAAATATTAATTAGAAGCCGAGATATGATAAAAAAACGATTTTCGGATAAAACTTTAGGGGTGGTTTTCACCCCTTTAAAGCGAGTTACCGCACATACAAAAAAATACGTGTCTCTTAGTTTTTCGAGTACTACAACATATCCAAAAATTATTGAAATCGGTGAGGTCGGGTTGGAGACCTTTCCTTGTAAGACCCGATATTGAAAAGGTCTGAGGGTCTTTATTTTTCAAATTCGCTATCCGATGAACCGTACAGGAACCAGGTTATTACCAGATAACAGTGAAAGATTACTTGATCGGTATTTGCTTTTCGTCCGGTTTCCTACCTTTCATTCAGTTCGGGTGAATTAACGCTCGAAGGGGATTGCCTAAAATTGAATTCGTTTCTGCCGTCGGAGGTATGTAAACTCGTTAGCATTGTCAAATTGAAATATTCGCTTTTCGTATAACTGATTCACATTTCACGCTTTCGAATTTTCGTTAATCATAACATCTGGCAAGATATGATTTAAACGCTAAAAATCAATTACGCGCGCCGGAAAAGAAAATTGCAAAATAGTGAAAAATGGTGTAAAATATTACGAAAATATGAAACAAGGGGATATTTATTCCAAATCAAAACTGACACGAGTTTAAACCGATATATCTCGCAACGGATCAACGTTGAAATAATTACAATTAGGATTATGATTTTACAAATATGAACTTTAGGCCAAATATTTGAAATTCAAAGATTAGAAGTCAAAAGAACCCATTTTAAAAATGTTGTCCTTTTTGCTAAGTGTTTATTATTTATTTTGCTTGTAAAATTGTTTTTGGATATTAAAAAAAACAATTATTTTGGAATATGTTTTATCTTTCACGTGATGTTCTGTTTTATGTTTCTGTTTTTATACAATCAAATGAAAATAAAATGAGCCAACCAAGTATATTACATTATATTCAACATTTTAATTAATTGCAATTAACTTTTTAGTCATTCATGTCCATAAGATTGAAAGATTTCATGTGTGTATTATTTAACTCCTTTATATTTCATCTCTTGCCTCCTCATCATCCTTCATCCTTTATTTCTTGATTTAAGTCAATGGATAGGACAGTAATTAGGTAAGTTAATAAAATGATGAGTTTTGATACATTGCTTCGTCATGTTTATTTGAAACACATTTACAATTTGAAATCACAACAGTACTAAGCTACTAATTAAGTATTAAATATTGTAAAATATTAAGTAGAATTTTTAACTTACGAGAATAAATATTTTATTATAAATAATGATTCAATTGTTATATTATGAAAATGGACGGAGTTCGATAAGTTGTATGTCAAGTCAGTCATATTGCAGTTAAGCCCATGTCAAGTTAACTGACTTTAAGAGTTTTTGGTCACCATACTATGTGAAATCTAGGTATCAGTTACTTATACTATAGTTTCTAGTTTTTTTAATTATGTCCCATAATTACCATAGTTTTGAAAATAACGATAGGTTTTAACAAATACTCGACAGTTTTTTTAGAAGAAATTTTGTACAGTTGCATATACAAGGTGCGGCGTAAAGTAATCGGTTATGGAGAAAATAAAGTGCAGTAAAAATACGATACCTAAGTATCAAAAATTAAGTTAACCCGAATTCGTGCAAAGGGTACTTACATTGAATTCCTGGGAGGAAAAAGAGACGCCACGGAAAAAGACATTTCCCCTGCAGGAAAACAATTTTATTACAGTGCCAGCAGTTTTACCAATGAGGAAACAAAACTTGTATATATTGTACAAAAAAAAATAACTGCAGCGTAGTAAAATTGTTTTTATGAACGTTAGACATAACAAATGTAAGGCGTCCGCATGTTTCGGTACGCACTCTATTGTAGTTTCCAAGACAATTCCATATTAGATATCACTTTTCTTACCCACCCATGTACGTGTAAAACCGGACACAGCAATAAATTATTTAGTAGTACTGAGCAAAAATCGGTTGACTGTTGAAACGATAATTCGGGACGTAATTATAAGCGTAAGGGCTCACGTCATACGCATTCCTCATAGCATAATTCATAGCACTCGGCACAGCGTATGTAGTAAATCTGTAGCTGTTCGGGTATGTGTTGGTATGATCAACATTGTAAGCATTGTAATTATTGTAATTTCCTGGTAGGGCGTAATACTTTCCACTCATTTGGTCGTAACCTAACCTGTAATTGGATAATGGCCGGTATCCCTGACTTGGTGAACCGTAATTTTGATTATTGCCATTGAACCCGTGCGAGTAACCGCCATTAGAACTGTAGCTACTATATTGAGGTTTAACGGAAGAACTATATTCGGGTCTACTATATTCAGGTTTTGCGGAATAACTATGCACTCCTGAATGTCCAGGACGTTGACTGTTATGACTTGGTTTGAGAGGAAGACTAAATTTTTCAGAATTATACGTTCTGTCTGTGGGTTCTACTTTAATATGACCCAGTGGTGAATTACTCAAAGAACGTCCTTCAGCAGGTTGGCCTTGACCTTGTAAATTCTTTTGGTCTCCAAAGAGTGGTTGGTACCAGGAATCCATGACTTGCTTGAGCCACACCGGCTGCTCGTTTCTAAGCTGCTGTCCTTCCATGATAAATGGTTGCAGTGGGGAGTCTCTTGTTTCTTTGTTACCATCATCACGTTTGGTAGTTTTGAGGTCTTCAGGTCCGTTAGGTGCTGGTTCTTGATTTTTTGAAGCGTCTTCAGAGTTCAGTGAAGGCCTTAAGTAAAATGGATGATCGCCTGGCGCATTGGCTTGAGAATCTGAACAGAGAATCGTGATCATTTTTTCATATTTTTTATTGTTTAATGAGATCATTTATTAAATCAGCTTTAACCAAAAATTCGTTCATCTAAATTTGATTGTTTTCATTTTTCTGGTGCAAGTAAACTAAAAGATTTTAGTCGCGTAAATCTTAGAAGTAGAGAAATGCCGGAACAAAAAATGTTTGGAAAAAATTATTGTCGTTACGTGACACGAATATAAAGTAGAGGGATGGAAGAAAGGCAGGAATTGTAGTGTAATAAATTGTGATTTTGAGAAGATTTAGTAGTGAAGGCTGAAAACGTTACATAGATTTTCACTAGGTATTAAACAGGTCTTGGTTTATTTAGCGGTAAATTTATTTTTTCCATTTGTTAGAATCAAATTCGGTCAGAACATGGGGAAGCTGCGCAAAATTACGAATTTGCAACTAAAAATAATTTAATTAACAATATTAAATAATAAAAATCAATACACCTTATAGGTTCTCGACCCTATGGAATTGAAATTTCCAGAAATTATTCGGAATCAATCAAAATACAAATGACGTCATTACGAAAGTTTAACTGTTCACGAATTAATACAAAATCACTGGTACTTCTTCATTGCAGCTTACGAAAAGATTTTAAATTCTAACCCATGAATTTACACGTATAGTGGATACGTCGTTTTATCTAAATTCCCTCCCGTTGGTGCTCTTGCACAAATCCGTGATTAAAGTTAATACCATGTTAATCCCTAATAGCAACCCTGGTTGTGAAAGCAGTTTTAAATGCTTGTCGAAAAAGTTTATTTTCAAGTATTCGGTTAATATTCATAGGAGACAAACTGGAAGTAGATTGGTTTGAGATTGCTTTTATTAAACCGAACCTTTATATTTTTTTCCAAAAAAAGTAGAATTTTAGAAGTACCCTCAAAAGTGAAAAAATTGTTCAAGTATTCTTAAAGTTCTATGTGGAATTGTCTAAATTTTATTCACAACCCCTCCCTTAATAATAGAAATTATTTTTATAATCTCTGGCTAAGGGACGTAAAATTACGTCGGCAGCTGCAAGTGTGTTAAGATTATTTAATCGAGTCTCTTGTTATCAAGATTAAGGACAACATTTTTTTGAAGAACAAATTTCAGTAGGAACCAGTATTGACTATATTAGTAAAATATTTTCTAGGGGTGAATTAATTTCTTACCAACTGAGCGAGTAACCCTTTTCGATGATGCTTCTTTTGATTCCTCTTTTACGGCCGTGATCTCGGCCACATCACTGCTAGTTTTTCCTTTGGTGTCACCATCCGCTTCAATTCCAGTATAAGCTGCTCTTGGAAATTGTGGGTGTCCTGTCTAAAACAATAATTAGATGTAATTTATGTACTTGTTTTTGCACATTTATTTCCTAGAAGTTCAAGTCACGAAATTTATACTTTAACGTTTCAATAAAAAAAATTTTGACGAATGTGTAGGAGTTGATCCATTGGTCGTTTGATCATTACACCGCTGGTTATATCGCTCGAGCTACTCTCAAACTGCATCCCTTGAGAAAAGTTGGGTTGATAAGGTCTTCGCGAAAAATCTATTACGTTAATACTTTTGGAGGTGAGATTTTCCATTTATCGTTATTGGCGTGAAAAGAACGAGTGATATATGACCTCTCTAGTGTTCTTACGACGATAAATGGAAGATTAGACCTCAAATATTTCGAAAAATATTGATGTCATGCTAGTGATATTTTGTAAGAATCGTACAATTCTTTCTTTATAAACTTAAGTGATAAAGTTAAAAAACTTAAGTGAATATAATTTGAAATTTATTGAATTAAAATGGAAGCTATATCTAAAAAATTCCATTTTATGAATCTTTTGGATACTTTCGAAAGTCGCTTATTCAATACATTTTCGTGTGAGGAATCCATTTTCATTATCAACATTTCACATATCCAACGAGAAAGACGATTTTTCCGCGAAAACCCTATTTTTAACCAAGTCCTGGGTACTTATGTATTCCATTTCGTATTTATTTTCATCCTTTTCTTTAAAATGCAAATTTTAAAGTTTTAAATTAACATAGAGTTGGCACCGAGAAGATCACAACGGATGAATCTGATTGGTCTTTATAGCGACTTCACTATTTCGAGATATATCGTGTGATGTCTTTTTTCAATAGGATTTCCATTTATTGACAAAATATCAACAAATACCATTATTATTCCTTGCAAATTAAATTTCCTACGTCAAATAAATATCACCAAACTTAAGGTGGTAATCATAAGTGGTAATTATACCATCGAATTTTAAATTAACTGGACTCACCATTCTGGGGTTGTACATGTAAGAGGCTGGTTGCAAATATGTCAAACCGCTCATTCCCATAGGATTCATGGATCTAGCTGGTGATAGACCCATTGGCTGAAGAGGTAATGACACGGGGTTATAAAGATGTGGTGTTCCTAATGGCATTTGCGGTATTTGAACCATTCGCATGTGTGCCATTGGCATAGGCCTTAATGGCATAGGCCCCAAGGGCATGTGCGGCAACGGCATTTGAGTAAACGGCATATGCGCCATGGGATATTGAGCAAATGGTGCTGCATTGGAACGTCCTTGACTCAGTGGTTGCAGGTAGTTCTTTACTTGCTGTTCAATCATTTTCAATAATTGCTCCACCTGCTGTGGAGGAATATTGAGACCCTTCATGTCGGGTGATGTTGGTGTGGGTTCTCTCGGTTCGCTCGACCGACCCGGTTGGCCATATCCTGGCTGCACTAGGACGTCAGACAACGCAATGTCGACTAATGACAGCGTTGTCAATACAACCTGTATAAATAATACGATTGTATGAACGTTTAATGGAACAGTCGGTTTAAAGAAAATTATATAGCCGGATAATCGGGTACTGGCATTTCCTACTGGCAAGTGTATGTGATATAATTGGAATTTCGCAAACTATAATTATGACGACGCGAAAAAATCGAGATAATGCATTGAAAAATATATACGGTAAAAGTTGGTTGTATAGAAGTAGATTGTAAAAATAGAATTAATTGCACTTTTCCATTCAGCACTGAGATATAAAAATTAGTGGAGTACAAACTAGTTGATTGACTGAAATATATTTTATTGGCCTTTACTCGTTAACAATGTAAATCTTAATTAAGTGTATTAAACTAATTGTAAGTTGGATGAATATTCCAATTAGTGGCAGATGATTCCCAATTATTTCAGTCATTTGCGAAAACGGTGCAGAAATTTAACGATGGCAGTTGGTATTTTTATTATTCATGTTTTTCAATTTACTTTTTATAGCAATGAAGTAATTTTTATTATGATTAAGTAATAATTAATTAATAAGATTCTTCTATAATTAAGAATTATTATGCCAATAGCCAACTAAAAGTGATTAAAATTCAATTAAAGTGATTCAATTAAATTTCTTTCAGGTGTTGATAAAAACATAAAATCCTTCTATACAGTTAAATCGCAGAACTTGTAATTTTTTATACATACAAAGAAAATATTTTTTAATTTTCTACAAAAATTATTAAAATAATTTCTCGTACGTAATAACAAAAAGCCTTTCGAAGAAAAAATTTATACGTAAAATGAGTCCTACGACTTGACTTAGCTTTTGAAACTTCTACTAATTGCACAGAAATTTCAATTTCTCACCAATAACGTAGACTTCATGATTAACACTGTTGTTCTTCACTGCTCAATAGCACAGTCGAAACTGATTTAAAAAGACCCATGTAAGGGCAAGGAGTTCGTAGCTAAATTTTGCTGACGAAGTTTCAATACATTTTTTTCACACGATTGGAAAATATTACACACTTGGCAGATTACTGTAATATTAAGAAACGCACCGCGGCCTAATTTAATATAAAAAAAGTTTCGTAATTGGAGTAAGTCTTTTATTAATGCTTCGATAAATTCGACTTTTCTCGAAAGACCTCATTAAAAAGATATAGAGCAACTGAAGTATATTAATTAATTCTACATAAACCCTTTCATTAACATTTTCTTATTAAAAGTTTCCTTCAATAACTTCGTTTTTCGATATTATCTATTTTTTGCGTATTATATATTAACATTATATTTCATTTTTAATTTGGAAATTAATTTTAAATCACTTTTAGTGTATACAAACGAACAAATGTTGATTCTTCGAGTGTCAATAAGCTTATCTGAAGTAATATTAAATTTAGGTCGTGTTATAACTCATAACTTTTAGGCACTTTATTATCCTGCCTTTTACTCCATTAAAGCAAAATTGATGTATAATAAAATCCTTTTAGTCCAATTTCTCTCGAGTTTATAATTATTATTGACATCAATTATAATTGAATTTTCAGAAATTTTAGTTCGACATGTGTTACAATAGTTTCAAATTTAATAAGATTCTATCTAGTTCATTTTGATTTCTTTTAATTCAATTCTATTCGAATTTTTGTAAAGCAAGACATTTTAATGCAACAATTCGAAATATTCTATTATTAAAATCAATTCTTAGACATTTTCCGGCGGTTCTTACCCCACTACAAACTCTAAAAACTGTTGCACGTGAAATGTTAACGAAACGTGTAATAAAATATTCCCGTAAATTGGTACAGAAGTTTTTGAATTAAACTATAGCATGCAGGTTTCAAGTTACACTTTACGTATGTATGTAAATTATAATGGAGTATAATCCTTCTTGAATATCAGAATAGATGGAAGGCTCTTATAACTTCTGCCGCGCTTCAGTACATCTTTATTGAATTCAACTATCATAAACTGTAAATTAGGAATTTAAGCCTTAGGGTACTGTTACACTTTGGAGAGTTGCTAAATGAGCATCATATCTCCCCAGAGGCAGTGCCTCTTTATGGGGTTGCAGATAGTTCAGGGTTCATATTGCCGAAGTGTACAGGAAATTTTATTGTCCATTATTGTGAAAATCTTTTTCGTATTTGTCAATTGAATTTTCTCCACAGACCGAAGTATTTTGCTATGAACTTGAAATATTTCACTTTTCTTTACGTAAAAAGAAATTTATATTTCCCCCAAAAAATGGAAATGAAAATTCGAAATTTGTGAATTCGCAAGGAACTTCTCTAAAATTTCCGCGTATAATCCATTAAGTTACTAGTAATTACACCTAGGTACTTGTGGCAGCTATTTTCATTCATAACCTTTTTTCCGTTCAGCTTGCAATGAATCTTGCTCCTTTTCATCTTCTTCCGCGCCAATATTTTTTCTAAATGTGATAATTTATATCCTTTTAATAAGCTTTTCATTAAAATGGATGTGACTACAACTTGCACGTTAATCAGTGCGAGTCAGCAAGTACGCTGACCTCAAAGAGCAACGAACTTACGAAAAGCATATCACGGATTCCGCAGTTACATTCCTGGTGATGACACTTTTTTGTAATGAAGCAATTAAAATGTTTTGCTTAATAAATTTTTTCTTGCAATTAACTTTTTAAACGTAACGCAGGATGTATAAGTAAATACGATAGCTCTTTGGTCCATATTCCAAGTTAAAAAATACCTTTTGTTATTATATAATGGCTTGCATCACATTTCTTCGCATAAGAAACAGGTTCGCACGGAAAACAACCTCTGTTTGGAGAATGTTGTTTTTGCAACTTTATGCAATCAAAAATCTGAAAAAAAATTTTATTCGAACAATTCTAGGAAATTCGTGGTGGTATTCGTCCTGGTTGTACATCACGTTGCGAATGTTTGATTCGGACTCTAGTAATTTCTATATTTTTTCTGAATGCATTAAACGAACTTGCTTAGAAAATAAAAATATGTTTTTCCACTACTTTTTCACAATGGAAGTAAAACTCGCGTTTGTTTTAGTCAGCAACTCCGAGTATAACCAATTTCGAATAAGGTTAACACACCTTTACACCTTTTTTTGCTGTGTTAATAGCAAAATCCGCTTTTTTGTAAGTGAATCTTTTCAACAACGCAATTAAAATTTGCAATAGTCACTATTTATTATTGTTGTAACAGCAGAAATAGTTTTTTCGCAGTCTGATGTTTCAATTCAAATCCAGTTTTCTGTTTTATACATATCTATATGGGTTTTTATACGTTAAAGGCAAAAAAGTTGATTTATTTGATAGTTTAGCAGATAGAGTTAGAGTTAGAGTTATAGTTATTTATTTAACGCTCTGGGGTAGGTCCCCTAAAGCACGGCTATAAATATACAATACAAAAAATACAATTTTGCATGTTGGCTCCTCTAAATATAATTCAAATAACTTAACAATAAAATAAATTAAGAGAAAATAATAATAGGTAGATATGATAATAGGCGAGGTAAAATTAATATAAATTATGACTGCAATTATAATAATTATTATTCCAGTAAAAATTAAACGAAGAACTTGTATCAATTCTAGGCCCCCTCAAATTGTAGTCACTCCTTTCTTGCACTTTGAAATTGAGCGAATGAATAATAACTGTTCAAACTTCTTTATTCGAATGCATGGATCAATGCATTAACCGCAATTGGGCCCCAATGAAAAAAAACATTAGTAAGTAGAATGGTATGTAATTTTTTCCATTTTTATTTGTTAAAGGTTGCGTATTCGGTACGTGATGCCGGCGGCGCATCTGACGCTGCGGGAGGAGGATGTGGTGAGATTGACCCTCGAGTTCTTGCACAGTCGGGATCTTCACATATCCCAGCTTTCCCTGGAACGGGAGACCGGGGTGATTAATGGACAATACAGCGATGATGTCTTATTTCTACGACAGTTGATATTAGACGGACAATGGGACGATGTCTTGGAATTTATACAACCTCTCGAGGCGTTACCTGACTTTGATATGCGGAAATTTACGTATTCGATCTTGCGACACAAGTACGTTGAATTGCTGTGCATCAAATCCGAAGCCAATATCATTGCTACCGGAACAAATGGAAGTGTCGATAATGCCGTTGAAGAAGTCGTAAAAGTCCTGAACGATCTCGAGAAGGTTGCACCTTCCAAGGATGAATATAGTAGTCTTTGTCTTTTATTGACATTACCCCGGCTCACGGATCACTTACAATACAAGGACTGGAATCCAAGTAATGCCAGGGTTCAATGTTTCCGAGAGGTACATCCACTCGTTGAAAAGTTTCTACCTGGAGACAGGAAATCTGCTGATCCGCTGCATCCTGTGACTTCAGCTAAGAACGACCGACTGATACAATTAATTATTAAAGGAATTCTCTACGAGTCATGTGTTAATTACTGTCAAGCCAAAGCTACCGGGTCGAAGGAGAGTGAGCAAATAGAAATGAGTTTTTCGCGGTTACTGGATGGGTCTGTAGGTTTCAGTGACTCGGATTTAAGTTTACTGTCGTGGCTGCAAAGCATACCACCGGAAACCTTTGCCGTACCTTTTGCACAAAGGACTTTAAACGTCGACGTTGAGAGGCTGGAGAGACCTTCGTTGGAAACTTCTTGGACGGAACATATGCTCATTACGCCTATCAAGCCGAAAACTTTCCCGCATAGCGCGATGCCTTTCACTCGACCACGATCAGCTGCAGACATGATGTCCAGAAGTTTGGTACCAGCTTTGGAAGCGGGCCTGGGACCGAGAAGTCCTGGCCCGAAGAATATGCCAATACCCTCGGCAGCGCTAATGGCGCTTTCCACTGGTGACATTAACCCTATGTCGCGGTCATCCTTTGCCAGTTTTCATCTGACTGGATTCAAAAACAACAAACTCATGAATACGAGTGTCGATAGACTATTTGAAAACGAGGGCGACGTTTTTCTTAGCTCTAGTTATGCGGAATTTCAGCAGCTGCCTTCGATTCAAGAGACTACAGCGCCTAAAGCACCCGCGAGGGTCCGAACGCATTCGAAAAGCCCTGAAGGTAATTTTTAGTACTACCGACCAGTTATTATTGATGAGACAAAAAAATTATTAAATTGGTCGATCTGTCGAGATGTTAATTAACATTGCTTAAGTTATCCTAATATTTTCCTGTATTAACAAAATTTATGTTTGATTCATGGAATTTTAAATAGAATGTGGCGAATTTCAGCAAATTGGTGACTAATCTGTACCACAATTTATGTCGAAGGTGTGAAAGCTGACCCATCGGCAGCGTCGACACCGGAAAGAAGAGTGGCGGGACGAGAGTCACCAGCACCTTCAACGGCAAGAAGCTCGAGACGAGATTCATTAGTAGAAAAACCCACAGGTGTTGCTGCAAAAATACCGGAACCTAGCGCCGTTCCACCGAGAACTGCAGTTCCAGGCGAACCACACTTGGAGCAAAGTTATAACGGTGATTTGTTCAAAGAATATCAAAAACAAAAACAAAAGCTCCAAGAAACTATTCAGCAGAAAGAGAGAGAAAGAGATGAGTTAGTACGACAGCTATCTACTCCTATTACTAACCAGTGTGTGGACAATCGGCTTCAAGGGGATGGGTAAGTTACACATTTTTTTAAAAATATTTAACCCCTTGACATACAATAACGTCTGGGATACGCCGTTCATTTTTTTTTGCTGTTGCAGACTTTGGCGTATCTGAGACGATAAGCATGCACAGAAATTTTCATTTGAGCCAAATTAAATAGTAGTTTTCGGATGCATCAAATTCCCTTTCATTTGTATGTCAAGGGGTTAGTTTAATATTCAATGATGGAGAGAATTCCACAAACTGGGAAATTAAAACAGTTCTCGAAATAGGAATATTTACAACGTTGAGTGCGTTGCGCCTGCATGTGTGTAACGCTATATGCAACCAGTCGTGCTTCGATGCTAGGAGGAAACGCGTAGTATGAGCGTATTGAAAGCAATGCCTTTCTATGGAAAACAAAGGATAGCTTACAGGAATAATTATGGTAGAATAAAGATGCGATTGCCGATCTTCCGTTGTTCAGACTTTAGGTAATACCATGAATAGAGAAAAAGGAATTTTTGGAATGCATACGCAAAGCCTGTACAATGCTGAGAATGTTTGTATAGGAAAGTTATAGGCAGTGTTTGAAATAACGAGGAATTTTTTCATCAAATTACCTGAACGAAGATTGTAGAGAAATCAGCAGATATAATTCCTAGCAGGTTTCTCAAGAGTTATAATTGCAGTACTCGTTTTACTACCAAACAGTCAAATTTCTTCTTATAATCATATTTGAAACTGTGATATCTAAATTTAATACTATTTTTACCGCTACTTATACGTAATCAATAACCAAAAATTATAATTATAGCGTTTTAAATAAAATAGATTAATTTAATTTGATTTTAGTTGAAGATTCTAAATTAAAATGGTATAAGGTGTCTTTTGAGACCTCCGGTAGAAATACTTGTAAACCATCATTGGCCTACTGAGATTTGAGATGCCCTAGCTTATTTTGGTCAAGCTTCAAGTTAAGCATCTTTATAAAAACACAATTCTATAATTTTTTAAAAGCTTAATGATACATTTCCTCGAACAATATTTAACAACTCTCATTCCACTGGCTTATCTGAACCTACTTTCATACAATTCCTTGCCCAAGTAATTAACATAATTTTACAATCCAAAGGAAATAATTGTTTAATTTTTCAAGTATTCTTCTTTTGAGAGTCATTATTTTCATTTCTCGTGAAGAATAATGTATGCATATGACCTCTTACAAAAGAATTATGGTTTAAATCGTACAGCTAATTAGT
Source organism: Gasteruption jaculator (assembly GCA_949825005.1). Classification (NCBI taxonomy): domain Eukaryota; kingdom Metazoa; phylum Arthropoda; class Insecta; order Hymenoptera; family Gasteruptiidae; genus Gasteruption; species Gasteruption jaculator. The sequence goes on along the minus strand of OX463763.1, from coordinate 16,356,986 downwards.
CGCGATAAATTTGACTTCATGACATGAGATCATTTATGACTTGAAACATTTTTATTCCGAAAACGTATAATTTCTGAAGGTTTTTTTTACATTTCCGTTGCAAAGTAAAAGTCGCTTTAACGTTCAAAATCAACAAAATATTCTAGTGAAGAGTTTTATGTAATTTTTTGATCAATAGGGGATTCTCAGATACTTAGAAATATTACATTTTGTTAAGTAGCTTTTCACAGCAAACTGCAGTTAGCTTTTTTACTACAATCATATTAGAAAATTATAATCTTCAATCTTACCACCTGATAATGTTTAACAAGCTTCGGTCCAGTTATATGATTCAATTTATGGAGCAACAATCTTCATAATAACAGGGTCTTCGGGAATATCTCAATCGAAACTTCATTATTATCAATTACTTATTTACGAGGTGTCTGAAAACTTCCATAAGGGAATTAAAATCTTTATTTCTTCAACAAAAAATGTACTCCACTTTTCCCTCTTTCGAATGTCCGACTTTTACAGAATTGTAATTTTTTGAGTTTCGAAAAGGCCAAACAATTATTCAAAGTTGATTGTTTAATTTCTTTCACAGGTTGTTGTGCTTATCAATAAGTTTTTTTTCTCTATAAACGCAAAAATTTGTGCACCTACCAATCGACATACCGCTTTTATGAGTTGCGGCTGGCTAATACTTACAAATTGTTAACCGCAAGGCACTAATTATGAAGCACAACTTCAGCATCCAGTAGCAAGTGATTTCCACGTTCCTTTTTGCTTGCATCGGGCTTCATTTAGTAAGAAACATCACGGCAATGACGTGAATACATTCACGCGGTCAAATATAGTTACCAGTTTTGAGCTGAATGAATGAGATGATTTTACAATTATCCTCGTTTTTTGTAGCGTTCACATTCATGGCTACATCCGTTGGCGTTGTTTCCATGGCACATACACACATCGGTGGGTGTGCAACTTGTTATGGTTTTAAAGGCTAAGCACGTGGTGAAAATAGCATACGTGGAGTCTAGACGGTGGCGTCGATCGAAATAGCAACCCCTCTTGAATGCACCGGAAAAAAGGGAACTATTTTCATAAAATGGCATTGACCTCATACCACATCCGAGCCCTTAGTTTCATTTTTTTCTATTGAAAAATGTTCTCTCGTGACTTTTCTCTCAGAAAAAATTGGGCTTTTGTACCATCATTCATCGGTCGGATCAAATCGTTATTTGCTGGATGCACCGCAGAGTAACGAACTAAGAATCAATTATTTTAAACATTTCTATACAGAAAGTGTAAATAAGAAATGTTTAAAATGAAAATGGCAAGCAAGTCCCATGCAACGTAAAACATTTCAAAACGCACGCGAGAATGAACAAAAATGCAGTTGCATGTGCAACTTGCATTTTGTAAGAATCATTGTCGTGTGTGTGGTCTTCGCGTGTGTCTTTTAGGAGAGACTTTTTTTGTCTCCATTCAAAGAATGGAGATCGTGATTACATCCTTAAGGGATATATTTTATTTCTGCAAGCAAAATTCCAATGACTGTTAAATCTTGCAAACCTGGATTGTCTTTAGAAACATTTTTTTTTACACGATTTTCAAAATTAGTTTCTTAAAAAAATGCAGACGACCAATTATTATAGGAACATACATATAAATTTCAGTTTTATGTATTTCGCACACGTATTTGTAACACTGATGAAGTCTACGAAAAGTTTTTTGGTAATTTTTCAGAGTAGTCAAACAAATAACAATTATGCAAACATTTTCATCACACGTCTTTTGTACGTGGATCGTTAACACGTGCATTCTACATAGTTTGCATACGCAAACGACGTGTAAATGACTTCAATAAACATTTTTCTTAAAGAGCTCGATTCACACATACACCCAGTCAGCATTAATTAAAATAGGTTCCTATTTGTTTTATCTATTTATTTATTTAGAGATGATATGTAAACAAATTATGGAAATTCTTCTAAATCTTAAGCAATAGTTGAAGCCTAATCTATGACGTTATTATTAATGTTAATAGGTAATAATTAAGTTCATCAAACTGAAATTAAAATAATTGTTTACCCAAGCACAAACTTTATGCGACTAAGAGAGACTGCAAGTGCAGCCAAATATTGAATTAATACCCTTATTCTGCCGAAAAATCTGACTACAAATGCCATAAATTTTCCTTCATGCATTTTCACAGAATATTCAGCTTTCTGCAACATTTCTTATCGATTTCACATAAACGTGAATAATTCGATTTCGAAAGCCTTCTTTCTTAAATAACTTAAAACGGAGATAAGGAAGTTTTACATTTGATGGAAAAAGTATATGTGATCTTATATATTTAAAGTGGAGGTGGGAAGAGTAAATCCTTAGCGATAAAATCCGTTACAGTATTAACCTATTTTTTGTTGTTGCACGCAATAGATTACGATTTTAGAGCTATTGGTGCAGCTTTAGATTTTGATTTAGAAGGAAGGTATGGAGTTTAACAATTTATTTCGAATTTCGACAAATATTAAATTTCCGAGGTCTTTCATATCCCCTGAATATTATTTTGGTGTACCTGTTTTGATGTATCACTTTATAAGAGAATAAGTTTATAAATAAAAATTGATAAATACATTTTTTATATTTTTGGCACAGAGTATTTACAAATTCGTTTGCATTTTATGTATTTATTTTCAATATCACGTATCACACACTATCAATGTTATCCGACTTACCTCAAGAATCGTTTTATGTACCTCTAAGATTTCTTATCTCCATTTTATACAGTCTAAGGGGATAATATTTTCGGAAGCGGATTATTTATTCATGCGGAGAATCGATAAGTAATGCTGCCAGAATGCTATAAAAATTTTTATCCATCCCTATGTATTATACAAATATTTATGAGAGAGAAAAATTATAATTCTGAAAATTTTGGGAATCCATGAATCGAAAGGTAACAATAATACAGAAGAAGATTTAATGAGGATTGAATCTCTAAAATATTGACGTTACATTTGGTACATGTGTAAATTGGGGTCCAAAGGGATTCAAATAACTTGATACAGTGAACAAATTATTTTATTACAGAATAAATCACATGTATTTATCTTTATATTTGTAATTTTGCAATCAAGAGACCGAACGTAACAGAGTATAAATGTGTCACATTAAGTGTGTACTTTATTGTACTGTACCGAAGCGGTAAATTAGGATATGATACTTACGTCCATGCAATTCAGCTGCAATCGTGCTGCATGTGTGTCCTAATCAAGAATGATGATTCAACTTGAAATGATGAGAATGTGTTGTAAAGTTGTTCCGCTGGTAAAGCTTTCTACAAGCACTAAATGGTGCTTGAAACAAAATACACAGAATGTGTCTACAAAATAAGAAAAACTTTCATCGAGACGATGAAAATTATTTTCTTTTTTGTAAACGCATAACAAGAGGTTAGCTCTCGACTTAACGTCCACAAAATTTATGATACCCACAAAATTCCTGCAATTCGTAAGCTTTTAATTCCGCTAAAAGATATATCAGAGATTATATATTAAAAGAATTGTTAATTTAGAAAAAATATCAACAATTTAAAGTGTGGTGCTACAGAAGAGTGTCGTGAATTAAATGGGTAGACAAAATTACCAATTAACAAGTATAAAAAAATAATAAAAAACGAAAACTGTAAAAGAATTTTGCGAAGAGAAGACATCGGGTGATAGGTCATGCAGCCAGACATGAAGAGAAACAGAGATTAAATTATTTATCTCAAATTATACGGGATGTCAACTGAAGCCACAACGGTGACTTGAAACGGTTAGCGGAAGATAGAAATGCATTAATTAAATTCAGTCTCCGGAATGATCAACGCATGATGATAGTGAAGCAAAGAGGAAAAATAATGTGACTAATTTTGCTACTCTATCATTACATAAATAATGGCCAGTTGAAGTAATAAGCAGAGTATGGTAAACATCCAATTTTAATATTACCTATGGGGTAAAGTATACGTGTAAAAATCAACAACATAAAAAGTCAGTCTGAGTTATTTTTTTATTTATTGATTGTGAATTTATCCATCATACGTGGTATGATAAAACAAAACCCTGGCTTTAGATCCAGCAAATGTATTCTTCAGGTCAGAGTTACATCGTACTCAAATTATTGGCAAATTAACACACATTTTCACACGGCCTACGTTTCTCCTAACACCGGCAGAGATAATGTACCCAAATTTTTAAATAATATCTACATTCCCACGACATTTAACTTTCCCTTTTGAATTCCTGCATGAATGGGTATGCGATGGTAGACAGCGTAATTTGACTCCTCCGCAGTATCTTCTACAGTACTATGATAATAAAGACAAGGCACTTCGCTGTGTATTCGTAGAAAACTTGTACTTTGCAGACAAATTGTTCGTCTAATATAGTAGAGATTTGCTGTAAAACGAATTTTTAACGTCTATATTTTCATAACAAATTTCATGCATTTCGGGAATACATTTTTTATATTATAAGAAAATACTCTTTTTTAAATTTTGAGTAACTTTTACTCCATTAACAAAACCCTGAGTCAACATTTATTATAAATCGTTATCTTTTAACTATTATAACACAAAGCGGCTGTTTCCTCTATTTCATTATTAAATAAAATTTTAAAGGTACTTAGAGACTAGAAAATTGTCCAAAACTGCTGAAAGGGAAAACATCATTGCACATGAACATTATTTTTAGAAAATAGGAAAACTAGGCTAAAATTGTTTCTTTACACAGTAACTGGACTGAGAAAATTACCTTAAAATTACAGTAATAAATTTTTTTTGAATAAATAACGACTGAAGTCCTTCTTACATAGTAAGATCAGTACCCGTTCGTTAAGAATTTCAAGGAATAGATCTACTTATTTGTAACACATGATTATTGAAAAGAAATCATTCTCGGAAATGGATTGCTACATTATCCCTGTCTTCGATATACATAACTGGTACTGAAATTACCATCCGAAGGAAACTAGCTTAACGGGGAATAAATAAATTATAGTTGGGGTACGCAACCCAAATTACAATTAATTCTACTATCCTGTATTCTGATAAATTTTATTGAACGCATATTTACGAGTTATCGAGAAATGTATTTCCTTGAATCGAAAGTGTCTTCAGTTCGTCGACATTGTATCCAACTACTGACCGGATACCGGAAGTACGGACAGTGGTCACGGCAAAATGATTGCGAATAATATGCTATCGATGATTCATGTACGTGACTTTGTATGATAATTTGTCGATCGTTTAGTAACACTCCTAAAAAACAGAATCGTCCAATGAATATGTACAGGGTGCCATATTCAAATAGGAATGTCCAAATTCTTCTCTCACCTTTGGACGTACGAGAAAATTCTTCGATGCGGCGTTCAATTACACGAAGGATCAAGTACGGATACAGGAGATGTAATTCTTCATTACTCAAATTCCATACAATCTGTCCCTTCATATGTTCATGGACAATAGTGATTTCTGGACGTTAGTGTTGAAATCGGACACCTTGTAAATATAATCTTATGAATTCTCAAAGCATTTTGGATAGTTATGATAATGTATTTTACAAACAACGACGTCGAGTACTCAACAAATCATGGTAATTACTCATAATTTTTCGCGCTGTAATGAATATAAAGATACTTCGAATTCTTCCCATGGAGAAGACGGGCGATGTAAAAAAAAAGTGAAAATAATACATACTCTGAAGATTCTATTTATACAGCATAAATATATATCCATAAACCTCGTCGCGACTGTGATTAATGCGTCGACTTTGACTAAACTTCGGGACTGTACCGATGTAATTACCATTCCTTCTTTGCAGAAGAAAATGTAGCGAAGGATCGAGCTAATATATTTATGGAGATTAGCATGAAGGTATTTGGTATCTTTCACCATAGCCCTTTCTTTTCTTATTATGTGATAGAACTCGAGATCATCCACCAGCCATTATACCGTGGCATAGGTATACAATTCCGAGCATTACAAGAATTTTACATTTGGAGACTTATTGTTGGACTAGAAGAATATTCTTTCAAGAAGTAATATTGTTAAAAGAATTTTTTTTGCAATTAACAAGTATACATACCGGTGAAATTTTTATTTTTTAAAATATTTTCATGACAAAAATGACTAAAAATATTTTCCTCTGTAGTACGTCAAGTACTTTACTACCTTTTTCCAGAGGTCAAGAGCAGCAAGATATAATGATGATGCTTGTAATCAATACGAAATGAGTATGCATATATTGGCTAATATTGTAAGTTTTACCATACCCTTATATCGAACAACACTGTACCTTCTCCCTTCTGGATACATATTGGCTTTTATAATAATCTTTGCTTCAGTCTGGAAAGAGTGGAACTACCTAAGTCTGTTAGTTGGTTTGACCAAGTTAATTATGTTTGCCATAAAACTCGATCATAACAAGATAAAATCCGCTGAAAAAGAGCATCTCACTTTGTACAATTAAGCTTTGTTTACCGGCGCGTCACTAGGGAAATTATTCACAATAAAAGAAGAACACAAACAAAAATGCGTAGTTCAATAAGGCTCTAATTTATATTTTATAATAGCTCCGTATAGCAATTACTACATAGCTGGGAGCTTGATTCTTTATAAGACTGACTGTTGAAAATCCTCAAAAATGGATTCTAAAATTCGGATTTTTTCAGAATACTTTGGTCTTCCTAAAAAAATGGGGTAAAAATTAAAGTTTCAAAAATATGGTTGGCCAACTCATTTCTAGGAGTAATTTGATGCGTAGAATCGATTCCAAAGGTCTATTTTGACGAAATCCTAGTGGAAGTTGATGACTAGTAGGTTTTTTGCGGAAAAATCGTATTTCTGATGAGATATCGGGAATTTTAATAAAAGAATTGGATTCCTCGGGAAAAAATACATCGGATAAAGGTCTTCCAAAAGTCCTCAAAAGTAGATTCGAAAATTCGAATTTTTTGGGCATACTTGGCCTTCCCCCCGAAATAGGGTAAAAATGAAAGTTTCAAAAATAAAACACATTTTGTCATTGGGGAACAAAAATGTGTGACTTTCAAGTGCGTCAGCTGTCAAACTGTGAAATGTAAAATTGAAAGTAAACGGAATGTAACGCCTCGAATACGTTTGCACACGAAAGTTGGAGAGAGCAAAGTTTAGGCGTTTAAATCACAGTTTTGGTGTTCAAGAGTACATGGAATTTTAATGTTAGGAATTTCAAGAATGGCAGCAGCTGGAATAAGAAAATAGACGAACGGAGAAAAAGGGGGCTGAGAAACAGGAAAGCAAACACCGGGATTGTAAAAAGAACTTGCAAAACTCCATATACAGTCGTTTATTTATTTGTGGCAAACGTGGTAGGTGTATTAACCAACGCGAGCTCGGAGAGATACAAACGAGTCTTTGTTTGAAGACTAAAAAGACGAAACTGATAAACTAGTTCGGAAAATAAAAGCCCGTGTTGACTTTAAAATAGCACAACTTTTTTTTATTGTAAGTATACGATCTACAGTTTTCAATTCCTTCCAGGACCTTGCCATGTAGGTACGGTATGGCTATATTAAGTATTTTCAAAAAAACGGTAAATTTTTACAGGCACTTGAATCTTGTATATGTAACCAATTCTTCGTTGGAGTCATTATCTTTTTGGGAATCTCTCAACTTATTGATGAAAAAAGATAATTAATATTTTTTCCCAAATGTAGAACAGACGAAAATTGCTTATTTCAGAGACGAAAAGCTCAATACAAGTTCCTGGAACTATTATTTTTGTCTGTCTACTAAACAAATTCCTTTTCTAAAAAAAATAATAAAAGTACTAAATTGGGGGAAAACTCAATTCAAAAAGCAGGTATGTTACAACGATATTCAAGGGAGAATTATTGAAAAGCATTCTTTTACAAAAATTTGGTTTGTGCAATTGAATATCCACTATTTTGACAATTCCTCATGAAAAAATCCCTATAAAAATATAAAATCTTTTCTTACAATGAAAAATCGTAAAACAACAATAAAATTAATAAATCATATAAAAAAATTTCTAGTAACTTTTATTGTAACACATTCCCAGACAACGTTGGCTCAATGTTGGTCGTTCGATACAAGTTGTCCAGCAACAAATGTAATAGGAGCTTTTTTCTATGAAACAATGCTGCAATGCATTGAAAATAACCCGTATAGCTATTACATAGATATCCCAGAAAAAAAAATTACCGTCTCCTTCCTAACTTACGTTCAAACTAGTTTCAAAGATTAATATCCTGTTGAAGTTTATGTTACGAATTTGTGAAGAAATCTATGCACGAAATGTTCTCTCGAACAAGGTGTTTATTAAATGCTCGACGGAAGTACCGATAATTTCTTCTCTATACACAAGATACTCATGACTGTGTGTATCTTGAACACCAACATCGTGTAATGCGGGAAATAACGGCTACACTGTACGCTCGTTTCTTTCTGAAAACGACAGCTGCTAGATGGTCCGGCACGGATATCTTCCGAAAGCAACTTGCTTACTTGCTTTTCTCGGTACTTTCTTGTACTGACTCAGGGTATCATCCGACAAATATGAAATCCGATACGAAGCTTTCAACTTAGAAGAAATAACAATAGAAATGAATTATTTGATACATACGAGAAGCATTATTATTTATATAGAACATTAAATCCTCTTACAGCGAGACTACGATATTAACTCAAAATAGGATGCTTCTGTGGTTACGTTTCAAATATGTATATTTATTATACATTATACTCTACATTGTCTGCAATGAGACGATTAGATGGTAACGTGCATTCAAGTCGGTATGAGTTATAGATATATTAGAATGAATGGTATATTTTCGAGAGAGAACATATGTAATCATTTATACTTACTCAGGAAGTAAGTGTGTAGCTTTTTTGATCTGTTATCATTTCTTTTCTGCAGAAATAAAAATGTTAAATGTTTCTTATATTAAAATTTCTCTTAAAATCGCATCTACGGGTTTGTTATGTGTTGCTAGGGTTTCGCTAGGGTTTTGCTAGGGTTTTGCTTCAAATCACTATTTTTGGGATTTATTATACAATTGGGATTATTCACGCCAAATTGAAATGAACCTGCAATTCGAGGAATGAACATAATGGCACTGTGGTAATGAGGAAAAAGGTCTATGTAGGATCATTGAAGGTTACATCTGATAGAAAACGAGGAAACGAGAGACTCGTTAAATCAATGGAACGGTACTTCATTCACTTTATGCAAAAGGATCATTCATTGCAAACTTCATCATGAACTAATTTTTAAACGTAATGTACCCTCCTTTCTTTTTCTGCGCGAACCGAATTAGAAGAAACGTGAATTATCCACTTCCTAATTAACTTGAAACCGAAAATAGTTGGAAAACAAACAAATATGGTTACAATTATTATAAGTATACGATAGCAAAATAAAGTGCAATCATTGTTATAATTATTATATTTTTTAGTGCATTCATATTATTTAATGCAACCCTGGTTTATGTTCGGGTCTCTGGTTAAAATGATTAATCATCTCCCTCGATATTTAATACGTTACTATCCAACCCTCAGGAACTAGATATTAAATTATGTTACGTAAGCGTAATAACGAAAAGATTACAATAGAAATTACGATAGAATCTATGAAGGGAATTTATATCATGTACATAATTATGCATTAGTACTCTCGAAATTTACCACTTGAATGAATAGTCACACGTAACAGATATTACTATTGTTTTCTGTTACGTGAGTGATCGTCTTACCTTGCATTCCACCATAGGTAACAACAAGTAACGATTGTCCACTGCTGATTCTCGATGTAGTTACTATGGATGAACACGTTAAATTTTCTGCATGAAATTTTCGAACAATAGGTAGAAAAAATAGAAGTCTTTTCAACTAAAGCATAACAGTTTGTTTCACGCACTACTGGCTTTTTATTCCTTGTTTTGCGAAACAATTTAACTTTCAGCATATTACATGGCTGTGACAGTTTGAATATTTCGTTTGATATTATAGAAAGTACGTACAACCGTAAAAGTTATACAATTGTTTCTGGAAACTCGGTGGTTTTAATAATCAGGAACTGTTATCCCTGGTATAGAAATTTGTCTAGAGACAAATTTGCAGTCCAAATAATATTTTGTGGCACCTCTTCCTCAACAGAAAAATCTTTCTTTGGAAGAAAGGAATTTCCTTCCGAAAAGATTTCATTCGACACATCATAAGAGAATATATTTTCTTTGTGAGAAAAGCACTTTTTCGCGTGACCTAGACTGCATAAGCGAAAGTCTCCGCACCAAGAAATTTGTACGGCGGAGGTAGGAAAAGAATATTTTTTCGTTCAGGTTTATGCCAGAAAAGTTCGTAATTTTTTTCGAGGGAATTTAAGGATTTTCTAAATTATTTGAAACAGACGATTTCGATACGAAGGTTAAATTGCAAATTTCCTGTATGTATAATTTAGGAAACACTGCGCCTCCTACATTGTGAAATGTTTATACATTACCATTCTTGTCTTGGTACGCGTCAGAACAAGTTCGAATGATCTCGATCTGATATCCTTATATTTCAGAAAAGAGAAGATTCAAAAATATAAAATAAAAATGTGTGTAATCCAATGTACACTTTTAACAATTAATTACTATCGTAAAATCAAAAATAATACTTTCTTGGATCAATACATTTTTTTTTGTGTCAGTAAAAGTGCATATATGTACATAGAAATAATTATAGTATATGTATATATTGTTCCTAAAAGTATAGTCTTGTGTGATTCAAAAGTACCAATATTATCAAATAAATGAACGTCATTTTTTGTATACTAAATTCAAGATTTCCATGCTAAAACAAATATTGCTTGGTTTAATGAAATTTGCATATTCAAATTCATCCTTCATTCTACAAAATATATGGAAATTAGGCACTTGTTGCATTCAAATACAATTTCTCTATTCTAAGAAATATAATCAACGCAAGCAAATTATATTAACACAAGTGTATGATTTCAATAAACTCTCGCCAAAACCGATAACGAATATTTTCAAAAACAATTAACTTCGAAAAACTTCGAAGTTAGTAACTTCGAAAAAATGTTTACGTGTAAAATTAGGAGCAAATCAGGATTTTATTACCCCCAGGATCCAATACTTTGTATTTCTCTATTTTCAATTTTAGAATTTGCAAACACAGAACTTTTCTGTAGCTATTCCCAAGCTAACCACACACGTACCTTCAGGAGAATCCATTCGGAAAATTGGATTTCCCACGTTTCAACAATTCACCGAGTCAGACGTTCCAATTTTTCTTTTCAACGTTTCAAAAGTTTCTCTACTATCTCACGTAAGAAGTTTCTGTACATCGCGATGTAAAACCCACGGGCGACGTGTATTCTAGAAACGATACTCCTCAAGCTACTCAGCCACTCAGAAAAGTATTCAATAACTCCTGGCGAACAAATATAGTCTTTTTGTGAAGAGGCGCTCCATTGTTCTCCCATATATCGAATACTCCATGCTACAGTCGGAATGCGTCGTATCGTAGAAGAATAGAATGCTTGAATAATTATCACCCTATATTCTCAATTTCCACAGGGAATAAAATTATGCGCAGTAAAAATGCTCTAATTCCATTCCGCATTAAAATGACAGAGTTATCAATCCTGCCGTGTGGTATTGGAGTATCTATCTAATTATACAGCACACAATAGAGCCGGAATACGTTGCACTTGTGCACGTACACACCATGGGCATTTGATCGGTATGCATTAGAGGTATAAAGAGATACAGAGTAGCGAGAATCAAAGCGGTCCGGTGATAGGCTGCGATAGTTTTGTTACGAGCACAGAGCTAGTGCTGGGAGTTAATGCCGCTGCAACTGTTGCTCTCGCCAGGGATATTCTACCGCGAGCTTCCTCAAAGGAAGCATCGTTTACAAACAGCTGCGCACGTTATTGCGTTAGGTCGACATGGTTCTATAATCAAACGATATCCTACAACAATTGTACCGGAAGAATTGCGTGTCCAATTGATACAATATTGAATTTCATGCGTGCATCGGCTTCTGATAGATAATAACGCGTTGACGCAAGTGTTTGGAATTTTCGGTGAGTTATCACGAAGCCTCCTGCACACGTTGGAGCCAGCAGAGGGTTCGAATTAACGATGTGCTTCGTGTGATGTACCACAGTTGTTATGTGAAATTCCTTTCGGGTGTTAAGACTGGAAAGAAGACGAGAAACGCCGGAGGACCATGATTTATCACAAACCCACGACGCCGCGATTTCGTATCGCCGAACGCGTCAGCGTATCCGTTAACAATCGGCCGGTTTATAATAAACAGAACAGTCACAGCAGCACTTGCAGCGTTAGAAGCGTTAGTTCAACGCCTCCGTGTGTTAATCGGTAAATGGGTTTATTAGTTCAAAGTGTAACAGGCCATCAAAGGCGAAGTTTCTTAGAATTGTAGCCGATGCATTTGCTTTCGTTGAAAGCAGACCTTTGCTGGGGATTTCTAAGAAATTCGACGTGATGGTGGTAAATGGAAAAGAGGATTCGAGGGAATGTGGTTTTTGTTGGTTGTCAATATTATCAGATCACGTAGGAGATGCGATTGAAAAGAAAATATTACTTCAATTATAGAAATTTCCCTTGAACTACTTTTTTCGTGGAGTGGAATTTTTACAAAAGAAAAACATCGGAAGATGGCAAATTTTACTTCTTTGGAGAGCAATTTTTACATTGGAATAAAAAGATACTATAAAATTAGAGAAATTTTTCTTCCTACGCTACAGGAATTGCGAAATTTGATTTCTGCCTTGACGAAATTGTTAGAAAGGAGTAGAATTTACTTATTCTCGATGTTCTTGTTTTTTGCCCTCACATTCATTCAGTGAAAATTTATTATCAACGGATACAATTATATTATAGAATCAATTAATGTAATAAAGAAGAAGCTATTATTTCAGCGGGTAAAATTTGATTTGAATATGAATAGATTTTAGAGTTGCTACGAGAATGTTGACATGGACGAATATTTCCATAGACAATTTAGTGGTTTGAAACATTGCTTCTCTCATGTATCGAACATTTCTGAATTTTTGAATGATTTCCATAGGAATATTCTCAAAATTACAGCCTGGAAATTTTAACAATGAAGTAAAAGGTAGCCAAATTTACTCAAAGTATCTACATTTAATATATTAAAAGTGGTGAATTTGAAGTGTCACAGCGTAGAATTTTAGAAAATGTTACTTTGTTGCTTGTCTATTACTCCGATGAATGTTAAAATTTGTTGTACTAACTATCAAAGCAATCCCCCCGTGTTCTTAAATTTACTTGGCGCCAAGTGCATACAAATGTAACTGCTTCCTTTTTTCACAAAAATTTTCTTGCGCTCTTCTCTTTGGGAGCACGACCTCAACAACATATAAATTCTACTCCTTTTTGCCCAAAACAAGTCGTTCCTTTCTGAAAACTTCATGCGTTACATTCTTTACTTTATTTTCCGCTAAAGTGCTGATAAATTTTATCCGCGAATTCACTCAGAATAAATATTGCTTGATAAACATTTTGCTGGTACGAAGAACATTTCTTTGATATAAATAATTCAAGATTATCGAAATGCTGTTTATTTAAATTTTATTATTTTACTGACAAATAACGTTCATGATTTGACGAATTACTTATGATACAATATTCGTACAAATTCTTTTTTGATAATGAACTTGAAAAAATATGTAATTCATGCAGAACGTAGTTTTATTACCCACCTTCCGTGCCTGTCAGCTATTAACCCCTTCTATGGCAGCATGGCAGTCAAAAACTTTCTAAGCTTATAACTGTAAAAACGTCACACTACATCAAAGGCGCAAATTCTATTTAGAATGAGACCACTTTGGCTACAAATGGCACTCATTGATTTTTTTAACTCCTGGTACGTGCCTAATATAGTAAATACTGCATTGAAAATGGCGAATTCAGGATTTTCAATAACCATTATATAGAGTTCCCTGATATAAACGAAATAACAGTTCAAAGCGGCGAGTGATGTTCGAAATCACTTACAATTTGTTACATAAAAGCGCGATTCCGTTTCTCGCGAAAAGAGTAAAATGAAAAAACGGTCAAGGGACCATTAAATAAAGTGGAACATATAGAAACCCAATCAACGATTAAAGGATACGTTTATGTCCAGATACTAGACACATAACGTCCGTTAATGGCCAATAATTGACACTTTTATTATAAAACATAGATAAAAAGTCATACTCTTGTTAAATTTAATCTTTTTTTGGTGTAAAAAGGTCCTGTTCCGAATCAATTAAAATGCATTTCTTGGAGAAGAAATTTATTCAGGCTAAATTCTCAATATGATAATTTGTTAAATATATACAGTCCGTTTTGCATCCTATGTTTATAGTAAAATTTGCAACACTGTAGATAATTGCAAGAGTTCTCGCAGGATAATTTGCTGAATGGTCGGGGCGAGAAAGGAGATGCATATTTATTTTACACCCAAGAGCGCTTCACTTTTTATAGATGCATTTGTTTACACCGAGAAGAGAAAGCTGTAGTAAAAGGAAAGACGTTCTGCAGTTAGGTAGATAAATGTCCTGTAATTTTCGTGACCAATTCTGCCACCGATACAACTGTAGCACTTCGCTCTTATTGCTGCAATTATAATCTTTTGTTATAACAATTTTCATAACTGCGTTAGGCTTTATTGGTGTGAAAGGAGAATTTTTTTACCGCCATTCATCACGTTTGTGTTATTACTTTGACATCTTGATAGTGAAACGGATGATTAATGGCCGAAAAAATAGCGGTACCATTCATAGCTTCTGTATTTTTTATTATATTACATTTTTTTATTACATGAAAACTTAAATCCAGGAAACTGTTAATCTTAATCTAGGAAAAAGTAATGGAATTTATATTGTTGTACTTGAATGATGCACAATTGATTAAAAAAATTTTCTCGTATCAAGTTAAGGATTAACATGATTTTCTTTTGCATCAAAAGAGCATAAATATTGGGTAGAGTGAGATTACGCTGAGCAAACACATACGTTATCATTCATTAGTTTTTGCAAGGCTAATTTACGTTTTACGTGGCAGGAATTCTCTGCAGATTCTTATACTAAAAAAACATGCGACGAGTATTTACCATGGACTTCTTAATCAAATTTTCGTTTGTTATTATCATTAAAGAGAGCAACATTTTATATCATGTCTATTATAACGTCAGAAAAACGGAATATGTTATCCATTAAATATATTAGAAATATTAATAAAATGTATAACTTGTGAAGAGATAAATTTTAAATGAAAAAGAGTAAAATTTGTGAAATGCATACAAGTTTTCGTTCAAAATGTTTTAATTACTCGAGATTCCCCTGAACAGTATTTTCAAAAATTTATTTTGAGTCCCTGATTATTATTAAAAAAAGGATTCGAAAGTAAGTAAACTAAATTGAAAATTATAATGATTTGAATTGAGATTTTAATATTTGTCATTTAAATTTGATTTTAATATTTGTTATTTATTAACCATTTATTTATGATTGACTATTGCGTGCTTTTCTATAGTTTGTTTTTCGCAAAGATTGCAGAGTTGCAATAACAATTTCATAAAATAAAACCAACTTTCAGCGGACTTGAAATTTTATTCAAAAATGAGTACATCAGACAGGAACGACCATTTGAGTGCAAACGTAAAGCTATAAAGCAGCCTGGAAGAATTTACTACTGCTATAAGAAACATAGGTTCCCGTATTTTACTTTCCTCATTTTAATAGTGTATAAATGTAACATACAAAGTATATTAATATAAGCAGGCTGTAATAAATTTACTGGCATGCACGTTTTTTTAAACTACTTAGAAAAAAATATTCATTGAAAAACAAATTCATTGATATCAATGCATAGTATTTTTTCTCAATTTTCCTTTTTTTTGCGATAAAGGGCAAAGAGTCTGACAATACAAAATACTTTGCCTGAAATTCCTTGAGTAAAGGAGCATCAAAATGCAAATGGAAGCAATAGATCTGAAATTTTATGGAGCGAACGATAATAATTGAATCGATTCAGAGTCATGATCGCTCCAAGAGATGTTGATTTATCATGTATCTTCGAAACTTTTCGTGTTCTACATCGCACTTTCCACAATGCGATACACAGGCTCTCTAATATTGTAATTCAATAAAGCGTCATTATTATAACTTCTAATATTTTAAAATATATTTTACTATTCAAACTCTGCTTGTTTATTGTTTCAGCATGAAGCAACCTCTGGGAAGTAAAGGACCATCGCCGGTGCACACGAGCACTCCTGTTAGATCTGGCATCCAATCACCAAAACCTACAGTTAACGGATCGGATCCTATAACGTAAGTATATATTTATTTTACAGAGGAAAACTATACTGCTCTTGACGAGAATTTATTTTCTTGTATCAATTATATTTTTTTTACCGATAAAAAAATATCATTCACGGAAGAAATCTTATTTGATTGAGTAACGGATTTTTTTACTTTGTGTCATAAACATTAGTTCGGCTGAAGAATTCTTTTAGAACGGAATATTTAGGCAAATTGCTCATGAGAATCATTGTATTGATTATTAAAAAACAAGAATTCCCCAAAAATTTTAGTAAACGTAAAATTTAGTAATAAAATTTAACAGCAAGCTGACATTATTATTCTATATAAGAATTTGTGGCAATTCAGTATTGGACCAATCCTAATACAGAACTAGGCGACTAGAAATTCCTACTAGAGATATATGTAATGCGAATATATCTTCTTGCAATAGTATTACAAAATAACTCGTTTCTAATCTTTATGCAAAAACCTACATTTCTCATGACCCAACTTTTTTCTCGTTCTAATACACGCGACAAATTATAATTGAATCAATGTAAAAATTAGTAACATGTCCAATTTTAATGTTATATTTAAATTCTAATTCCTTAGAATTCTAATTATTATTGAAACCCAGTAATTCATTGAAATTCAGTTCCGAAAAAAACTTTTTGTAAAATTTAGAATGTTATTTAACCCTTAGCGGGTCCACTTCACCTGAATAACACAGTTAGCACACTGGGGCCCTTGCGATCCCATTCATAAACATTTCTATGCTTCAAGAAAATAACCGTACTTAGCTATTATTAATATTAATTGTATTTAGCAATTATTTTTAGCTATTTGTACCCGAGACTTAAAAAATGACCATTTGAATCTGGAGACCCTGGGTCGCATCTCGAGTACAAAGGGTTTAGTTTTGTTTTGATAGGTAGTGTTGGTTATTTTATAATAATATAATATTAAATGTGATAAAAGGTTATAGAATTTTCTGACTATAAAGATGCTTAAATTAGAGCTGAACTAGGCTAGGCCAGACCCCAGCAGGCTAACTAAGGGTTAATACAACAAATTACCGCAACAGTATAAATGTATAGATGCATTCACGTATGCAAGTTTGCATTATTATTGCTATTATTTAGGAGTATCAATATGTATGTGCATAGATCTTTTAAACAACGAACTTTAACATCTTAGAACTAAATTAATGGTACAAGTAACCGTATACGTAAAAGTCTACAAAGCATTTTTCTTTTAGTACATTTATGGATAGTCTTTAAATAAAGTTCTTTCCTTAAACTGGTTTTATCGCATCAAACATATTTTAGAACTCCTTGGGGGCAAAACTGTCTTGGGCACATAATTTAAGTCTTACTGTATTTTACGTTAGGGATTTGTACTTTCGAAGTTATTTATACTACCGAATTGTCTCCTGTCTACAATATTTTTTAAGGATATATACGTCGCTAAAAAATGTGTACTCAAATCTAATATTAGCACGCACTTTGCTCGTGCACCATTTCATTTATCATTCCGTCTGTCCCGTTAACTTTTATCTATCAGGCTCATTTTTGGATCGTCGAGCTTTGAAAGTATGGTCTAAACGGTAACGTCTGGAAAAATTAGTAGCATGAGGTAAAGCCGGTGACAGTTGTCACATTCGTGAAGGAGGAGAAAGCTCTTGAAATACAGAAACCCTAAAGAGGTTTCACTCCAAATGTCCGGAATTACTTTCACACTTTAAAGTGCGGTACTAGTAAGCTATTTAATGGTTTTTAAGTTGCAAAACATTTTCCTCGGTACTAGATCATGTTATTACTTGTACAACAACTTTTTAACAGTCAAGAAAATATTCTAAATTGTTATAGTGGAAATTAGCCTATTTACGGAAAAAATTATAGCTTATTTGTTTCTCAAAAGAACTTTGCATCTAAATCTTATATTTATCTGCATTTTTTCGCCACATTAGACCACGTTATAAGGATGTTTTACATTCTGTCGTTCAAGGCATTAATATTAGAAGCAATTAAATGATACCAAAGTCTACGATTTTGTCATTGCGAAGTAAAAATTCCTCGAACATTGTTAATTTTATTTCCTGTAGAATTAATAATTTTGAAGATGATATTAAAGATTATCATTATTTATTATTTATTATAACTAATATTCTCGAGATACTTTATCTTTTTTCGAAGATAGATAGCACATTCTCAAAAATTGTTAAAAAATTGCAATATCTGGTACTTAAGCACAGTTACTTTACAAAAAATATGCTTATCAAAAATTGACACATCAAATCATCCCTAAAAAGGAATTTCTCAATTTCATTTTTGATACTTTATTTTTATATTTAGTTCATTATTGGCGAAAAGTCACTTCAAATTATTCGTAAAAAGTCACTTCTCTTTTCTCGATTTTCTTTTTCAGCTCCAATATGGTAATAACACTTTTTATCACTGAATAATTAGAATTCAATGGAAAGAATCACGAGTCAGCATATCAGAGATGCATGTTTTTCATTTCACGGTGCATCTGTCGTATAAATTACGTTTATCTAAAACGCAAAAAGAAAAGGAAAACAGCTTTCAAGAGCTATTTAATATCGAAATTACACGAAGTTTAAGTTTGAAATACTGAATTAATGCCTCTGTTTTTGCAGGAGACAGAATTCAGCACCTGCGTACGATTCAAGGATTCACGAGAGTCATTACGATGTCGTCAAACCCATCAAGGTAAGGAGTTCACTGTTTTCTTAATCATAATCAATACCTTGAAGTTCAAGGAGACTTTCTTTCGAATGTAAGGTAATGCGAATTTCAATTTGTGCACGATGCATCAGATTAAATCAAACTAAATGCTGCGCTACTTGTTTTTAAAGTGTCGTAAAGTTCACATTACAAGTACTTTCTATCCGTCTCTACTTATTTATACGTGGTCGTATATATAGAACACAGCAAGTTTACGTTATCTACATTATTGCTAATATTTCCATGATTTTGATGCATGCTGCGATACGTGAACTTTCCAGTTACACTTTCCGATAATTTACGTGAAAATATTCTACTTTCGTTCCCAATCCAAAATTACAACTTTTATATTTTTTCTTAATACAAAACTAAGATTTCCAAAGATTGTTTTAATGAGGAATTGCAAATATTAAAATTACCATTATTGCTGAAAAGTGTTTTAATCCATTTTAGAAAAATTAACTGCAATTCCGATAATTCGTACTCTTTTTTTCGGTGTATAAAGTTGAGTAACTTAGAAAAAGAATCTTTTGATTAATTAATGAAATATTTCTGGGCATTTTCAAGACAATATAAATAAAAGAACATTAATAAGAGCTCATTTATTTGAGAAAAACAGAAGCATTTACTTTTGAATATAAATTCAGATAATCGTGTGATCTTTCTACATCATTTTCACTGAAAATATCCGTTTGCAGTTAATTAAAATCACAGCTACGTAAGAACTTTTTGCAAATCAATCAAAACTTCACTAGTTTTTAGTTCTTCTCGGCATAGAATTCCGAGAGTTTAATGGGTCGATTAGCTTCAGCGCTTTATACCAAAAGCGAAAGAGAACAGAAGTATATATCGATTCGCCAAGGAGATCAAGAAACCTAATTGTTTCAATTGATACAATTGGTAATGGCAATTAACGTTAACCTCCACTTTTACAAATAAAGAGAAACGTCAGGTCAAGTTTTTTCCCTAGAAGAATGCGTGTGCAGTCTTACTAATTAGTACACGAAATGCATGTCTTAAATTAGTTTGAACCTTTTAAGTTCAAAGATTATTTGTAGATGGGGGAAAAGGCGGGCGGACATTGAAACTTAATTTTCTGATACAATATGTAACACTATTTCCAGAAAAATCGTTTTAAACCATAAAAGTACTGTAGTTACGTTATAAAACTAACATTGTAATATTTGTTGTTTGAAGAAGCAAATCTATTTACAGGGAAGGGTACTTTTTGCAATAATTTAAAGCAATTACCATTTGAGATAGTAATTTTCCAGAATCTTTTTTCCTACATGCATAGAGTTTCCTTGATGTCATTTTTTATAACCACTTTACGTATACCTACACATAAACGACCAAGTGCGTAAAATCTCGCAACAACCATTCATTGAAATCCTGGAACAAAAACTCATTAACTACCCTTTTTTACGTATTGTTTATAGAAGTAGAATTAAAAGTATAGTGTTAAAGAATCGAGAATAATGAAAAGGAAATGGCTCGTTCCTCTTTTACTACATAGGCACGAAATCTTGTCGACAATAAACTATGTCGTCACTAACATGACATTTACATCTGAATGGCTCTTTGTATCTTTGAGAGAGCGGAAATGCTATAGAATAACAAAAAGAGGGAAAAAGAATAATCCAATTATCCTGACCACGAGCGACAAACAATTATAGCCGTCAATGAAAAGCCTTTTGTGTTGGTATTTGTATTTATATTTCTGGTACACAATACCGTTTGCTTAAACGGAATGCTAAAATGAAGTTGAAATAGAGTTGACTTTCTTTATCATTTCGATTCTCCGCCTGTCTCCTTTTCGTTATCACATACATGTATGACTTTGAGAGAAGAAATGAGGTAAATGGCGACGTTATAACGGAAGTCTGCTGGTATAATTTTAGAAATAAGAAAAGTAATTAAATTTCACATGCCTGCAACTTAGATAAATAAAATCTTAATTTATCCTACAATGATAACATCAAATAGTAACTTTTCAGTATCCTGTGGATTGTTGACTAGAGATTTCACAGAATTTTTTTATTAATTAAAGAGATATTTTAATATGGAACTTTTAAAAATCCGTTCTTTATCCCCTTAACCTTCAATAAACCATGTGGAGAAAAAATTAACCTCATGTGGTGGGGAGGTGCATCATAAACGTATAAAATATCAGTTGCAAAAATTATTCTTACATATTTTGAAAACGGACGTATCAGTAATGATTATTAATTTTGTATACCTCATGACTCAATTGTTACACAATTCCTCACTTTAAAATTACAATTAAGAACAAATGCTCATAAAAGTCAATATGTTCTACATTTTTTTATGGAAACATTACATAAGTCGAGGACAGAATGCTTAGCCAGGTGAAACTATAAAAAAAAATTCCATTGTCTATTTTTGGGTATGATGAAGATGATTCAATGGTAATCATTTTTCCAAATACATGTACACAAGTGTTTATGCGCTAATCGGGTAAATGATTTCACCAATCTAGATGTTGGTTACCTCGCCTGAATTCTGAGAAAATGATTAATACAAATTTAGCAATTCTGTTAATGCATTTGGTTAGTCAGGGTCACAGATATATATTATTTTGTCCGAAGTTAATAAGGTATCTTCTACGTGTTTTATAATACATATAATTAGCTGATGCAGTTAAATATAACTTCAGTAACAAATTTTTTATACTTTTATCATTCCTGTTCCAACTCCAATTTTTCTTTATCCCAGTGTTTTCTTTATCTTTATTAATGAGATATTATTCATCTTCGGATATAGGTGCAATTCGGGTGCTAGGAATATTGCTTTTTTCGTGACTATAACGAGTTTAAACAATTCGGAGAAAGATACACATTTTGACAAGTTTGGAATTTATAAGCTTCAAGAATTGCGACAAGTTGAAATTTTTGCAAGAGCGCAGATTTCAATACAACTGTAGCCATCTCTCACGCCTGCAGTTTAACGTATTGCAATTGCTACAAGTGTCATATATACGTAACAGAAATATTAAGTACCTCATAGAATGGACCTTTAAAATGCTAAACAGCAATATTATTTGGAACAAACATACTGCCTCTTACAAGGCGCATTTTCGAGAAAGAAATAAAATATTCTTCAGTTATCCTGATTTTTTCGAAGATCACTCGGAAGCCACAATTATGCACACTTGCATAAATAAGTTAGTTGCGTATATGTACTATTGGTGCCACCTATCAGGTTACCAAGAGTGTCTTTGACACCCACGTCAGGAGTTTACAGATTCTAGTTCACCTTGGTACCCCTAACATGTATCATGCTGAAAGCAAAAGGTATACCTTTCGGAAAAACGATACGTCTGCAAATACATGTTAATTTTCATCTCTAATTACGAATGTTTGGATTATATTACACGGATTGTTACTATACATTGTTCGTGAGCACAAACATTACATGATTAAATACACACGAGTAAAGGAACGTGGAGCTGTATAATTACAATATTGCGTTATAAAATTTAAAAAAATTACGTAGAATTCACAATGTTAATCTTAAGCGGTGAGCGATATTTATTCTTTTTGATGTTTAATGGATCTTTAGGAATCCAGATTTTTTCCCGTTGCCTTATAGAATCTTTTGAAAAAAAGTTTAAAATCAAGTCAACTGAATTATTTAACTCAAAATTACAGCAGTTTTTTTAATGACCTTTTACTGAAAACAGTTGTAAGAATTTATATGCGTCGATGAAATTTCTTGGAATCAAAGAATTTGATTTTAATATGCAAAAGGCAAGTGATTTATATGCATGTATCTTATAGAATGACGAATTGTCATAACCTGATCAATAGAAGTTAAATTAACCGGATAATTCTTTCATGTATTATAAAACACGAATCAGATGCAATAAAATTCGTACTTCTGTATCAAATCCATTAATTTATAACTCATATGCAAATGAGCTATTTACCATTTTCAAGTGTATCAAATTAAAAAAGCTTCTTGACATAAACAAAATTTATTCAATTGAAACGCAGTGTTGTTAAAACAGATCTTCATTTAACAACAGTAGTTTTTTATCCAAGAAATATTTTTTTAACGTAATTATTTCTCGAAAGTACAATTGAGGTAGAGCATAACATTTCTAATAAACATTTTCTTAGTATTGTGTAAATTATTCAGCATTATTCCATATTCGTGCACCTGCATTTGAAAATCTAGAAATTAAGTAAATTGCATAATACTTCCTGATGATTGAGGATGAGCAAAATATTTATAAAAAAATATTTAATCATCATTATTAGACATTATAAAAGTGAATAGTGACTTGAACCCACGCAGAGACCATTTTTGATAATATACGATGATGCGTCTGCTAATTTTATGGCGAAGCATATACGAGCCTCTTATAACCATACTTACGTCAAGTGCAATTGATTTGCATCGCTCGCTGCGTCAGCATAATAATATTACCTCACTTGCATGTAGGTGCTTGCTTCCATACCTTGAACCGCAAACACATACGATTTTCTAAATAATTTTACATAAAAAAAGCATCTGTACGTCTCTGACATTGTTATAAATAAAACAGAGGACTTTCAGTGTTTATTAGTTCTTTCTCAGAAGTCATAGAAAAGAGATATTAACTAATTAAATCTTCTTTCTTCGTAATCACGGCATTGTCGTAATAAAGTTTCATTCTCTTCATCAAGTTCTTGTTTTATGATGACGGAACACCTTTACTATCGACTACAAAGAGTAAGGCTCATTTGCTAGTAGATCTAGATACCGTTTAATTATAATTACACACCTTTATTATTGTTATATCCGTCATAATCTGTTCTGAATAGAGGTAATTCTTTTGGATAGTTGCTCTGTACAATCGAAGTAATGCGAATTTGCTTGTAATTCAAGAATGGAACTTTTTATGGCGTTTTTATGTTCTTTTGCAAAAAGTAATAAATAAGAATTGTCATTTAATACACAATAGTACAATAAAAATTACTTTTTAGTTGCTTATAGGTTAAAACTATAAAATCATTTGTTGGTATATGTTAAAATTGAGGCAAATAACTCTGTGAAATTCTAAAAATTGATATTGGGGATGACACGTGACAAAATCAATTTACCTAGAGATCAAATCAACAATTTTTGACTCACTCTATAAATTTTTATTTAGTTGGAATTTTACAGTGTTTTTTTTATTCGAGTAACATTAAAAAATAAATAATGATCCACGTTAAGAATTGTATATATTAGCCAATTTTCTATAACTTTCCTGTTTCAATCAGAATTTATTTATAAGAAATTTTAAATATTTGCTTTAGCCTACATATAAATTTCGTAAAATTGCACACAGCATATGAATTTCATGTAAAGGGTACATACATAAGACCTTGTCTACGTTTGCATACTCCCATTAGTTATGCAGTATAGAATATAGTTATAATAAGTGAAGAATGTAGTTGCTCTAAGCACATACATGGAATTTCACCAAGCCTTACCTTAATTTTATAATAATAGCAGTCTGATAAACAAAAATTTAATTTTAATTGGTCATACAAAATTTAGAAATTTCTTTGTTTTACATCGTGGTATTTATTACTTTACCTTATAATTAAGAAAATAGCGGAGTGTAACAGTACCAATGCCGTATTGAAAAATGCCCTAAGATGAAAAACTGTTTTATGGAATGCAAATCTAAAATATAAAATTTTTCTATTATTGAACATCTTTTTTAACAGTTGCAGTCATACAATTTTTAAATTATTGTAAAAAATAGGAAATATATAAAACATTGTACTTTTCCGCCACGAAAAAGATAAAAGGCAAACGAATTCGATTTGTTGCCCGTATATCATTGAAATTACTGTTTATTTCTAAGCTTAGTTAGAGTATAGTTAGAGTTTAGTTACAGCATAGTTGCAGCATATACTAATTAACTAAATTCCTATGTCTGCGAATATATAATTATAGTCATGAAAAGATGAGTAAATGTATAATCAATAGGTTTGACAGTATACAATGGGAAATAGGGAAGTTATTGCATAAAATTATTATTATAATACATAATGCAACCGAGACTTTCTAAAAGAAATGCAATTTCATGCATTCTAAAGTTTGAAACACAATAAAGGTACTTCGTAAAAATTCCAGTATGAGTTATTACTATTTCATAATATTTATATTTTTATTTGTAAATTAATTATCTTGTATGCAATTTGAATTTGATAATTTTCAATTTTCGGATGACTATTACTAACACCGAATTGGAAAAGCGCTAATTCGTGCAAAATTATTATTCCTAAAAATTAGACAAACCCGTTTCTAAATTTTGAAAGAAAAATGTAAGGATTATAATTTGTAAATCGATGTTTAGGAGTTCGTTTCTCTGATAATAATAAGTACTTAGGTAAGAGTATAATTATGACTCTACATAATTAAAAAAGTATATTTTTTACTAATTCCATTTTTGTCACTTTGATTTTTTCCTAGAAGGTACTTTCTTTCTGTCATTTCCCTGTTTTGGTATTTGATTTGGTAACGATATTTTTTCAATCAATGTACAATTACATAGGATCCAATTAAAAAAATCACGATTCAGTATATGCATATGAAAGACACGCAATACCAAAGATACACGCTTTTCATTTGACGATGCGATGAAAAACATGAATTTCTATGGGAGACAAAAGATTACATATACATGTATAACACTTGTACTACACCCTTTTGGCTTGTACTCACCGAATATTGGTTTAATTAAACCTGATCCGTGCGAAATCTAGATGTCAATCTTCCTGTACACGCAGCAGCCGGTTTTAAAAAAAGCAGAAGCCTAATAGACTGAAGATTTGTAGATTGCAGTAAAGTAAATTTCTTCGGGACTGATTGAAAGGTATGTAAACAAGGTCTCAAGAAGGGTTTCGTGATCTATCATGCATAGGACACTCCATCTATACAACGCGCACGTACAAGATTGTAGGACGACGTATTGCGTAAAAGAAATAAGGATTTAAATTGCTAATGTATACAGCAATCGTGATAGGCAGCTCTCGTAATGATCTCTGACAATAAGATAAACAAGAAATTTAACAGTTCCTTACACAATCCGCTCAACGCTATTGATCTGTACTTTGTGTAATGTATGTATCAGCGAAGATCTTTGATCATTCGAAATGGCATGTAAATTGTTATGCGTTTCGAATGCCTAATAGGTAATTGGAAAGTGCTTTGATCGCTACTTTATGAAATAATCAAACACTTTGCATTGTGCGTAAATCGAATTCTTCATGCCGTGAAAGCTGGAAAATTTATTACATTAGTGGATGAATTCAAGATGAAGTGGAGGTACGACAAATTCGGTAATTTATTGAATTTTGAATTTTCAAAGTTTCAGTAATTCTAGAGAATTTCGAAGTTTACAAATTCTAGAAGTTGCGACGTTGGTTCAAAAATTTTAAAATCAGTACCGTAGTTCAGAAAAACTACACATAATATATAAAAAATTGATAAAAACCCACACAATCATCCGGTTGACTTGAAAGTTATAGGATTTGCAGGACTTTCGTGTCATTGTCGAAACATAATATTTTAAAAAGATACAAAATTCATTGTCAGTCGAAAAAAATATCGCCCAGAAATGGATGTATGACAAATTCCTAAAGGCACATAATTCGTAACGTAATTTTGATTAATACGATAATTAATATAAACGGATAATGGTAAACTCATACAATTTGTAGGATAAATTACAACACGAGTGTTACAAAGTGGCATTACAATCTTTACGAAAATTTTAGAATATACAGAAAAATTTAGACTGGATTTCTAAAAAAAAATACAGCGATTTGTATGAGAATAGGAGAAAATAGAGAGAACCTAAAAACTTCATCGGACTGTGCCACAGAAACTGTGAAAGAAACATTAAAATACACGTTTTCGCTTTTACCAACAATTTTAAATACCCAACATTATTTGAAGGGAAAAAAAAGATTCAACAATTTTTTCAAGGGCAGAGTGAGATTCGAATCCGCGACCTTGTGCTTAAGAGATAAGTATCCTAATCACTTATCATTTGACCGCTTAATAGCAACTTCTACTTTGTGGGAAGCGAGTTTACTATATTTTGGTAACGCAATATACCTTGCGGTTTATTGTTAGTCTGTAAAAACTGCTGCAACGCAATAGATTTTACAATTTTTAATTGCAAAGTCTAGCATGGAGGAAATTAATAGAGGCTCCACCTTGTTACAATCAAGAAAGTCTTCCAGTTCTCCAGTCCTTACCGTAAGTAGCGCATAAACGTCATTGAAAGTGGTAGGGAATGCAATTATCGCGCATAAACTGTCTGGCGGTGAATTAATTAACGCTGCCGATAAAGCAGTTTCATTGATACTCCCGGCGTAGCATTCATCAAGCGAAAGACAGATTACATAATAGAGATGTATGTTTTCTTTCACTCATTCAAAAAACAACTCAGGAATGAAACGTCGTTGCTTTTTTTACCGTTTAATTAACCTTCGCGGTGATTAAATATCCCATAAATCATTCAGAATCGTAACGAAACAGAAGCGATTGCGTCTTAAAGACTATCGAGATATGTTGATGAAAAAACGCACGGCTTTATCATCCATATGTCTCTGTTATTGCTTTGCAATTTTATGCGATAATCCCATAAGTTTGACCTAATATGGAGTCTTGGCTTACAAACGCTGGCTGGTGGGGATCCGTAGGCACCTTTGACGCTCCGGGTCTCTCGCTCTCTCAGACTCTGGGATCCCAGTACATTACCGGACGTGTATTAAGTCGCATATGTTTTATTATAATCTCGATAAAGGAATTTATTGAGATTGCAAATATAGCGTCGTCCTTCGAAGTTTCTGTTTCTTCGTGAGAAATAGTTCGTTTGTTTACCGTTCGACCCAGAATGACCCACTTACGAAGGTCCTGAAATACTTGGGAGTTGCGTGAATTCAAATTGGAATTGAATAAACGTGTGTCGCCAGTAACAATGTCGACTTCCGCGCATCAGCAGGCGGCTATAAAGCGTTTGGAAGAAATGTTTCGGGACGTGAGGCTCGACATACAGAAGGGCCATCCGGAGATCCTGAGGGTCGAGTCGAAAATAGACAGGTGTTGCGACATTCACGGAAAACATTCCAAGGAAAACTGCACGAACCGTCGAAGTTCAATCGGCAAGGATACCTTGGATCGCGTTGGAAGGAGGAGCTCCCTAGGGTTACCCGCATCTCCGCCTAAACGTGAAATTCATCCCTCGAGTTTTCCGAATACCCTGCGCCGAAGCCCACTGGGTGCTTCCTTGGGTGCCATTAATCACAGGAGAGACTCGTATTCGACACTCGGTGCACCAGTTTTGAGACGCGACCCTATCGGAAGATCCATGGGATGTCTCAAGAAGGATACTTGGTCGAATTACAACTCGCCTCTGAGACGTGATTATGTTGCAAAATCAATGACACACCTTCAGAAACCACCCACTGCCCGTAAAGAATCCGGAAACAACTTGTCGTCTCTATTTACATCGTCGACTTACTCGACGAATGGGGAATTAAAAGCAAAGAGTCACTCGAATTTGAAGAGTTGCATCGCAGGATCAAGTGGCAATTTGCGAAGTCATTTAAGTGTTACGTTAAAGAATGATGTGTTTGATGGGAAAAAGGTTAACGGTGGAAGACGCGGGTCTTATGATAGACGTAGGCTTTCCACGGACTCTTTGGAAAATCTTAAACGAATTTCCTGGGATCCAAGTCGTAGAGGGTCGTCAGGGTCTTCCGGTGGATGGGATGATCCCATTTGGGAAGAAGGTGTTATAGGCGATAAGGTAATTTATCAGTGATAAAAGATTTGTTTGCATTAATTGTAATTTATCTTTACTTTCTTCGTTTTGTAAAAATCAGGTTTGCTTCGAAAAACTTTGGGTAACTAATTTTTCTTGTGGAACACAATTTTATTTTTCTTATTAAAAAAAAAATTGGGCATTAATAAATATCACGAAATTCCTGGAATAACGTGTAAAGAATGCAATTTAAAAAACGAATGCATTTTCCAATTATAAAAATTGCACCGGAAAAAATAAAGGCACTGGTTATTCAATTTCTAATTGACTTAATCATGAAAGTAGTTGGAATAATAATAAATGTAGTTAAAATTATTAGAAATATATGAATGATGCCTCATTCAGCAACAGCAATATTTGGAATTACTATTTATTTTGAAAGAATTTTTATGTTAATTTGGATTTTCAAGTTTCAAAATCATGAACATTCAAATTCGAGGGAGGTTTGACAGTAATATTGCAACTTATGGTATTTTTTATTTAAAAAAAAAGCAAATATGCTTTAAATTCAGTATTTTTAAATTGTGGAATAAATTTAGAACTGTATTTTTTATATCTTCGAAGCCTGGTGCAGCTTTCAGCACGCTTTCACCAGTGATTTAAGACATTTGTCTAACGATATTCATTAAAACTTATGAGAGCGGTTTAGAGGCAACAATATATCTATATAACCTTCTGCAACAGCATACCCGTATAACCTCTTACTATGAAAAAGTGTTACAATTTGTAAAATCGCAGATATCTCCAATTTCATCTTCTCTTTCTCACTGTAAATTTCAAGTGTGGGAATTATCCGCTTGGTATAACACTGAGAACAAGACAATGGGAGAACAACAGTATGGTAATAAGGGCCATAAATTAAGCAAACAATATAATTATGTTGAAAATAGTTCAGTTTTTACGATCATTGTT
Organism: Gasteruption jaculator; assembly: GCA_949825005.1. Taxonomy (NCBI): domain Eukaryota; kingdom Metazoa; phylum Arthropoda; class Insecta; order Hymenoptera; family Gasteruptiidae; genus Gasteruption; species Gasteruption jaculator. Next base: position 16,327,101 of record OX463763.1, on the reverse strand, counting down.
GTCATATAAACTGCACTCCTTGGTTACTGCTGAACTAGGTCACGTAGGAATAAATGAAGTGGCATTATCATGAAAAGTGAATATAATATCTATATTAGAATCTTGATCGGCAGTAATTTTACGGTTTTTATCTGATAATTGATCTCCCAATTATTATTAACTAGAAAAATCTGTTACTTCTGTTTTGAGTGTTTATTAATAATGATTCAACTTACCACGACACGATTAAAATGTTAAAATTTATTATAAAAACATTTGTTATAAATGTGGTGAAACTTTAATCTTAAATTAAAGTCTCCTATTTAAGAAATTAAAATTTATTTAAATTTATTTTTTTTGTAGTTTGACGAGTTTATAAAGAAGATTATTTTGCGTTACAATAGTGGAGATGATGTCACTAACTTTAGTAAAATATTATTGTATCAAAAACAATCGCTTAAAAAATTGTTGAATATGCATGAAATTGTATGTATTTTGTATGACATACTGTACTTAACTTTACATTGTTTTAATTTCTTTTTAAAAACGAAGAAAAGAAATATTGACAGTGTCAAACATACTAATTTATAGTGGTATTGTCATAGCCGCGGCACTAACGAACTTGGTTTCTTAAAAACACCGGTAATTAAAGTTCTTAAAAATAGAGTATGAACGCCAAAAGATTCAATAACAAAAACAAGTAGATGACGTAACCATGTGTTTGACAGTATCTCTATTGTTAAACATTTAATTACCAGTAAAATTTCTTTTGCAGGCTCGTCATTGACATTTTAGGAATTAAAACCATACAGATGTGAAACCATATTGCTATTAATAGCACATGAAGTCAATAAAATTCGATCAGCTTTTTAATCTATATCAATTAATTGATAAATGGCAATCGATTTCATCGCTACTCTGCGTTCGATTACGACCGTGGTAATTTTTTTTTGAGGTTAAATTAAACTGGAAGTTCAGCTTGATTACATCCGATTGCTCAGCACTGGAGCTAATTAATTCACACGCTGAAATTTCCAACGCTTCCTCTATCGGGCGAAAGGGCATAAAAAGAAACTTTCGAACATTTTCCAATTTGAACACTTCTAGTTTAATCACTGAAGGTTATAAACCCAAATTTGTGGTAACTAAAACTTGTAATGTTTAATGTTTTAAATATTTCTATGTGAAAATTTCAATTTTTAGTCACGCGTTAACGTTTGAATTGAAAAAATTGTTCTGTCTTTTTTTACAATTTACTCATACATCGCGAAGAACTAACATTTAATTTTATAGTTTAGCATAAAATATTCATAAAGTAGAAACTACGCTGTTTTGTATTCCAAGGAACAATATTCGAGAAATTAAATGAAGTGCCAATCTTTTTCAGCGTAATACAAATGTAACTTTTATGATTTGTTATTTGAAGTCAAAACAAGGTTTCTTAAAAAGAACACACGGTGAAGCCCGTTTTGAAAACAATTTTGTACCTCAAAAAATAATTCAACATCGGTGTATTTTGGGGACATTTGAAAATTCTATAATAATAAAATATGGAATTTATTATTTCGTATCAGGAAATTTAGAAATATCTAAAAAATCAATATTAGATTTCAATTGTAAATTAGAACCTGATAACAAAAAAGTACTTCGGTTTATTTACCACCCAACATTTAAAGGTTTTTAATGATCGTTTATGAGAAAGTGCCAATGTCCCTTCGTAAATTTCTCCAAGAATCTATCCTACACTCGTTAAAAGGTTTCGCATTCTAATTAGAATCCATTGAAGTGGTGTCTTGTATTCAACATAAAACGAAACAGGTTATACAGTATTGCTAATAAATTACATACGCTGAAACGTTAGAGTTGAGAAATAATCAGAGACGTTAATAGTCATTTAGAAAATTCCGATATATTTAACGACATTTCGATACTCGTTAAACTAAACGATTTTGATAAGCAAGGTATAAAATAGCCCATTACGTTACACCGCATTGAACAATGAATGAATTGATAAGAAGAATGCGAGATTCCGTATGTGTGTCCACAAAATAAGCCACCTATCGCGGGTTTACATCTGAACATAATACAACATTATGCCGTAAGATTTTAAAGTTACATATCGCTTACGTCATTGGCATGCCATGCATGGTAAGAGTATGACTGTCATACAGCTCTTAGTCACCGGTTTGTTGCGAAACTTCTGCCCAATGCCAGATAGAGACAAGAAACCACATAGTGGCACACACTCGTCGGTACCATTACCATCCTTCATTCGAAAACATCAAGCCATTTTACCAAATGGAAATTTTAATCGCTCGGAACTGTACCACCATAGGATCTTTCTTCCTTTACTTACCGCCGAGATTTTCAACACTAATTGCTTTAAAGCTCGCATGACACACGGAGAACTGTCATGTCCGATGATGAGATCCGCAGTGACGGTAAAATATGGTTGTTAGAATTGTACGGATAGTTTTATAAAGCCTCCAAATTAATTTATTATAGTTGTTACTAGGATACTCACTGCGTCCTCGGTTACGATTATTTTGTGGAAGGTATTTTTGTGGTAGTAACAAGGTGAACACAGGAAATCTGAATATAGTAAATTTTACTACGTTATTAGGAGCTTTACAACTTAATGAGGTATGTTAGTTCCGTACGAACCGAAGATTGTTGCATAGGAAAATTTGTTTCCTGTACTGTAATTTAAAGAAAAATGTATTTTCATGTTATAAACTCTACCTGTATCAAGCTTCGAAATTAATTTATTGCAGTTATTAGTAGTATATTTATAGCTTCCTCGGTTACAATTATTTTGTAGCAGGTACTTTTGTGGTAATGCCAAGGTGAGAACAGGAAACCTGAATATAGTAACTTTTAGTAGGTTATTGCGAGCTTTACAACTAAATAAGGACTGTTACATTCAGATAAAGTGAAAATTGTTGCATGGAAAAATTTGTTTCCTGCGCTGTAATTTTGTAAAGAATTTCTTTCTGTATCAAAAGGAACAAATTCCATTTTGCAATTTGCAGAACTTACCGTCACGCACTTTGTAACGTTTTTCTTTTTCTACTTCCTTCTCCTCCGTGCGAACATCAAAGGATATTGTAGCCACTTTTCTCTCATTGTTGAATATAGGAGGAGTGTCAAGGTTTGATAAACCTGCTGATATATAGACTAATAGTTGATTTAATTTATTCTTCTTACCTCTTCTTCCGGCTTAAATAAAACGAAAGAATGAAAAAGGAGTAACAATCAGCTGTGGCAAAAGGATAGGAACATTTCAATTTTTTGTTATCCGTTTGAAAGATAACAACTATATGCAGACTTTTTGCAAAACAAAATTCAGCAATTCTAACAATCACAATTATAGTTAATAAAAAATACTTAATTGAATTGATAATGTAAATGTTGCTTTTATTTTTCGTAGTTTATATATATAATTATTATGTAATAAAACGTACTCGGTAAATCCACATTAACTTTTATCGCGAATTTAGTGAAAATACTTCTACTAATAATTTTTGAAGTTATCTGAGTCCTTCCTAAAACATCTGATTTGTGACCATTTATGTGAATTAAAAATTGAAGAAAGAAATAAAACAAAGTGACGTCAATGTTCACTTCAAAAAACGTTACTTTCAAGCGCAGGACTTATTTGGTAATTAACGTGGGTCGTGTATCATTCCTACGTGATTTTCCGTTGTTTATAGAAAAAAGCATGAAAAAAACAGCACGACACAAAATTAACGTAAGAAAAAAAAAGAAATCGGCATGTGAATAAGAACTTGTTCAGGGACGTTTGATATCGCGTGGGTGAGATTGTGCAGTTTCCGTAAATAAATACGTGGATTAGATGTACGTAAGATTAAGTAATGGAAATCCATTATATTCTTTGTTTTGCTTCAACGTTTTCAAGGATCACGCTGATATATTGTGACTACTTTAATTTTTGGCATTAGATTTTAATCAAAAAAGAAACAATCTTCGAAAGTTTGCGAATACCCGTTTGTAAAAAGTAGAAAACATTCATTGAAAATAATAACTGACTCGAATTTTATAGTATCATAAAAATATGCTTTTATTTTTTTTTTATTACTTTTATATTTAATTCTACTATTTTTTCGTTATGAATGGATCTTTATAATTTTGTAGCGAAGTTTACAAATCATTTTTCTCTCTGCAAAATATATTAAGCAACATTATGAGAATTATTATAGCAGTTATGTAAAGTTACGTGGAAGTACTGGGTTATACGCAACTATCTTTCGCGGTCAATGATCAGGAGCGCGATTTCTACTTTACAATATGATTTTCTAATACCCTTTCAATGAATCGTGTATTAATTTACACATCGTACATCCAAAATGATTGGTCCGATAATTGTTCAACCACCATAACTATGAGATATACCATCACCATTATATTACAAATAACAATTGTAGGAAATACAAACATCGTAACTTGCGTGGAAACACACATATGTATCTATCCTACGGCAAATGTACCATTTGGAAATAGAGAGGTGAATAAACAAACGAAATGAAAGCAACTGGCAATCATGCGAGTTTCGAGCCATTGGGGAATGGGTGAAATGAATGTGAATTGCTTGTAAAAACTGGTACTCGTGTCTTCCTTAGCAACGTGTGGGAATTAAATGCAGCGTTTGCTTTCATCGTGATAATAGGATTTAAGGATATATGCAGCTTTCCCTCCGATACATTTCCATTATGCATACAGTCACACCTTGCAAAAAATTGAAGATTCCTTGGTATACTCCGTGTCAATCAAGTATTGTTCTTTCAAAGTTTCTCTAGGTAGTCGGAAAAAGTTTCGTGATATCCCGGAACTGTAATTCTAAAGTGGCAGTTTGAATACTGTTGTACCTGTTATTACATGTTCATTGAGCGAGGAAATGTTCGCGGAGGAAAAAATAGTGCATTGATTCTGTTATGTAGTAAGAACTTCTTTTCCTCAAAATAGAAAATATGTACTGGAAAGATCAGGATTGAACTACATTTGTATGCAGAAAATTACTCTTCTGCTCAGCAAATAGAAATACAGAAATTAATAAGTGACAATTTTCAAAACAATTATATAATATTAGAATTAAGTTTACATATATTTTTATACAGTTATCATTGTTAGAACAAATAGCGTGTACTAATAATTTTATAAATAATACCCTTTCCCTTTGCGTATGTAATGTTGGATAAAAAACATTTCGGGAAGCGATTAAGTATTTATTTATACTTGCATTATACGTTGCACGACATAACATCCTTTTTACAGAAACTTCGTGATAGTTGCTTTCACCCGATTCCCCGTAGATAAAATATATAATTTACGTTAGTATTTAACACGTAAATTTGTACCAAGTAATGTCAGATTCTGTAAATTATATTGCAAGAAAAGAGGAGAAAGCGTTTCAATAAAATAATTGTCACTGTTGCAGATTTGGAAAATTATTAACTTTAATCTCATTTTTGGCGTGAAGGCCAAGGTATACCCAAAAATTCGACTTTTGGGAACTTTCGCAAGACCCTTATCCGATGTATTTTTTCCAAGGGATCTATTTCCATTGTCAAAATTCCAGATATCCTACAGAAAGTACGATTTTTCCGCTGTTTGTCACCAATTTCCGATAGGGTTTCGTTACGTTATAAATATATGAATTAATTTAGATGCTTATATTTTCAATTTAGTATTTGTTTTCATTTCATTTTATAAAAATAAAACTTTGAAGTTCAGAATTAAGATGAATTTGGTATTGAAGCAACCACAACGTATGAATCTGATTTGTCTTTACAACAGTATTTCGAGATTTATCGTGACATGTCTTTTTTTACAATAGGATAGGATGACATGAATTTTGAAATTTATTTGAAATTTCGAGTAACTCGTTCTCTCGCTTCTGTTGTCATGATAATTGCATTCGTGAGCAATTGACGCTCGTATAAAATCGTTCCATATCTGTTGGGTATGAAAAATGTCAGCAAATATATGTCTCCACCATGATATTCAACACCCACTTGAATTCCTACTGGGAAGAAAATAGACTATCCTCATTCCAATACAATTTTTTTCCAGTCTGCATCATGCTCACGAGATATTGAAGCAATTTCTGTCCTCCAAATATGAATATATAGATATATTACTATATGCTAGAAACGCTGTGCTTTTCCTTCATGCAAATCCGCCACGTCCAATTTTCTGAACAAACGAGTTCATATTATTGCAAATTCAACAAAGGTACAGTTATTTTCCTGAGTATTCAAAGTTTAAATTAACCACTGTGTGTGTTATTCAATAAGAACAAATTGTATAGGCAATGTTGCATACAAAGGATGTAAACAATTCTTCACGAACCAATTGCAAAGTTCATTGTATAAAATCGTACTTGTTTAGTTAACAACAAAACGTAGCCTGACTCGCGTGAGGGTATAGAAATGGAAAGTTGTCGTTTGGTTCAAATGCCTCGTCGCGAGTATAAGATCGTTTCGTAAGACTCAGGTAGGCAAGTGAGACTCTGATTGTGCCCCACTCGTTTAAAGACGAGGGATCATTTCGTCAGTTACTCTCTCAGTTCGGCATAAACTCTTACACTGCGTGGGTGGTTCTTTTTTAAAGTAAACATCAAATTTAGTACTTGTTACCCTCTTGTCGCTTAAATTGCTTATTTTGGTCCCAAGATGCGGCAATGTTCGGAAAGTTCGTCGTGGAAAGAGTGACATCCAGCGTCAACTGAAAGTGAAGTGCGACAAAATTAGTAGAAGTTCTTTTCCAAAACGAGGCAAAAACCTAATTCACAAAAATGCGAAGTTTGCCATATTTTCACGACAAACTTATCCCCTATCTGATGTGGAAGAATCAATGCGAATACGAGTTTTTTTCGGATTTCGAGAATTCTCTAGACCCTCAGGTATAACAAAAAGGAATTAATGACATATAGGTTTGTTTACCAAACAGCGAAGAAAAAGCTTCGACGGCACTCGGTAAATGTCAAGGAGTTCCAGTTTTCTCGTGGCGAGCCGCTGAACTGGTGAATCACACCCTTGTGCCTCCGAATACATATGTACATTTTGAACTTGACACAGTTTTCAGGAACACTGCGCGTGCGAACCCTTCGATCATTGCCAAGAAAGACTCGAAAATGCTATCGAGTTTTTACACTCACGATTTATAAGCATGCATTTAAGTACCATGCCAGTTTATCTACCGACCATTGATCATCTCTTGAACATCATACAATTTATCTCTGTCCAAGGCTGTAATCGAAAGGGAGCATAGCTGCAACTTATTCTTGTACACTATGTTTGATTGAATTAGTTGTTGCATTATTTTTTTCGAAACAATCACGCGTGCTGTGTATTTACTAAAAATATACAGTGTTTTTGTAATAATAGGAAAAATATTAATTGTCATTTATTAGCAAAATCCTATTGGAAATTGGTGAAAAACCGATATTTCGAGGAAAAATTGTAGTTCTGGTGGTATATTGACAAATTCAATTATGGAAACCTCCAAAAATTGATTCCGAAAGTCGAATTTTTTCGAAATATGTACTTAGGCCTTTCTCCAAAAAATGTGTGAAAATTGTAATGATAAAAATTTCCAAAAATCGAATTTTTTGGGAATATGTCCTTTGGTCTTTCCTCAAAAAATAGGTACAAATTGAAATCTCAAAAATGGCGTTTTATTCGCGTAACTTGTAAATTATTTTAAAACAAATTGGAGAATTTCGATTTGCTATTATTACTTTAACAAATAATATTTACGTGATATTAACCAACAAGAAATTGTACAAGTTTATTCACCAATCCTCTAAAATTTATTTTTTGTTTTCCCAACGATTGGCGTCCAAGAATTGTAGAATTTCATATTAACTATGATAGCAAATGGCCTTAAATAAATATCACTTGAACAATTTTCAACAAGAATTTCCTGCGGTACTCGTTTAAGGGACTGGTACTCGGTTAAAGGACCATTTATCCAATAAATTCCCCTGCTGTCTGAGGACTAGGTACTCTAAAGTTCAATCGTACAATCATTCTTATGCGAGCAGTTATTCGATACAGCAGAAGGAATAAGAGAAACTTCTTAGGATCGTATCTGCGAGATAATCTATGTATGTAATATATACTTACGAAAATTTTCGCTTCACAATCATATATACGCCTTTCCACGTTTCTTCAGTTCATTATAATTAAGAAACCAAGAAGGAAGCGAAAAATTACATAGCGTTTCCTAATTAGACATATTATGCAACGTCCTAGAAACTTTTTTGAAGATGAAAATCCAAACCATGCGTCTCTGGTAACAAAAAAGAATTCTAAAAAATTTTTATTTCGAAAAATACATCGCGACAATTTTTTTACGAGGTACAAGGCACCTGCATCTTAGTCAGTTAAAAATCTGTCGGAAGTAACATTTTGGAGAAAGTGGCTGAAAGACGTAACAGTAAGAGTGAAATCGAAACTTATTTATGCGCTAACCATTTCTTTCAGTGTTTCTACGCTTTTTCAGTAAACCACATTAACAGCGCATGTTTTTACTATTACCCGAAGTTGCCGAAGAAATTCATGAACACAAATAAGGATACCTTGGTAGTACATTTTTTTAATGAACCGGTTAGACCCGGCGATGCTGGTAATGACGAATGCAACTTGCCATGATCCATCATACCGATGATGCGCGATCGTGCGTAACCAGACTTCAACACGTTCTGTGGTTATCGAGATATTGATCTCCTATGCCTAGCTTGGAATTTACTTGGATTTTTTGCACTTGAATTGAAATACCGGGGATTTTAAAAATGTACAAACGTAGTAATTTCTACTTTCTTTGTCTTTTTCAGGTAAGTTCCAAAGATATTCCCGTTCAAAAGTTTCCGTGTAGCGGATATCGGTAAGTAAATATGCAAAATTTCATTCATTCCGGTCTCGAACGAGAGGATTGTTTGGATTCGCTTAACAAGTTGAAGGCCAGGCTTTACGGTGAATCACCGGTGACTCACGGGGAGATACTTAAAGGATACTGAACCTTGTACGACGTAGGTGCCAAACCAATTGCAAACGTATCACATGCTACAAGAAAACTTGGGAACAAATATTTTTGTCGTAACCTTAGGGAGGAAACCTGTTTACGAAAGGCATTTGAGCCCAGAACCGAGGAATTTTAAATTCCCCGACTCTGCCGGTATGCAGAAGCCACGGATTGGCAAACAAATCATTTTATCACTTTTCGTTCCAAAGTATTAGAAAAGTACTTTCAATCCTATATTTTTTACGTTTAGTTAGAAATAAAATCAATATCTATTTCCTAAAGAAAACAGAAAATGTATCTTCAGAAAGACGTACGATACTCACTAACTGTTACATGGTAATGAAATTAAAAGGGGGCCAGATCTTCTGTAACGACATAATACTCGTTATCTATCACTTCCCTGTTTTCTTGCATTATTATACGTTTTTGCTATCCTGCTAGGACTAGGCAAAATTATAGTATCGGCCAGTTAAACCTAGCCTTGGGTAAGTAATGCTAACCCAGGGTTAGGCATTCGCATTTACCTGTGTAGAGTCTGTGTGCACATAAGATCCTGCAAGAGTTATCTCCAGATCGACTCCGACATTATCTCGATCACCACAAATGATCCGGGCTTGGACGATATGTTATGCTTGAATTTTCTTCATTCTTGAATTTGAAATTTCGTTGATTAGAATTATTTTGAATCTCACCTACTTCCATAAAATTTTTGGAAATTATTTTTAAAATTACATGATTTTACTCATTTACACAATAAATTAGTTTCTACGTTTTCAATTTTTGTCCTTGCAATTAATTAGAATGGTTCTAAAAAAAATTCATCTTCAATTAAAACTTTAAATTAAAAGTGCCAAATTCGTTACATACATACATTAGCATTTCTCGTATGACACTTAAATGCAGCGTTTGTTAAACTTCTTTGTCTTACATTTATACCAAAGTGTGAACTTGAACTTGTGACGAAACTGACACAAAGGAAATTTTGCATATAGACGTCTGCGTTGATTAAAACTTTCGTTTCAATTTATTTCGATTGAGAGAAACGGCAACTTTACGACGAAAAATAAACGATGAATCTCGGTCGTCTTTTGGTCGTAGGTAATTAGCGGTAAAATAATGAATTGTGGCCAATGTGGCATCCTCTATGAAAAAAAAGCGGCATTAATATTCTGCATAACATATGATATCCAGGATAACAAAGTTTATTTTTTGTAAAATAGAAGGCATTTTTTTGGAGAGGCTCCTTAGTCGTTCTTAAATTATTTTGAAAACATTTTTCTCTCGTTATCAACTGATGAAGCTGCATAAAATAGCGTCATTCGAAGCAGCTAAAAATTACTGGAAATTATTTTCTATAAACAACCCCTTGACTATTTGAAAAAAAAATGAGAAGTAATTGTTATTTGCATTGTTCCACTTTATTAAAAGAATCGAACAATTTTTAATTTTTTTTATTAAAGAACAGTAAAATATAGAGTTTTGTTATCTACTGTTTTTTAAAATTAAATTCCCGATGAATTGTTTTGACATCAACCTTTACAATAAATTAACCATATGTCATTCTAACGATTCTGCTACGAAATTATAACATTATCGTTGGGTGCTTGTAAGTTGATTATTACAGTAAGGTACTTTATAAAGAACACTTTTCAGCAAAATTGGATAGAAGCAATTTCTCGTTTCTTCCATTTACTATTTTCAAGGCGAAAAAATATCGTAAAATTGCCTCAAGGTGGATTGCTGTATAAAGTGCATATATGTGCGAATGCTTATGGAGGTAATGTGAATTATATCTTCGTGCCATTTTCCTCCAGATTTTTTTCAGGGCATAAAAAAAAACGTTGAGTTTCCTTCTTTGCTCATGTATTTCGACACGGATTGATCAGTGCATATTCATTTATGGAACTTGTGTGGGTTGTTGCATATAGGAAATCTACATGTTTATTGCCATTATTCCGCACCTACGGACTGCAAGGTAGTTAGCAACGCCCCAGTATTTTCTTATTTTTATCACTAATTTAAATTGTTTAGGAATTTCCGGATCTTGTAGGATAAAGCAGTTACGATACTAAAAACTGCTCTAAAATTTTGCTTTATCGCTTTTAATGCAATTACGACTAAGTTCTAGATTTATTTATTCGCTGTTACACACCATATGAATACAAAACTTTATGACTCATTTTAAAGGATCGAACAATGCGAAGCGAAAAATAAAGTCTTTTAATGCTTCGTCAGCATTTTTATCTCCTTTGGCATAGTTTCAACTTTGGATTAAATATTAATAAAACTAAAAAATATCTTACAACCTCATCTGAACAGATAGTATTGCAGTGCGTGGCTTGTAACAATGAAAAAATTATCGGCGATAAATACTTTCTCATTAGTTTAGAGTTACTTTTAATTTCACACCGTAATAAGAATGAGAAAAGCTATCCCGCAAACTTTCAACCAGGCGTTTTGCAACTTCATGGATATAAACTCTGGTACCTAGTTATCCGGTGGAAGTCAGAAGACAACTGATAACAAATGAACAGCTATAGCGTATGGATTCGGCGCAGTGTTCATGTATTTTATAGACTATTAGCCGTATTTGCTATTAGCAACTATTTGTAATTACGACAATTATCTTACCGCGCACATGACAAACGGTAGAGATACAGTAGTACTGTCTCTGTAGGAAATTTCAGTAAAGAGAACTTTCTTCCAGGTCTAGGAAATGCATTTCTGCAATAAACTGATACTTTAGTTAAAGACTCTTATTATTTTAATTTGCTACAATTATTCTAAAGACTTAGGAGACGACTAGAGGGAACAATTTTAAATACAATGTCTCTTCCCAGTTCTGTACTATTATATCGACCTCGCCTAGGGTTATGGATATCATACCAATAGCATTGATAGCCCAGATCCCTTGTGGGCTGTGGGAAGATCCACGCGAAAAGGAACTGTATTCGAAGTTTTCCTATCGTTTACGAGTGATTCATAGATACCTTTCAATATGCGTTATGATCTACACCACAGTACTTATGTTTTTAAATTTCCTTTCGATTAACGTCTCCGTTGCGAGCGTTACGGAGTGTCTGTTTTTGGATATAAGTGCATTGTCAGCATGTATCAAAGCTATTACGTACCTCATATGGCGCGATATCTACTGGGATATATTACAGACACTGAGAAGTGACATTTGCAGAGCCAAAAATGCTGGCGAAAAAGTTGCGAGTGAACCATCGAAATTTTTCAAGCAATTGAGCACATTTTTTGGAATCTCCACATTTGCGGCAGCAAACATTTTAGCGACACTTCCATTGACACAGTCTTTATCCGATAGGCCACTGCCTTTGACCACGTATCAACCCTACAGTTTAAATAACATGAATGCTTACATTGTAACTTATCTGATCCAATGGTGGACATTAATTATAGCAGCAAGTTTTTATGTGTTTTTCGATACCGGTGTATATCAATTGTTAATCTGTGTAATGTGTCAATATGAATTATTATTTTATCGACTTTCAGTGGCTCTCAAAGCTACAAAGAATCAATCTACATTGATTGCCCAATGTACAAATCACCATGTCCTTTTGCGATCAGTTATATATCAAATAGAAATGCTTTTTATGGGATCTCTAGTGGTATTCTTTATACTTTCTTTTGTTGTACTTTGCACTATTGTTTTAAAAATTACCAAGGTAAGAACAATTTTTTGTCGCGTAAAACATAAAATCTGTACTTATTCGAAATTGATATTCCTGGTATTAATAATATTTGATCGTAACCGGTTTTAATATTGTTGAGCACATTTTAGTGACCTTTCTACTTCACATTTTATACCTGCCACGTCCATTAAATTACCATTTTTAATTTTTGTCATTCTTTCAATCATGAATGGTACACCACTTAACAGCCAAATTTAACTGCTTTCGAATACGTTTTCTGCGGTGTGTATCTTGTTGCAATACTTACAGAAACATGTCTGTATTGTTTTCTTGGACATGAACTATTTCATAAGGTAATTATTCAAGAGAATCTGATTGATGTGATTTTCACTTTCGTTAGAATTACTTTTACTTGCGAGTACGAAAAAGTACGAGTCAGTAAAGCTTTATCGAAATGTACAGAAAAATCCTTCCTTTTTTTAATAGCTATCGTCTTTGGCTTTAATACAATTTCAAATGTGAAAATGGGATATTTGTTTAAAGATGAAGTTGTTAACTTGACATTTTTTCTACTTTCCTATTTTTTGGCAGACGTTGCAAATAAAGAGATTTTCGTGAATTTAATTGTGACCCTTTAAATGTGGCAATTCCTAATTCTACGCCATTTATTAGCTGATTATTGAAATTGATAGGAAGTTATTTAAAATTTTTACAAATATTCCTTAAATTCATTTTCCTTAGCGTTTTTGGCTTGTTGTTCGTCAAAATGAAAATAATTGATTTCTTTCTTTCAAAGTACATGTTTGATAATGGCGCAAACTTCCATCAACACAAGAATAAAGATAACTGGATAAGGGAATCGGTGGTCCATAATTTTATTGGCTTTTTTATAGAGCTCCTGCGTATCCAAAGCAATTTATGAAAGCGAATGGACCTCTGTAACAGCTAGCGAACGTAAAAACTTAACATTCATCATGATGGTCGCGAAGGAAGGAATGACAATTTCATATCGTGGCATCTTCCCATTAAATCTAGATACGTTTATGACTGTGGGTACTTTGGTGATTTATTCTCTTTCATTCTTCTCTTTCACTGAACAATTACTTTGATACAAAGCGTCTATCCACACATCAACGCGTACCAAGAAATACCGTATTAAATCCTATAAATTATATATGGAGCACATTTTGCAGGCTGACACTTCTCCATTTTATTTACTGTAGGCATAATTTTTATTTGGTTTTTAATGGCAATTTTCCGAAACTTGTTTTTTATAAAAGCGCTTCTTCATCAAAAACCAATTTAAAGGTCATGATCATTGTCGAGATTTTATTCTTCCTTCATGATAATAAAAAAAATAATTTTCGACCAGCATGACACCTATTTGTTAAATATAATATGACAGCAAAAGGTTAATATGCACTCTTTTCAAGACGTAGGTAGATATGAAAAAATTAATTCGGTAAAACATATATTTTTCCAGATCCTAAATACTACGTACAGTACGTATAGCATTTTAAAACAATGTTGATTCATAAACACCCCAACGTCATCATGGATAAATTAACAACCGAATCTTGGAGCCAAAAGGAGCTGTTAGTTAATAAAACGATATTGCTTAACTGCTTTTGCAAATTTTTGGCTACAACAGAAAAACTATGAAAAAATTGTCTTTAAGTAAATAGTATATTGTTATGATTTGAGAGAAATTTATCCGAAGAGTCACGTGTAGCTATCATAGGAAAAAATAAAGATTTGCAATATTTCAAAATATTTGAATTTTCTTGCTGTATTGACACCGTCTAAAAATCTCGAAGGTGAGTTCCTTCATATGTTTGACTGCTCTTTTCATTGACAACCTTTAAATAAATGCCGGTCCTTTTTTTATAACGCAAATCTTTTAGTCAAAATTACCGTTTAGTTTCCTTTTTGTCGAGGACCGACACTTTGAATAATCTTTCTTTGTAAGTTCAAACCCACTAACTACCGTATAAGCAAGTTTGAAATACTGAAGACTGCAGCGTGCGAATTCGGCGCATGGTCTACACATGAGTAAGGTACAACTTAATAATAGCAATTACTGTTACTGGTACTGATAATTATACATCTGGCAATTATCTTACCGTCCACCTGTACTCTACTCGTTTACTTGTAACAAAATAGAACCGGGGCTGCACGCTATTGCTATTTTGCGACTGCTGAGCCGCAGTATAGACAGAACATATTGAATACTCTCTTTTGTAAACGAGGTATTGCAGTATAAAATATGTATAAACGATATGTTTGCAAGTAGGCACCCAGCACTTCAATACTTTAATTGCTACGTTTATTTCAACTACAATTGAAAAATATGAGACGCTATTCCTATTTCTCTTTAGTCTCGTTTTTCCATCGAAGTGGTTCACAGCTATGGACATCATACCGGTAGCATTAATCGCTCAAATACCAAGTGGACTCTGGCAAGATCCATATGAGAAAAAGCTTTACTCAAAATTTACTCGATTGTTACGATTAATTCAAAGATGTATTTCAATACTTCTTATCGTTTATACCACAACCCTATTATTTGTAAATATTCTTTACATCAGTGATTCGTTTGAAAACATAATTGAATGTTCGTTTGTCACCATAAGTGCATTCGTAACATGCGCCAAAGCCACTACGTACCTCCTGGGCCGCGATATTTATTGGGAAATATTGAAGAAACTTAGATCCGATGTCTGCTTAGTCAAGAATATTAACGAAAAACGTGCGAGTCGACCATCCCCGTTTTTCGCACGATTCAACATTTTTTTCGGAATCGCTATTTTCGCTGCCGCAAACATATTATCGATGCTTCCACTTACACAGCCTTTATTGATCAGACCGTTACCTTTAAGTACCTATCAATGGTACAGTTTAGAAAATCTATACGTGTACGTTGTAACGTACCTGTTTCATTACTGGACACTTATTATAGCAGCAAGTATTTATGTCTTCTTCAACACAGGAATTTATCAACTATTAATTCATATAAATTATCAGTACGAATTGTTGTCATACCGCTTCTCGGTATCACTTAGGGATACGAAGAATCAACCTACATTAATTGGCCGATGTATTAACCACCATGTTCTCTTACAATCAGTCATACATGATGTTGAGAGACTTTTTATGGGGACAATTGCGTTGTTTTTTATGCTTTCTTTTATCCTCCTTTGCACTATTGTGTTACAACTTACCAAGGTAAGGATTTATTTGTTTAAAAGCATAACAGAACCGTTATTGTATAGATGGAGTTTAAACGGACAGATATTTTAGGATTATAAACATATGACATTTTTTATTCGAAATTAACAGAACTACGATTTTAAGAAAATTATAAGGTGCGAAAAATTGATTTTTTTTCACATCTGAAGGAAGAATTTAGTAAAACTATATATTTTTATACAAAAGTAATTAATTCGGATTCTGGGATATTATCGATTTTATCGTAATAGATCTCCACAACTAATTTCATGCAAAAATTGAGCCCTCAAACGAGTTGTTCCATCTCAATTTTTAGAAAAAGAAATTCAATAACTTTTTATTTAGTAGAATTTAGTAGACAACAGTGTAAAATTATTACTCATTTTGTATTGTTTCTACTGTGAATATTTCGCCAAACGATAGTCAAGTTTAAATATTTTCGGATTTATTACCTACATGGTATTTTTGATTGCGATATTTACGGAAGCGTGGCTGTATTGTTTCCTCGGAAATGAGGTATTTTACAAGGTATGCAAATTTTTATTATTTTGCGCATCAATGTACATAACAATTTCGGTAAAATGAAAAACAAATTATATAATGTCAAAGGATATTTTACAACAAACAACGCTTTATTGTAAAATATCATTTTTCTAACATCTTTTAGAGTTCCTGTGTCTGCGAAGAAATTTGTAGGAGCAATTGGACTTCGTTATCGGTTCAAATGCGTAAATGTTTAGCATTTATTATGTGCGCTGGAAAAGATGGATTAACAATTTCGTATCATGGTCTCTTCCCGTTAAATCTAAATACATTTATGAATGTAAGTTGACGTGTGATTCTTTTGCCAATGAATTACAGCAAGAAAGTATAGTGGTTAAATATTTAGACCAGCTCCTTTTTTTTCTTAAACAAATAACAAAATATCGTAAAAATAAAAAAAACTACTTTTGCAATTAGTTGCAAAAGCAGTGAAAGCATTGCAAGTGAAGGTTTGTGAACCAAAATTTATTCTTTCCCATCTTTTTACTAAATACTTTTTAATGAATAGTAAATTGGCAATTGTTCAAAAAATTAGGCTTCGTGCATTTCTTGTGGATCGAAGTTTCAATAACTAATGTTTCATGAAACATGGTTTATAGGTAACCGTACGTAAGGTATCATAGCCTTTAAATTTACGTGATATATGTATATATTTTTCAGATATTAAGTACAGCCTATAGTATATATAACATCTTTTGAAACAACTTTAATTCATAAAATTGTTTGCAATTGTAAATAGAATAAACGGGACCGTTGCTTGCATTAAGATACGCATCATGTAAATGTTGTATATAAGGAGCTACTTATTATTTCGAGTTCAATAGAAATAAGTAAATTGCAGCATGAGTTTAAAGATTTAAAGAACAGCCTGCCTTATTTGTATACTTAAGGATATGAACAAGGCTTTGAGTATTTTGGTAATTGCCTTGAGTGAACAATTATTCCGTTACAAAGTGAGTGTGCAAAAAATTTCTCTCTATGGTTACTGCAAATTCTGAAAACTGATATTTGCACATTTTAATTAGAACCAATTAAAAGATCGTAATCTATTCCGAGATACTTTGGGATACAATATCTTAACACTATCTCCACCTCGCTAATTATACGTAATAAAAAATTCAAAACCAAAAATATAGAATAAATAGATTTTCACAATTAATACGAAAGGTTTTACAGCCGCATAACTGCTCTACTAAACACCTCCTGTTTATGGATTTCAAAAAAAATTAAATTAGACCTCGAAAAAAATTCTAAACCAAAATTCAAAAAGGTGTCTTTTGACACCTTTGGTAGAAATAGTGTTAAGGCCCCATTCATTAGAAAAACGAACATGCAAGTAGAATTTCAAAACGTTTGAAATCGATTGTGAATTAAAATCCACTTCACTATATTTTCAACCTAAGAGTCAATTTTGATACTTTCACTCCCCTACTTTGTCTTTTATCGATGTACCTCGTATCTGCACTACAGTATCAAATACACTTTTATTTAATTTAGCTGTATATATAGTAATATATAGGCGGGGCCAGCTTCAATACACATAAACTTTTTTTATTATGTACACGAGATTTACAATACGATACAATTTGTTATAATCTACACGCGGGGAAGACAGTTTCGAACGGTGGTACTTATGTTAGCATGACTGAAAGTTGACTATAAGCAGGTTCAAGGTAGTAAGGGCTGCACTGTGCGGATCTACCGCGTACGTTGTGCGGGAGTAAGGTACAAAATAATAACAGCAATTATTATTACTTTTGCCGATAATTTCGCGTACCTACTACTCTGCAGGTGCATGGGCACATTTCGTATAGTCTTCCTTGTAAATCCATCATTAAAACATAGAATATGCATAAACGAAGTATGCCTGTAGTTAAAAACTCTTTAGTATTTTATTCGCAGCGATTATTCGAGAAAATGTAAAATATATGTCAGGAAAATATCAGTCTTTATTTCCATTCCTCTTTATTCACGTTTTCTCAACTAAAGAGCGCACAGCTATGGACATCATACCAGTGGCATTAATCGCTCAAATTCCAAGTGGACTGTGGGAAGACCCACAAGAACAGGAGCTCAGCTCCAAATTTACACGTCTCTTTCGATTGACTAAAAGATATACGTCAGTAATCATTGTCGTTTACGTGACAATCCTTGTATTTGTTAATATTTTTTACATCGACGTCTCCTTTGACACCATAACCGAGGGAGTATTTGTCGATTTAAGTGTATTTGTAGCGTGTGCTAAATGCATCGCGTATCTCTTAGGTCGTGAAATTTATTGGGATATATTGAAGAAACTGAGATCCGATTGTTGCTTAACGAAGGATATTTACGAGAAACATGCGAGTCAACCATCCAAATTCTTCTCAAGATTCAACATTTTTTTCGCATATGCAATATTCTTTCTTGCAATCGTACTCTCCATACTTCCACTCACACGATCTTTATTGGACAGACCGTTAATTTTCAGAACTTACCAATTGTATAGTTTAGAAAATTTTACTGTTTACATTCTGACCTACCTCTTCCAATCCTGGTCAATTATAGCGGCTGCGAGTATTTATGTATTTTTTAATACTGGAGTTTATCAGCTAATAGGTCATATGATCTGCCAGTACGAATTATTATCGCATCGCTTCTCAGTAGCACTTAGGGATACGAAGAATCGATCTACATTGATTGCGCGATCTATCAATCATCACGTTCTCTTACAATCGGTTGTACATGATATCGAAAGGCTGTTTATGGGGACAATTTTATTGTTTTTTATGTTTTCCTTTGCCGTTCTGTGCACAACCGTACTTCAAATCACCAAGGTAAGGAATTTCCCATTTTTTAAAGATAAAATATAAAAGGGAGTTTAAAATAAAGACTAAGCGTAAGAATGAAAGAATTCAATTGTAGATTTACATTTTTTGAACTAATTACAATAATGTTACGGTTTATGAAAAAGATTTGTTTGTAGAATTAAGAAATATTTATTTTTTCGTAATATTTGGGAATCGATTCTACGCAGCAAATAAAAATATATTCGTAAAACTAAGACCAGGATATTTAAAAAGTCGATAAAAAAATATCAACACTGTTTTGTTTTGTATAATTTAGCGTACAACAGTGTAAGATTGTCATTGTTAATTTTTCATTGTTTCAATCGGGTATATCGTGCCAATCCACAGCCAAATTTAACTGTTTTTGAATATATTACCTACGTATTGTTTCTGGTGGCAATTTTTACGGAAGCTTGGCTATACTGTTTCCTTGGAAATGAGTTATTCTACAAGGTATGCAACATTTCGTTAATTTTAAATTGACTTTTAAAATTATCATTTTTTTCGTGCCCTCTTCGGACGCGTAAAATGAATGAAAACCGCGATAGTCAATTTTACTAAGCTGCTGCAATTTCTATGGTATAAACAACAAATGTTTTTTAAAAAATTGGAATAATTTCTTTAATATTACTAAATTACCGCTTTTTTCCGAACATGCCGCAATATACGTTCATAATGCACACTTACGAGCACAGAGAAAAATCTTTTCATTCGATGACTGTTTAGTTACTTACTGTTGTTGGTGTCTTTTAGAGTTCCTGTATCTGTGATGTAATTTATAAGAGCGATTGGACAACTTTATCAGTCAGTGTGCGTAAAAACTTGGCATTTATTATGTGCGCTGGAAAAGACGGATTAACAATTTCTTATTATGGTATCTTCCCTTTAAATTTAAACACATTTATGAATGTAAGTATCTGATTTCATTTCAACGAATTGCAACAGAAAAAAATTTGGGTGACTATTCAGAACCCTTTTTTTACCGCTTTCTTTCATAAAGACAAGGGAGAAGTCCTGATACATTTTTAAATATTATTTAAAACTTTTTTTCAGGACGAATAAATTGATTTGTCAGGAGTTTCCGAAAACAAAATTTATTCCAGGCTATCATTTTACTTTCGTAGAAATACTTTTCGTGTTCGGAAACTAGGTTACTCGAAAAAATAGTAAATTTTAATTTTACTGTAGGTATTTTTTTCCAAGGTACAAAAGAAATTATAATCGTGTAACATTTTTTCCAGATAATAAGTACAACTTATAGTTTATATCATATAGCGAAGCAATTTAATCTGTAAAATTATTAGCAACTATAAACCAGGCAGGTAAATGCAAAAACTTTTGCTGTTGTATAAGTGAACAGAAACTTTGTTGCGTCCATGGAAATTTCCTGTTGCACCAAAGGTGGCCTCATTGTATCATTACTTATTGCATTAAATAAAGAATGCAGTACGTTCTTGTTATCAGTATTTAAGAAATTAACAATTAAAGTACTTGTTACTTACAATTCAATTGAAATGATTGAACCCAAATATACGTTTGAAAAATGCAAGTTTTAAATATTAATTTAGAGACATTTATATTTGTAGTTAAATCTTCTAAATTTATTGTACACTGTACTTTATTACAACGTAACTTCCTATCGTAAAAAGTAACAATTTTTCTTTGTTTATTTTAATTCTTTTAGTAAAAGCTACCGCTGAATTTCTTTCCTGTCGAGAATTAACATTTCTAATAATATATCCATGTAATTTCGTACTTGCTGACAGTAGACCAGTTTGAAAACTGAAGAACCCGGTGGATTCGCCGTATGGTCTACACACGAGATAAATAGAGCTTATTAATTAATTAAAACTACTGGTACTGATAATTATACTTGCGGCAATTATCTTACCGTCAACCTGTATTCTACTCGTTTTTGCTTGTAATAAAATAGAACCGCGATTAAATGCCATTACTACTGTGCTACGGCTTGACCGCAGTATAAAGAGAACGTAATAGATACCCTCTTTTGCCAAGGAGTTATCACAGTATAAAATATGTATAAACGATATGTTTCCAAGCAGGTACCCAGCTGCTTGGAATACTTTAATTGCTACGCTTATTTCAACGACAATTGAAAAATATGAGACGCTATTCCTATTTCTCTTTAGTCTCGTTTTTCCATCGAAGTGGTTCACAGCTATGGACATCATACCGGTAGCATTAAAAGCTCAAATACCATGTGGACTCTGGCATGATCCACACGAGAAAGAGCTCTATTCAAAATTTCAACGAGTGTTACGATCAATTCGAAGATGTATTTCAGTGTTTGTTATGAATTATTTCACAGTCCTGTTATTTATAAATGTTTTTTGCATCAGTGCTTCGTTCGAAAGCGTGATTGAGTGTTTGTATGTCACCATAGGTGCATTTATAACGTGTGCCAAAGCCTTTGCGTACCTCCTGGGTCGAGAACTTTATTGGGATATATTGAGAAAACTTAGGAATGATGACTGTTTACCCAAGAATATTAACGAGGAACATGCGAGTCAACCATCCAAATTCTTCGCACGTTTCAACATTTTTTTCGGAATCGCTTTTTTCGTTGCTGCAAACATATTATCGATGCTTCCACTTACACAGCCCTTATTAACCAGGCCATTACCTTTAACTGCCTATCGATGGTACAGTTTAGAGAATTTGTACGTGTACGTTATGACCTACCTGATACAGTACTGCACACTGATAATAGCAGCAAGTACTTATATATTCTTCAACACTGGATTGTATCAACTATTGATTTATATAATGTGCCAGTACGAATTATTATCGTATCGCTTGTCAATAGCGCTTGCTGATATGAACAATCAACCTAAATTGATGAGCCAATGTATCAAGCACCATGTTCTCTTAAAATCAGTTATAAGTGATATCGAGAGACTTTTTATGGGGACAATTACGTTGTTTTTTGTCCTTTCTTATGTGATTCTTTGTACTATTATATTACATACTAGCAAGGTAAGGAATTGTTTGTTTTTTAAAAAACAACACAAATGGGACTTTACAGTACAGACAAAGTTAATAGGCGTGTATGTGTGAAACTTTTGGATTGATTTTGATAGAAGTACGGTTTCAGCAAAAATTGAGTTACATAATTGCGAAATATTTTTTTGTAACATCTACCTATAAAAAAAATGTCTACTTTAATATATAATTCAACAATTTGAGCCTAGAGATATTACAGGTGCGAGCAATATCTTTGTGCAAATCATTTACCCGCAGATATAATTTGGCCAACCCCATTTTTAACGAAAAATATTAGTTAAACCTTTTGTTTTGTAAAATTTAGAGTGCAACGGTGTAAAGTTTTTGTTATTAATTTTTCATTGTTTCAACTGTGAATATTGCGCCAATTGACAGTTAAAATTAACCCTTCTCGAGTATATTACCGACATGGTATTTCTGATTGCGATACTTACGGAAGCATGGCTGTATTGTTTCCTCGGAAATGAGCTATTTTACAAGGTATGCAAATTTTTGTTAATATGCATAGATAATTTTCATCAAAATTACTGTAGAAGAAATAGCATATCTTATTACGTCGTGGTATATTTGACATATTTTGCATATTGGATATTTTACATAGAAACAGCAACCGTCTGCTAACTTTCTCTAACATCTTTTAGAGTTACTGTGTCTGTGAAGTAATTTGTAAGAGCAATTGGACATCTTTATCGGTTAAAGTGCATAAAAGTTTAGCAGTAATTATGTGTGCTGGGAGAGACACATCGACACTTTCGTATCACGGCATCTGCCCATTGAATCTGAACACATTCATGAACGTAAGTTGAAAATAAAAATGATCGCTTTGATCGCTTGCGAAAAGAACTAAAATAAAATTTTAAAAATGGCCAGTCGCGACCTAGAGGATGCTTTTAACACGTTAACTGCCATGCCGGTCACCGGTGACCGACACTAAACTTTCCGTTCAGGCCGCGCAGGTTATGACAAATGCAATAGCGTATACCCTTGCGACCCACGCGGCGTGAATAGGGATTCACGTAAATTTGACGTGGCAGTTAACGTATTAAGAAGATTGTATCGAAATTTGGAATCAGTCCGACGAGTATTGGTTACGATAGGGTGTCATTCTTCAACCTAAGTGGACAACGTCCGAGAACGCCTGACGAATAAAATTCTATACCCAATAATATGAGGAGTTCAGACCGGGGACAAAACGAAAAATAATCGCGAACAGTTCTTGTTTTAATAAAAATTTTTTTTAACTTCGGTTTTAATGTTTATTAAAACACGGTTTGTAGGAAGCAGTACGTAAAGTGCCGAAGGATGTTAATATACGTATATGTATATATTTTTTCAGATGTTAAGTACATCTTACAGTATATATAATATACTGAATCAATTTTAATCCGTGAATTTGTTTGCAAGTTAAAATAAAATACACGGAACAATCTTTGCTATCGAATCATGAGTAATTGGATATGAGAATCAGTAATTAGTTAAGAGAAGTTCCGCAACGTCCATTTTAGTCGCTCCCGTTACATCAAAGGTGTTTTAATGTTGTTATTACCTGTTGCCTGATGAAGTTACTGGTTATTTGGAGTTTAATAATATTAAATAAACTGGAGCATGAGTTTGAAAGATTCAAAGCACGGTCTATTTTATTCGTATACATTTCAAAATCATGAGAAGTTCTACAAGGAATTGACGCAGGTAGAAATCAAAGATGTTTTCCACAAAACGTTCGCAAATTGCACACAAATTCTTAGAATTATTCACAACACTTTCAAATTTTATGGTGCAAAGTAACCTTCTATTTTTTGTTTTGGCATTGCAAAATAAATTTTCTAACGATGCTGCTTCGCGAGTACATAGTTTCCGACTGTTAGCAAGTTCAAAGTACGAGGGGTTGCATCGCGTGGATTCGGCGCATAGTCCGCATAGGAGTAAGGTGCATGGTAATAACAGCAATTATTGTTACTTCTACCAATAATTACACTCGTTGCAATTGCCTTAAAGTCAATCCCTATTTTACTAGTAACGAAACAGACCCACGGCTGATTGCTATCATTAATTTACCACGGCTTTACCGCTGCATCGACAGAACATTTCCTACCCTCCCTTGTAAGTCCATTATTAGAGCATAGAATATGCATAAACGAAACGTTGCGCTGTGTATAAACAATTCCGCAGTATTTTAATTGGTGCAATTATCTGAAAAACCATACAAGGTACATTCGAGGAAAAATATCAGTCGCTATTCCTATTCCTCTTTTGTCTCGTTTTCCTGCTGGAGCGGATTACAGTCATGGATATCATACCGGTAGCATTAATCGCTCAAATTCCAAGTGGTCTGTGGGAAGATCCACATGAAAAAGAGTTAAACTCGAAATTCACACGCGGTTTACGGATATTTCGAAGATATTTTTCAGTTTTTATTATCGCTTATGCGACAATCCTGGTATTTGTTAATATGCTCTGCATGGATGTCTCGTTCGAAAGCATCACCGAGTGTTTGTTTGTCGATTTGAGTGCATTTGTGATGTGCGCCAAAGCCGTCACGTACCTCTCGGGTCGTGAAATTTATTGGGATATATTGGACAAACTCAGAACTGATGACTGCTTGCCCAAGAATATTGATGAGAAACGTGCAAGTCGACCGTCCAAATTCTTCGTGCAGTTAAACATTTTTTTCGCCATCGCTATTTTCGCAGTTGCGAACGTGTTATCGATGCTTCCACTCACGCAATCTTTGTTAGACAGACCCTTACCTTTGAGTACTTATCAACTGTACAGTTTAGATAACTTTTACGTGTACATTATGACCTACCTTTTTCATTACTGGACACTTATCGTAGCAGGGAGTGTTTACGCGTTTTTCAACATTGGAGTCTATCAACTAATAATTTATATCATTTGTCAGTATGAATTGTTATCCTATCGCTTTGCAGTAGCTCTTAAAACTCCGAAGAATCAGTCCACGTTGATCTCGCGATGTATCAATCATCACGTTCTTTTACAGTCAGTAATACATGATATCGAGAGTCTTTTTATGGGAACAATCATGTTGTTTTTTATGTTGTCTTTTGTCGTTCTTTGCACTGCTTTGTTACAAATTACTAAGGTGAGGGTTTTTGTTTGTTTTTTAATCATAGAATATAAAATTGTTTTAAATTGTAGGCAAAGGAATTTCCATGTTAAAAAAAAAGCAAATGAAAAATAGACAAATATTTAGATGTATTAGGTCTGCAATTATAATTTAAATGTACATATATTCATTCGCGGGAAATTCGAGGTCAAGATTGCCAGTAAACGTGTAATTTTTTTGCTAATCATTCATACAGGGCGTTGCATGAATAATTAGCGAACAAAATCTTGAAAAAATCGCGTTTTTCGAATTAGGTACCTTATTACTACCGCAAACACTCTTGACGTAAAATTTCTATTTCTTGTTTTCTGCATTTTTTGCAGTAATTGTAAATTGGATTTTAACAAAATGCACAATTACAATCTATTCCGCATGACCAACCGTCTTGTCGATGAAAGCTGAGGCATTCCCGAAAATCGATGAAAAATTACAATATCTTTTTGTTTCGCATAATTTAGAGTACAAGAGTGTAAAATTGTCGTTTTTAATTTTTCATTGTCTCAACCGACAGTCGAATCTAACTATTTTTGAATACATTACCTACATGGTTTTTCTGATTGCAATGTTGACGGAATCTTTGCTGTATTGTTTCCTCGGAAATGAGCTGTTCCACAAGGTATGCAAAATTGTATTAGTTTACTCAAATGTTTATCTGAAAATTGATGTGTCATAGAAGTAATTTTTAATACGTTACTGTAATTTTTATAGAATAAAAGGCGATTGTCTATAAAATTTATCTATAAAATATAATTTATAGAGAGCAAAGTTTCTTGCGCTACTGTAAATTTTTTCTAAAGCCATGCCTAGTGCAGATAAATAGCCGGATAGGGACTTAATAATTCCCAACAGAATTGTATGCGGTTCAGACTTTGGCAGTTTAGTTCAACATTCAACTCAAACAAACTTCTTGGGTTAGCTAACATTTTACCAACTTCCCGTAACGTCTTACAGAGTTCCTGTGTCTGTGAAGTAATTTATAACAGCGGTTGGACTACTTCGTCAATTAATATTCGTAAAAGCATAGCTTTTATTATGTGCGTTGGAAAAGAAGAATTGACAATTTCGTATCATGGTATCTTCCCGTTAAACTTAAATACATTTATGGACGTAAGTCTTTCATTTATTTGTGATCGAATTGCAGTGAAAAAAAAATAAATTGTATCAAATACGTTTCACGGTTTTCCGGTTAAAATTCAGATCTGCTTCGCCTTTTTTCTCAAAAAGACAAAAATTAGATTTTGTTGCTTTTAAAATCTTGTATTTCAAAATTTTCTAGGATATTAAATAAGCGTATATAAATATTTTTTAAGATACTGAATGTAGTAAAATAAATTGCTATGAAATTAGTGGTTCTCGAGACGAAAATTTCTTAGTGTTTAAAAGGAAATATTTTGGGGTAAATAGCAAATTTGCAGTCGCTCAAAAAGTAAACCACCAATTTCCTATAAAAGCATCTTCAAAAATAAGAAATTAGATAATCCTGAAAAGAAGTCAGGTCACGCAATTCCGATAAATAATATTTGACCCTTAGCTCCTTTTTTTTAATTAGCTTATTTTTATTGCGTGGAAGATATGGACTTTTTTATCCTGCAGAATTGTATGATGATTATTAGATGTTGTTTTAAGAGATAGCAGAGATTATTTTATAAAAATATTATATTCGAACACAATATGAAAAAAAATTATGGAAATTTCTTATTATAAAGATGCTTGAATTAAAGCTAGGACGTCTCAGACCCCAATGAGGCAGCCAAAAATAATTTAAACTATAATTTATACATTTCGGTATGTAGGGTTTGGAAAAAAAATGCTTTATGTAAATTTTTCTTTTTCAGATAATAAGTACGACTTATAGTATATACAATCTACTGAAACAATTTTAATCCATAAAATTGTTCGAAACTTGCAGCAACCATTAATAGAATCATAGATGATTTTGTTAATTTGTACCATTTACTTACATTCAGGTACGCAAAGTACAAGTTGAGGAATAAGAAATTTATTATCAAAGCCATTCGTTATTTAGAATTTAATAAATTTATTTTCCACAAAAAGCTTAACAAAGGAGGTTTATTCATTTCATACATCGCGGTAAAAAGTGAAGAAAGTGGGGATAGTTTTATTCGGTCGGCGAAGTAGTGATCTTCATCAACGTGCAATACCTGTCGAGTACGATAGCAGAAACCTGCAAGATCGGCGGAAGGTTAACTTAAACCCAGTGAGTTCTCAAGGTTCAGGTAGCTGCCACAAGAGTGTTTCTCGTCCGCAATACAAATTTGTCTTCAATCTCTCATAGCGTTCCAAGTATTCTGATCCTTTCATTGGTCCTAAGGACATTCTTCCGGTGTGCTATTGTCTATTATTTTATTACTTCTGATTAGTAGTGATAATTGAAACGATAAGTGGCGGGATATTTAATTGGGAAAGAATTTCAAGATATAATTTAAACGCTTCTCTGGCTTTCATTAATATTAAAGTTTTATATTAGAGCAGTTGTTTATGATACTATGATAATCTTATAATATAATTTTTAGTAATACTTCAGTTTTTATTATTATTATTATTATTATTATTATTATTATTATTGTCATTGTCGAATTTACCTTCGTTCTTTTAATAATTATTGTGAATGAGATTTAACTCAAGAAAATAGTTAGAATTGATCTAATAAGTAATTGACAAATTTAGGTTTTAATTTTATTTTATGTGTGACGAATATAATAAAATGCGAAAGCCCGCAATATGAATTTGCCATATATTTTCACCATTTCAAGCAAAAATGGGGATCTTAAAATCGTGATTATGAATCATTAACTAAACTTTTGTTCCTTTATCTGTGCCGTAACTGTAATTACTATATTAAAATTTAAAAGAATTCGATTCGAAAAAAAATGATGAACTCTAAAATTTCCAATTTTTACAAAATATTCGTTAGAAAAAGAATATTTAATATCACAGTTGTAATTCAATACTTTTTATACAAAATTAATTACAAAAATAATTTAGAAATCACATACCGTTAATTTAATTACACTTTAGTGTGAGGGAGTTACAATTTTAGAATTAAGTACGTTTTTTTAACGGACCAAAGAAATATGAAATGTTCCAACTGGCCTCTTTAAAGACTCTCATTTGCTCGTTTTGTATATAAAAATTAAAAACGAATTTGTACCACAAGACTAACAATTATGGCAGCCACTCTGAAACCATTTCCATTGTAAATTGTCATAAGATCCTTACGCAAGCGAGAAAAAGAAGAAGAAGAGATATGTTGTTCTCGTTATCTCTCGTTGTTTAATGCACGGGTACTTTGTACTTGACATTGTTTAAATCTGCAGAGAAAAGCAGCGTACCATGTGTCATATCAGAGTCCTAGAAAGAAAACAGAGCCTGTACATTGTTTTCTGTTGCATAAAACTGACGAAAGAAATTCGTATGAAGTTCAAGGAACAAGTGGAACGCGTAGATGGTGTCAATGAGTTTGAAGACTAGGCGTATCTAATGCACCTGCACTTTCCTGTGAATTCCTTTACAATCAACCGCGGACAAGCCGCATGTCTTTTTACCAAGTACAACCGACCATCTGCGAAATTTCCTCCGATAATCCAGTTAGAGTTCAGACATGACATGTTGCAGTAATCGCGCCACGGATCGTTAGGCATCACACTTTTATCAGTTTCTTGCTGTTTTCAACTCATATTATCTTCGAACAGGCGTTTTTTCATCTTGGATTTGCCTGTTTCGCTGTGAGGCACTTACGGCTGGAAAATTGGTGATTGATTTGAACAGATAATGAGAATTGTGTACCTATGTAACATACGTACTATTTATTTATTCCCAAATGTTGCCAAAAAATTCGAGTTTTGAAAATCTGTAGACTTTTGAAAGACTTTTAGCGATATTTTTCAACGGGAAAAATTCCTTTTTGTCGTCACAACACATTTCACGTTCTGAAATCTCCCTGAAAATTAATTTGTCAAACCAATTTTTGACATTTAATTTTTTTCTCCATTCTTGGAGGTCGAAGTACCTCCATGTATTGCACTTCTCAATGAATTTTTAAAGATTTTTGAAAATTTAAGTACTTGTTTAGAATGTAAATAAAAAAATAAAATCGCAATATTTAAAATTTATTCATGTTCCGTAGTGAAAGACGGAAATATGAGCATCAATAAATAATTAAATGAATTTGAAATCCTGCTGTTGTAATAAATGGATAAATGGCGTAATGCAACTAATAACTATTACTTGGTAGACTATTTTTATACAGTCGTGACAAGTAACAGTTTTGTTTTCGATTAAAAATGGCATTACTTACAGAAAATATACAGGGAAAATGAGAAAGATGAAGAATATAATTTTTACATTTCAATCTTTCTCTTGAAAAATAAATTAAGGTCTATATATATGTTACTCGTTGTCTGGCTTTTTTTTGGAAACAATATAGAGTAGTCGCTTTTTTCTATGCTAGGGTTCACATCAACATGGGCGTTTTCAGAAGAAGTTAAAAAATTATTTAATTCCATAAAGTTTCAAAATGTTGCAGCAACTTTCTATGCTCTGCTACGCCATGGAAATTAGATAAATTCTACCGTGGATACATGCGGCATATTTTTGAAAGTACGTTTACTTCCTTCACTAGCAACGATTTCCATAATAACAGTAAATATTGAAATATATTTTTTTTGCATCTCGATCACTGTAGGTAAAATCAAGTTGTGAGAACCAGAAATGGCTTTAGAAGCATAGGCAATGTATAAAGTAATCGTTTTAGCGATCATTGCTGTAAAAATTAGGAAACCAGATTCGTGACTGATGAGAAATTCGAGGGCTTTTATTGGAAATAAAGGTCTTTATTTTTAGAAAAGATGCAATAACCATTCTTTAGCGATAAATCATGCATTGCATCTAAATAAATTTTTTGTATTTGTATTAATCGCGACTATACTTTTAGTTTATGACCTATATATATTTTTTTAAAACTAAATTAACTATGATTTTGTCACAGGGGAAAGCCTCTGCTAGATATTTGATATAAACAGCTGTATAAATTTAATTTCCGCGATTACATTTATTACGTACATTATCAGTAAGAGGTATCATATTCAACTAGTTCGATCTTATCGTTTCAACTTTTGCGGCATTCTTTTTGCTCAGGTTAAACGGGTTTTCGGGGTTTTCAATTAAGTATGTATCGCTAGAGCTACATGTTTATCACAAACGGTATAGAGCTCGTAAGAACTAGGCTATTCGGATTTTTGGAAGTCGCGTCCGTAATCCAACGATTGCGAACTCGGCCAACTGGTTCTTTTTCAAATGGTACATCTTTGACCTCCTATTTATGTTATTCTGTCTCCTGTTTCGATAAAAGTATTTGTTATATTGTACAAAAAATCTAAACAGTCACTGAAAACGTTGATAAATGAAAATTAGCTGTACATTAGTAATAGTTTTGACATACATTTTATACAGGGTAGGTCACCACATTTCGCCATTTTGCCATTACGCATAGCAAAATAATGGCAAAATGTGGTGACCCACCCTGTATATGCTGTGAAATTTCATATTTTGACCACATAAACATACGAATATTTTTTTGGATCTAATATTGTCCAAGAATACATGTAATAAAATCAATAAACATTTGATTTATGAATATCGCTGTCCCATAATAATAGTAGCAGTCGATATCCCATTTAAATATTGACTTGCTACTATTATTTTCTGCAGAAGAGGTAGTAGCTAGGATTTAAGAGTCAAGAATTAAAGATCACATGGAAATGTAATATATTCATTTGTTCATCCATCACCTATTTTTTTTTATTATATGTAACTGTATGTCATCTTCATAGATATATAATAATGTACCGTAATACTTAATAGCTAGGAACATTCATAAAATGAATAAAAAGATTTATGAAAATCGGTACAGTAGTATTTTTACTCGGTTAATATCTATAAATTTAGTAAACCGTAAGACAAAAAATGTAAAATATTGGTACGTATGTATTTACCAAATCGCAATATTTAATTAAATTCACAAACAAAAATGCCGATGATGAATATTATCTTTAAACGTTCGTTACAGCTTTTTCCTATTTATTCTATAAACAAAAATATAAAACAACCGTAAAAAAAAAAATAAAATATATTTATTTACTTG
Organism: Gasteruption jaculator; assembly: GCA_949825005.1. Lineage (NCBI taxonomy): Eukaryota > Metazoa > Arthropoda > Insecta > Hymenoptera > Gasteruptiidae > Gasteruption > Gasteruption jaculator. The sequence goes on along the minus strand of OX463763.1, from coordinate 16,295,511 downwards.
AATTTACTTGGGAGAGTAACTTTTGCTCACTCGGAGCGTTAAAAATTATTTAGATGCAAATTCAAAGATATCTTATCAAGACATCTCACCGAAGACTCGTGTATATCACACTTTTACTGCATAAGAAAGTGAAATATGCTACCTCTTTTTTGTGGCATATAAAAAATGCTCTTTATAGAGGAAAGTCCTCTTTAATGCAACGGCATTCGCTCTCGATAATTTTTTGCAAATCTATGACTGTGTGTTCGTTCGATTAATTGCTATTAAATTTCTCCACCACGAAAGTCTTTTACTGACATCCATCCGGTTGTTAGAGATTAGGAATGCATCCATGAACCTGTTGATTTAATGTGAATTAAACCCCATCAGATTTCCTTTCGATAAAAAACCGCTGGCATAATTAATGGGAATCGCAGATCCCCTTTTGACTTTTAGTACGCCATAAAATAATTAGAGGTTCAACAAACTTGGTATAGAAGTGAATTATTCGGCACCTAAACGAAAGGAAATTTCATGTAGATTTCCCCCGGATAAGGAGAGGCGTATGTGTGTAACGCTGGATTGGTACCAGAAATTATTAGCGGAGCGTAACGGAGAAAGCCACGATGAAAAATTGAAACTAGTGTTGAACGCACGATGAATGTCCTTAGAGAAGAAAAAAAAAACTGATAAAATAAGGAATCAACGGGAGAAAAAATGAGATGCAGAAAAAACCACAACATCCGTTCCAAGTTTCTGTAATATCATGTTTTCCCTCAGATTTCAAAAGATTTCAATTATCCAAAACATCTAGCAATTATACACTTTTTTTTGTTGATAAGAGAACTTTCCATTAAATACCACTACTGGTGGAGGATAAATAAATCAGCTTCGTGGAATTTATTTCAGCATGGGAATAAATTTATGGCTCTTGCTGAGAAATTTCCAATAAAGTGAGAATATTAAGATTATGTTTGATACGAGTGTGGGTAATCCCCAATAATCGTAAAAAAATATAAGAACAAAGGAGTAATTAATTTCTAGGTGCAACAATTAAATTTATTAACAATTAAGCGCTTATTTGTAAATTTTACGATTCCTTCGAAGTGTAACTCTGATATAAATGTTTTAATGCATAAACTTTAAATATCTTGAATGGGTTAAAATGTGTATCAGATGCGATTGTAAAATGTCATATTATACATGCAAATTTTTCAGGCTACCGGATTATGAGAGATTTCTCGCAGAAGTTTGTAATCGAACGCCCCCTTATGAGTTCTCACTTCCGGCAAATAACGACGCGATTTCTAACGCAAATTGAAGTCCTGAACTGAGGATGGGCCTGGCTTTTGATGAGTAAAATAGATTACTGCAACAACATTGCAGTGAAAGCGACATTGAATGATATCTCCTTGGTGGGAATCCGTTATGCTCTTTTTGATCTCGTTATGAAAATCCATCGAAAGCTCTCGATGTTGAAATACATATAATTTTATCCTTTTTATGTTTCTCATTAACGATTGTATTTTCACCTTCCACTGGAAGATCCTGTTATTTTGTCGTTTTTATCAAGGCAAATCTGTCACGATTGATTTCTCCTATTTTTCCACGCTAGAAATTTATTGCAACGAGGCTGCAGAAGAAAAAGGGGGGAGAAAATTTAAATTTTACTACGCAATAGCAATTTCCAGCATGCAGAAAGTAAATTTTACTATGTTATACATAATATATTGTACTATACTACAATAATTTTTATTTCACGACATAGTTAAATTTTTTGTTGCATTGTCTTCGAATCATTCTTATAAAATTTAGTTTTTATTACAAATCTAGATTTTGTATTTCCTATTATTTATTTCTATAAGATGCTATCTTAATTGTGACATTATTGCATCAACTAACCTAAATCAGCAACTAAGACTTAACTCAAACAACAAATTAATATTAATATTTGTATTTATTAATATTGAATTATTAATATTAATAAAAACAACAGATAAACAATAAATATTTCTTAAAACGTAATTTGTAAATTGATTAGTTTAGTATGAATTCAAGATGCAACACCAATCAAGTATAATTTCACCATAATTTTGGAAATAACCTTTTTCTAAAATCGTTTAGGCTTTCGTATGCAAATTTGACCTGGAAGTTGCCATACGAGTAGAGGAATTTTTGCTAGGAATAATTTAGCATTTGCTGCGGGTTACTTCTACTTCCTCATTTGTAAGTAAAAAAAGGAATAAAGGGAAATAACTGCTAGCTCATTATGTCCCGGATTTAAAAAACCTTCTGGAATTCTTCAATTTCTTTTCCATGAAATCGACGTGCCGTTGATATTTCCAGCGACAGCAACGCGGTGTATTTATTTCAGGCAATATCTGATAAAAAAAAGTGTAATAGGTATGCAGTGATTGACACTTTAGGCAAGTAACATTTGCACATAGCTATCGGCACGTCTCCGGTTCTTTATCAGTCACTGATGCATTTCCTACAGGAGAGTGTCAATATAATTCTACGTTACAGTACTTAGGAATTAGATTTTCGTAATTAGCATACGGAAAATGTAATTGGTACTTGTAGCACGAGTGAAATGAACTCTGTAACGATGTGGGGTGTTGCAAGTGATAGGAACTGCCAATAGATAGGTACTATCGGATCTGGGGGCTAAAGTACAGAAATAGTATAATTATTTATTATTTTTATTTGATCGAAATAATAATTTTATTAAATAATTATTTAGAATGATTAATTAGCAAAATTTTCGGGATTATTATTTCTACAACTTAAATGGCACAACTATTACGTTTGTCCATACTAAAATATTTTATTTACGGTTTTGTATTCAGACAATTATTGTTAAAATGACCCAGCTGCAAACCGTTCTACCTAAGGAGGAATAAAATATTTTTTTAGTAAAAATACTATTTTAATAGAACTAGTATTTCATTTCTCAGTATTTGCAAGTAGTTAATGTAGAAATAAATTCCGAATCATCAATTTTGACATTTAAAATGCGGAAAATAGTGCGACTGGACTTCGTTTCACGATAGTAACATTAGTTGTTATCACTCCCACGCTTCGATCTAGCCACCCTGTCCATTAAACGGCATAATTATAAAAATCGAGAGAAGTGTGTCCGACATACGCAGACTTTATTGAGTTAGTGGTAGAGTTATAATATATTTGTATCGGAAGGATTAGGTTTTCTAGAGACAGGGTTCAATCCCGTATTCGTATGCTTATCGCCATTAGATAAGAATTTCACAAATAATTAGGTCGATGGATATGGAATTTGCGTGATTGGATATAAAAGTGTTTCCATACTCGATAGAAAGCAGAAATTCTTTCACCTGACAGATTGGGGCAAAAAACAGACATCTGTATAAATATAGGGTTATTTCTTATCATTTTCGACACAAGCGGAAAGTTAACATTTAATGCCTAATGCAATCATACCGGATATTAACTTAATTTAACGAATGCAACGAGGCATAGAATAATCAATATATCGCGGAATACTTGTCAGGGCTGTTTTTGAAATTGATCACGCAAAAAGTGTGATAATTCTTTTAAAAGAAACGAAAGGTGAGTGTAACTACATTTCCAGCAAATTGAAGTTCATTCATCGTGAAATATTAAACTCATTTCACTCGAAGTATTTGCTGTTTTGACAAACTCATATAATTGCTCATATACGAATTACCTGTCAGTTTCGTGGATAAGATTCAAGTACTTCTCTAGGGGATAGTGATAAGTGGAACTAAAAAAATTGGTGAAAGGAACGGAATTTCTTTTTATAACAGGTTCCAGGTTTCCGAAAAAAATATATTAGTCATATATTATAGAATCGATTTTTGAGTTTGTATTCGTAGTATCCATGTGAATTTTGGAGCATTGTGTGAAACGATCGGCAAAAAAAAACGTTTGCTTCAAAATGTTTAATTATATGATGATTAAATAGCATTGGAAAAAATGTGGTAAAAGGAATGTAATGTTTTAAGAAATTCTGAACATTCTACTGCCTAACGAGATTTTATATTCATGAATTTCTCAGAATCCATAGATAATAGAATTACAGTATCAATTTATTATACAAAAGGTCACACGAATGCACATAAATAATGGTAAGCTAATGATTTATTGAATATTTATGTCTATTTAAATATACTTTCAGTTTGTATTTTGTGAGTTAAAATCTTGTTTTACCTAATTACTATGATGATAATTATTTTGAAAATATTTATTTTCATTACAAAATTCGTATTTATCGAAAAAGCTGAAATTGAGAACTCAATCTGAAGAAGGTTTTGGACCTAAACCTGGAAATAAAAAATACAGTATTTTGTACTTGTTTTGGTAATATAAAAACCAAGAAATTTCTACATAATTATTCAAATATATTTTGCGATATCACAAATCAACATGCAGTCGAAGAAATTATAATCGTCGAGTTTCAAACGAAGAAATATCACTCCTAAAAAGTTTAATTATATAGCGATAACTGGAATTCTAAAAAAATTGTGAAAGGCATTGAACCTCTTATTTTCCTGACATCAGGTTTCCTGACGTTCGAACCAATTATATACATACCCCGCCTGTTGCCTAACAAATATTTGAATCTGAACGCGGATATTCGAACTTCGCAATGTTGCTTGAATAATTTGCAGCCATGCAACGTTGGGAATTTGAATCCTGAATTGGTAGATACTGATCCAAAAAAAATTTGAATACGATAGCTGTAAACCCTCAATTGTAGATTCGAGGTTTTAGACTAGAGACAGACCATCGTGGATTTGAAAACCATAGCTAATCATATGTAGCTTTTCAGACAGCAACTCCAAGTTTGGAAAACTCCAATTTTTAAGCTCCCGCTACCACCAGTGCAGGAACTCAAAAAACAAAACGAACTCTGAAAAAAGTCGAAAGGAATAAGTAATGAGGGATGCGTTTACTATTAGTGGAAGGGGGAAGTTTCATTCGGACAAGAAGTAGGTCATTTCTCGTTGACTTGCAGTCGCTCGGTAAGAACATAGTCTACGCACTCTTTCGCTGCACTTAGCTGAGCACGGTCGCCGTACTTCGTGTTCCTTTTAAACCGATCGTTATTTATTTTTCAAAATTTTCCAACAACAAATTTTTCATTCCATTTCGGGACTGGAAATTGTCCTAATTTTTCTTATTTTCGGATACGACTTTCAATTGTGTGATTTCTTTTTTTTTTCCTGAAAAAAAAATTCAATAAAGTAAAATCGCGCATCGCAGTGGTTTGTGGTCTCTTAATAAATAACAAAGAAACTCGAAGTTCGTCAGTACTGTGAGAAAAAAAGTGAATCATCATTACCGAGTGGATACCGACTTAATCAGCTCTCGTTAGAAAGTGGTGAAAATCGAGCGCGAGAGATTCGGCTGTAGCCGTCTTGCACGAGCGCGTACATTTTCTACGTCTCGGCAGAGCGTTTACGAGGGAACACGCAAATCGACGATCCGCTGATCGGCACGAGAAATCATGAGAATCGTTACTTATCGATTTAGAAGTTACTGAAACTCGCACGGTTGCTAAACTTCGCCGCGGAAGCCCTTGGGATCTGGATGTTCCGTTGAAATGGGTGACATACGCATTCTGGATCCACGCGTGGATCCACGTTTCGAACTGAAACATCGCGGTTGGCCTCCCCTGTACCGAAACCATCCAACATCGCGAGGTCCATCCTTCTGCTACCGTCCAGTTCCGCTGGAAACTTTGAGTCAATGGATCTCGCCCCATGTGCCGACACACGATTACAATTACGTGCCTGCAAGACTCGGTGGTGCTTCGAACAAGGGGAGAGACTACTATTACTTGGCTCCTTTCTACCGCAATGCAATGCCGCCACCGCCGCAAGCTCTGTCTCCGCTGCAAGTCTCTCCCATGGCAGTGTCCCCGAGAATGATGCAGAATGACAGACAGAAAGTTCGGACAAAAAGCTCTGGAGCCCTTGGGAGGAACAGTGTTCCACCGTGTACGTGTTCTGTCGGCAGGACGAGGTCTCTGGAGGACGTTAGGAGTGAAGTTAGCGAATGGGAAGATTGCCATGACGAGAATGGCAATCATGTGAGGACACATGCGAAAAACGGGATGCGGAATGTCCGCAGGTCTATGGAGAATCTGCTGGAAGTCGAAGTTACCGAACACGGGGCTACTTTCGAAAGGACCGGGAGACCCGGAAGGAAGATCGACGAGAGACGAATTCAGGAGAAACCGGGAAGACGACGTGGCAGCTATATGGTTCGTTTGACGTTCGATTGTAATTTGTTTATTTTATGAAACACAATTTCGTCGTTAGGCGTTTCGTTGTAAAAGCGAAAGTTGCCCGTAACGTTAAGTGATGCTATACCAGTTTTGTTTAAAGAGTCTCAAATATTGGTTCCGGGTACACATTTGTGGCGAAGGAGAGATTTTATAGACGTCATTCGGAGGAAAATAACGGAAGAGTGAGAATCAATTTTGGGTTATTAGTACTAGTAGGTAGTAGGTAGTAATTGGTAATTCCTCAAGTACTTAGGATAGCATTACATGGATATGGATTTTGCTATTGCAGCCAAGACAAATGAAAAACAATTAATTTTAAATTTTCAAACTTACAACAAAATTAATCTTATATTGAATATTATTGAACCAATGGTAATTACAATTATTACACCCCAAATATGATTCCATAAATTTGTTACTATTCCAGAATTATAAGAATTTAAATTGTGATAATAAATAACTGAACAATCAAAGCGATTAATTTCAAGCCACTATAACCTAATTAAATTCTAATTAATAAAGTCTTATGACTATTATTAATATTGATGAAAAAAGTTATAAAATTAATTAGTGCTATTATTCTGGTTTCTTGGGAATTGTTGTATAAAAATTAACGAATGCTGATAAATAATGACATAATTATACTAGTTGGTAATCAAATAGCAACCATTGGAATATTATTACTGGTCCTTAATTGTCTTTCCATACCGATAAAACTGATATGGAAATTTAAGTATTCTTAAACGGTGGGAGTGCAATAAGTGCTGCAACCATGTAAATTCCATCTTGGGAAAACCACTTTTTATACTCGGGTGTAAGTATAAAAAACCAGGAAGAAATTGACAACTGAAAATTATCCGGAGTCCTAAATTATCATAAACAAATGTATACATTTTTGTACGAAGGACATAAAATTTAACGGAATATTGCACCTGCGAGTCCTGGCATAGAATTAACTTCAATAATAATTCAGTTGAATAATTATGTTCATTTTTTAATTTTTTACCGGATGGTTTCGTAAATTTGGAAAAAAAAATGTACGGTCGGTTGAAAAATTAGCCAGCGCTTTATTATGTAGTAGAACACGCAGTAATTAAAGTCTTGGAATATTTATTATTTTACCGCTCTATTCTACATGCTACAATTGATCCTTATCGATGGAGTCATAAATATTCTTTTCAACAATTACTCTTGTTATGACGCAGTCGTTACTCCTTTGTATGAGTATTTTGTGTTCCTTACTATAGGAAAAGTATAGAACGTATACAATCACTATTCTTATTATAGTCGATCTTAAGATCGCTTTGTCTCTATTTTAGAGCGATTTTAAGTTACAAATGCATATGGTTACGCAAAAATAAGAGTCCTTTACCAACGTTTCCATTTTTAATAACAGCGCAATGTATTTACATTACGTCTTTATCGTATTTCGCTGTATTTAACTTTTTAGCTGACCGACGTCAGTAAAATAACATAGTTCTCTCACTGGGACCTTTCAAACTCCACCGATAAAAATTTTTTTCGTGTGGAAACTACTGACTCTTGAAAATTAAAAAAAATTGTATGATGATTAGTCAAAGTGGTTTTAACAAATACTGGAGGTTATTTTGTAAAAATATAAAATTTACAGTCAGACAACAATGATAAAATTATGTAATTTTTATAATAGAATTTATAAATCGTAGAGAATTTCTTGTAATAGTTAATATTTAAAAAAAAATATTAGTTTTTTTAAAATTTTGACTATTTTAGACGAAAATGTCGTTGATCCGATCAAAGACAAAAAAGGAAAGGATTACAGGGATTACTGTATTATTGTTAGACTTTCTAATTTACGCTAACGAAGCTAAAGAACTCCAAAGAACAACGCAAATTTCACCGACACAATCTTGCTGTAATTTGCAGAATTGTGATTCAACTCTCCTCGTAAAACGATAACATTACAATCTAAATTAACTTGTTGCTGTAGGTGTAGCGTAAAAGTATCAGTTGAAAAATTCTGAGAAAATATAAAAGTTCCGAGAGAGGTGTAGAAAGTTAAGTCGTCACACCGTTCATTGAAATCTCTTCGAGTGCTTACGGCTTCTCATTGCAATTAATGGCTGAATTATCGTTATATCTCTTTATCTTTTATGAACAATATCCTCTATTATGTCAATATAAGGAAGCTGTAGATTTCATCCTTATTGCGATCTCTCTTCTATCTGGAGCAATAGGCCTTAACTATGGATTGAATGCCGTTCATCATAGGTTGAAATCGTTAGATCCGTGTGTGGAAGATTTACAACGAAATCGTAGTATCGTTATCTCGATGGATATCAATTAGGATCCGTATTTTTATTTATTTTTTTATTTATTTAATTTTCTCTCGTCGAAGTGTTACTTATTTCGTCATCGATTCTGCTTTGCTTTACTAGATACCTCCATACCTTGACAGAAAGTGGAACTAAAGCTTCAATGATTTGTGTTCGAAAATTTAAAAAAGGAAAGGAAAATTTAAAGTTTACTGGAGAACAAAAATCAAATTTAGAAATTTCGAGACCCAAAAAATATCAATTTTGAGTACAGGTAAAATCCTGCAATTTTTCTTTAAAATTTCTTTTTCAGAAAATTTCTTTCTACGGAATTGCGTGTTTTTTGGGTACTCTTATTAAAAAACACAGAGGTCATAACGAATGTACATACTTTTGAACTATTACGAGATAATATGTCTGTACCATAGGTGTCCACGAGTTGTCTCACTTACTTTCCTTCACAAGAACCGTTTTAAGCAATAAAGCAGTTTTAGAGTTGTTATAACACGTGCGACAAAACCTACACTTTCTCCCTCGTTTGCTTGTATTTGGGAATACAAGGAAATGTGTTGATGAATTGTTACTTTTACTTCCTACGGTAAAACCAAAGTAAAATTGTCTAATTAAAAGCGTTTCATTTTGTTTTAACAATGCCCTTTTCGTAGAATTACGCAATGTCATTCTACTTTCCGTTTTCCAAAATTCTTACTTGATCCTTATTTGATGCTAAAAATTATTTCATTAATAATAATATTATTAATTTAGAATAAAGTGGGATAAAAAAATTATTCAATTATTCACAAGACCGCGTTTTGTTTCTACAGGGTATTAAATTATTTGATCCAAATTTCGTAAAATTAAAGAGAAATTGATCGAAGGTAAAAGAAGTGCACATATTTGAATAAACAAAAAAAATTTGTTTGCCAAACGTCTTTCATCTCGAAAAATCTCTTCCTCATTGTAGTCTCATTTCGGAAAGAATCTATGTACCCGACCTTGGATTTCGAACCTGTTTGGCACCGGCTGATATCGACAAAGAAGTGTGTCACAACCTAGATCTGTAATGTGACTGGTTTCACCGGATTTTCGTCGTCGAAGCAGCATCTCACTTTGCTTTTGTAGAAGAGGACCCATCATGGATTTTATATTTCACATTTACTGCAGTATTTATTGACCCCTTACAAATAAGAGAAAATTGTGGGTATTTTTCTTGACATTTATAACACCTTTTTTTCCTTTCCAATGGTAATATCGTTCATTTCAGCCGGTTCAACCGGTCCATCATGAAAAGTGAAAAGTTTAATGTACCTACACTGGCATATATTATCAATAAATACTAAGTCCCACCTAATATAACGATTCTAAAAACGTCTGAATTCGTGAGGTTTGGTGTTAACTATGATAGTAATACGATTTCATAATAATTATTAACGATTCATTCGTTAAAATATTAGAACAACAATTTCATAGTTTTTTTATTTCTGTTGAAAGGGTTGGGAGTAAAAGGCATATATTAAAGAAAATAGATGATTTCACGTGATATGCATCAACAAATTTTTATTGATATTATAATGAAAGTTGTAGGCAGAATTTATTTTCGGTATGTACAATTCTGTTTCTTTTTATTTCACGAATTTTCGAACTAGCTTTTGGACACTTTCGAAAGACGACAGTGTCTTAGAAGATGCCTTATCCAATGTATTTTTTTTTCTTCGAGAAATCCATTTCCGTTATTAAAGTTCCCGATATCTCTTCAGAAATACGATTTTTTCGCAAAAAACCTATTTTTAACCAACTTCTGCTAGGATTTCATCAAAATAAACACCTGGAATCAATTCTGTGCGTCAAATTACCCCTAGCAAAGGGTTGTCCAACCCCATTTTCAAACTTCAATTTTTACCCCATTTTTAGGGGAATTAAAAAAACAGTGTAATTAAAAATCTGATAAGAATCAATTTATCTGTTTTAACAAATAGTTTTGAAACAGTGTATCAGCATTTACAGAAATTAGAATAATTTCTCTAATTATTCTTTACGTATGACATTAATAACTGTTACAGTGTCAGAAAAACTATGTACAGTCTTTTACGTCACTAATTTCATAAGGAATGATACTTTCGTATTTAACGAGGTAAAGTACACATTAGTCTTCTAATTACCTTGTCGTGTTAATGAGTGTCGCAAAAAGAGAATGTCCCAGATGATTACAATGCGCGAACTTGACTGTCGGTCATACGTTTTGTTCTTATTTGATAACATGCTTACAAACCTTTTAGAAATTATGTATTTCACACCTTGAGTTACCTTTTTTCTTCTAGCTTGAGTTTTCATCCTGTTTTATTAATGTGCTCGTTTTAGAGTGAAATTTACCTTATAAGTCTACTGAGAAAACAACTGTCACACAAAAACATACAGCTTTTGACGGTATATCTAAACTTTCTTCAACTCGGGATTGATGACTATTCCCCACAGAAGCAAACGTATTTAATTAGGTGTTTTTTTTTTAATGGTTTACTTCTTTTTTATATACTCGTACCGCTTTCGTAACCATTCTTGGCAACCGATGGGTGTTCTCATATTTTTCGAAAACGTGTTCACGGAGAGAAAAAAGCTCAGAAAATTGTGACATTGTTCGTGACATTGTTGCAAATTGCACAATTTTAACAGTAGCTGCGAAAAAATCCTAGGTAACATTAAATATTTATCAAATATTCGTTTTACCACATTTTATTCGATCATTTTTTCTTGTTCAAAAGAAACCATCACACAGCTTTAGAAAAAAGTTTGTATTGCAAGAAGTTATTGACTTTTTTAACTGAAAAAAATTTTCAGGTAAACCTTAAATGTTGATATAACAGATAGTATTGGCTAATTTATAAAAATATAATATTTAGCATCCAAAAAAAATTGTAAAAGTTTCTTACAATGAAAATGGCTAAATTGGAGTTGAATTAGATTGGGATACTTCAGACCGCAATGGGCTACCTAAGGACCAACAATATATTTTTCTGAAACGAATCTTTACGAACTTAAAACTAAAATTCTTGGTTAAAAAAAATACTAAAATTTGGGAAAAATATTCAATTTCCTACAAAATAGTTTTAACTAATAAATGTAATTTTCTTATTTAGCGATATTTCTTTTAACAAGAATATAATTCTTTTAAAAGAATAAAATACTCGCCTCGGAGAAGTATTTTATTTTCTGTATAATACTCTAGAAAATTAACCATAATTATACTTGAGCATCGGTGGTATATAAATTTACAGTAATTCTAATTACGTTTGTTGACATTCCAATTATTTTCATCGTCGAGTCAACTGGAAACAAGATAATTCGTGTCTAAAAATACAGCAACTTCCCGATGAGCCTTTCTTCTCACCTTTATGCATCCTCTTCTCCGAATGCATTTTCTCGTCGCATAATCCATCGTCTCTGGTACGTGAATTATTGCTATACGGATCTTGAATCGATTCATTCACGACCCCATTCTCAGTCATAAACTCTTCATTTTTGTTCACTCCTCTGCATATCTGTGTGCATACAACCGATGGTAAAACTCATGGTTTGTGCTCCCAATTTCAGGCCGTTCCGTATTGGCGATGAAATTGGCAACGTCACCTATACTTCCTCTTTTTAATAATACATCTCAAACGTAATACATTTAATGATGTTTAATGCTTTGATTAAAACGAAACTCGAAATCTATTACAAGTTCGCATGTAACGATTTCCAAACGGAATTTTATGGTGTTATCAATCAAAGGAGGTTGCCCATGACTGAGCATGTGCTTGGATTATGAGTATATGTCTGCTACCTTTGATCTTCATAACGTAGACGTATGTGTAAACACAAAACCCGTCCGTCACCTGCTTTCTACTCGGGTATCTTCAGCGAAAGGATGCGATCAGTCCAAATAATTATTCTCCTTACGAAATAATTATTTGTCTGCCACACAATTGTTACTTGCTTTACGATTCGATTATCGAATTAGCGATTATCTCGAAATTACACGTCGTACTTCTGTTACCTGTATATTTACTTCTGTACAGGTATAATAACGAGCTTTCGAAATTGTTGAATGTAATTATTACGTCTATTACCGCAGTTTGTTAATACAGGAAGCTTATTTTACGTCCATAAAAGGGGTGTTTCATGAAAATGACCACATCGTATCGGATGTAATAATACTTCTTTGGATTTTCCTGCTTGGAAATTACATTAAGATAATAATTCACGTATTGTAAAATGTCACTCGAGAGTAAGTGAAGCTTGCGATACCGAATGTCAGGTCGATAACTTTTCGCAGAGAACTCGTTTGAGTTATTTGCAGTACCACTGGTTATCGGAGCGAGTGATATTTCTAACTTGCATATGTGTTTGGTGAAAGTGTATCTTTCGTGTAATTAATTCCTTTAATATTTGTTTAATGCCTTTTTAACAGTAAAGTACTTACGTAGAAGCAGTTTTAATTTTCATACGCAGTTTATTAAAGTGAAAGAACATTTCTTTTACACCCGTGCATTAATTATACAGTAATGGACATAAAATTTTTCAAATACATATATATCGTATAATTATAAAAGAGTTTATTTAATAGGAATATATTTATAGAAATTATTTTATCAATCAGTGTCGTGAAATTCACTGCTTATTTTAAAATATGGTATAATTTTCTACTTTTCTCTTGACCCTAGCACTTTTTTTTCATTATGATAAATTTTATGCAGAAATCTCTGGATTCGAAATATTTATTTTTGATAATATACATTTTTCAGTTGAAACTGGTTCTTTTATGTGAAAGTTTAACGTCGTATCAATAGCTCAAGTTGTTATATTAACGTCACTGGTGGGTTAACTGTAAAAATATTAAGTATTCAGAAAGGGGCAACATATTCGAACGATGTTCGTAGTTGCCATAAATTGCACACGAAGCATCTTTTATGGTGTCGTATGACTGCGATGACCCTTGTTGGTTTCTCTGAAAAATATGCATAACTGAATCGAATTCATCGGAAATTAGCTAAATTAAGGACAAAAATGAGTACAACCCATTAGGTTTTCATTTATTTTTATCGTACACTTTTCTCATTTTTATGGGCTATAAAAGCAGCGAGACCGACTGAACAATATCAAAGTCTGATAAAGTTGAGTATAAGACTGATTTACTGTTGGAATTATTTATAGCACAATGTAAATTATTGTGGTCGGAATATTTATTACATGATGAGAAATGCACTTTTTCTCTTGAATATGATAAACAAAATTTCTAAATAGATTCATATCTACTTTATGTCTCTTATAATTTTTTATAGGATTCTATAACTTTTTTATTATCTTCTGTTTCGAATCGGTAAAAACCGAATACTTTACCGAATTTCTAAAGCTATGGAATTTTGATTACAGAATTCCAAGAAGCCTTGGAAGCAAAAAAACTATATGAGATTAACAAGAAACAATAATAGGATTTTATTAAAACCATTAACAAAAAATATTCAAAATTTGATATTAAAAAATCATCCAATATTGTGATATAAATAATTAGATCATTTTAAGAATATTAAAAAATGAAAGGAAAGAATTTGAAAAATAAACAAGAAAATAGACAAAATTAGTACGGACCAATTTTTAAAAAATATGGAAAGGAAGAATAAAACGGTAACATAAAAAAGATGCTATTATTATTATTCATAAATTAATATAGCATTTTCTTGGCATACCTATACATTTAATATTGCAAATTTCATAGCCTATAAAGTAAATGAACTTTACCTTTTCTGCTATAAAATCAGTAACGTATATTCCAATGTAGTATTTCACTGCAACTGACTTTCGTATCAATAAACATTGGAATAAAGCATGTAAAGGATATTTTAGAGTGAATATATACTTTGTTTAAAATAAAATGTTCAATGTAAATCATTCCGAGGGTACCGTTCGTCGAAGGCACGCGAGAACGTCTTCCACGGTCTGTCAGGAGAACAACAGGCACCTCATTTGCTTTTCTAATAGGTCTTTTCAGATAATCGGACAACCAAGTCGAAAGTAAAAGCGTAGCGAACGCTGGGGTATAATATTGTGCAAGAAAAAAAGCAACAGAAACGATCTCCAGTTGTTGAGAAATCAAGATTCTCTCGTTATCTTCATTACGCTTCTAGTAACCGATCACCTGATCAATTGAACCTTTTGTGGTTCTTAGTGCCACCAAACTAATGAAACTTTCGCTTCTGTAGCTGCTCTCACTACTTTAACTTGAGACGATATTGTTCTGATTTTGATTGGTTTAAAATATCCTCGATTGAGAGATGAGATTTTCCATTTATGAAATAGGTGAATTCCCAAGTGAATGTTATCCAATTGTGAGTAATAAGGAAATTTTTATTATTCCAGCAAATTTTCTTTATGTACTTTTTATATTTCTTTATATAAATTCGACCTTTTTGATAATAGGTGACGTCTAAAAAACATAAAATTGTACACAAAGCGAATTGCAATGACACAACGTAGTAATATTAAAATTGTAAATAGCAGAAAAGTAAAAATACAATTATCAACAATGAAATCTTAAAGAAAAGAAAAATGTAAGAAAATACTCCTTGGATATTATATAATAATGGGCAGTAGCGATTCAAGCAATTTGTTTGTTTTTTTCCTTTATATTCACTTACGGAAGAAAAAAAGAACTATAAATCTGTAAAATAGATAACAGCTAACGAGATTTAATCCGAGTTCTAAAACTGTATTAAGTAGAAAAAGAATAATAACAAAGGAAATAGGAGGAAGTTGAATAAGAAAATTAATATCACTGCAAAAACGCAATGGTAAATTACGCAAACAGTAGAAATGGTACCTCACGCTTTGGAACGTAGTGGTAAAAGATGGTAATTTGAACATTCCTCACTTACCCCGAATCAACTGTATTTTACGTAATACCCATAATTAGATGTACAGTCTTATATATATTATTATTGTCAGTATTATTAGTGTAACACGATAATAATGTACCTTCGGAATCATTCGTGTAATTTATAGGAAAACCGATACGTAATATATTATTTTCTAAAATAATGAATATGCATACTAGTTGGCTTTCGTTAAAGATGTTTTGAAAAATTCCACGAATCAAATTCATCTTGAATTAAATTTGTATCCAAAGGTTGTCAGGGCTGATATCTCAAGTAATTCGTCTACGAATGAACTTTTCCTTTTGACATAAAAAAAATGTCCTTTTGACGATAAAACAATGGCTTTAAGAGACGATGCAGTTATATTCCACCTGAAACGGGAAAACAATTTTCCAGGCGTTCAGTTTGAACGAGGAATTGTTTTTCAAATAATTGAGTTTCCTTCGACTGTCACTAAACCCATCTTACGGGAGGCAGTTTGAAAAACAACGTGGCAAATCACTCATATTTCTTTGGGAGAAGGCTGTTTCACGTGACGTTGTCGCGTGTGCAGCAGAGGAAATGAGAAATTGCAGTAAGGGGTTTTAAACGAGCAGGCAGAAAAGCGTGACAGCGTAACACGTATATACTTATCTCCTAGGTAAGAATAAAAATACGAAGAAGAAAAGCTGAGCAATCACAGGAGGATTGCTCTGCTATATACCCACAAAGTACCAAGCGTGATCTTAGCACACATATACGTGAATATACATATACACACTCGATTCAAGGACTAACTTTCTAGTTTTGTTTAAAGTTTCGTCATTCGTTGCGTTTCGTTGTTTGTTGCTCCTCGAAGAGTCTGCAATTAGGACGTATAGCAATAACAAGTACGTACAATATTCTTGTTTCGCCGGTCATTACTTCGCATAATTAACGCTGACTAGGACGTTCAGTCTTCTTGCATAAATAATTCCACGAGGTCAGGCTTTCTACTTTGTAAAAATTATGCAAATCTTCGAAAATAACAATAATACGTATAATCACAGTCCGAGAGAACGATGGAAGGGGCAAAATTACTGTGGTTAAATATAAAAATCCTTAACAACTTCCGTTATGAGTTATTAAGGTATAACTGCAACTTGAATTTCAATTTTTTTCGAAAACCTCCGTGACGCCAATTAATCCGGAAGCTTCTGCTAACGATCACCGTGTAATTTTCCAGAAAGAGGCTGTAATTTGCATTTTCGAAATTTTTTGGACCTGGCACTCGCTTCTGCAAATTAATGAAATGTTCCTAACGCTACGAGTTATTGAAAAATATCTGCACCTTGAATTTCAATTTTTTAGAAAACCTCCATGACATTCGGTAGCTTCTACTTTTGAGGAGAACGATCACCGTGTAATTTTCAAGAAAGAGGCTGTAATTTGCAGTTTCGAAATTTTTTGGACCTGGCACTCGCTTCTGAAAGTTGATAAAATGTTTCCAACGTTTAATTACTTCAAAAAGCCAGTAAACGTTGAAACAAAAATATTGTTTAAAACTATACTTACAGCTTTACAATTCTCGAACCGGAAGTTTCCTTCACTGGAAAGGTATATTCTAGCTCGTACCTGTTTCTCGTGACAAGCTGATCTTGTCTTTCTCCCTTTCAATCTTCTAGAGTAGCCGACTATTCCTCGGTAATATGATAATAGTCGTAAGTTGAACACATCGGAATCTCGCTGATGGTTATGTATATTCTATCCCGAAGAATCATTACCATTAAAATGGTTGGAACGAGGCAATTGCGTAAAGTATAAGCTATACATGAATTTTAATGTTTGTACGTTTTTCTATCGTTACAGCAAGAACCACGACCGGAACTCGATGGCAGCAACGGAAGTAGCAACAGTGGTAGACCGAGATTCGTTGCGGTAACGGCACTTGAAGACGTTCAAGCTGTTAGATGCGCCGAATTTCATCCCCATGGGAAATTATATGCCGTAGGATCTAATTCGAAAACCTTGCGGATATGCGCTTATCCGAAACTCCACGATGTTCGGTGAGTACTTTTTTTATTTAGATGAGAGTTCAGCCGGTTCGATGATTATTTTGTATTTCTATAAAAATATTCGAAAATTGAAAAGCGAAATTTGAATTACCTATTTTGCAATCTATATTAATTGATAATATAATAATACTTATAATATAAATTAAAAGTGGAAATAAATTATATATAATAATTGTAATGAAAAATTATATATAACACGTTAGTAAAATTTGCTTGCTACGAGATAGAAATTGCAATTGCGCGATAAAAATTTCATACGTGCAAAAAGTTTAATATTCATTTAAAATTTTTGTATGTATCAATATTTTTTTGCACCTAAAATTATTTTATATAGAGATTTTATGTACATCTTCGCCTACTTTATATCAAACTTTATTTTCATTTATTAGTTACGATAGTTTTATATACAGCAAGTGAAGGTGTAATTACTATTTATATAAGATGTATTTATTTTCTTTCTTGGAGAGATATTCTTCACAATTGTACAAGTAGTTGTTACGTGGTGAAATTTACTTTTTTTCCTTCTACGTGAAGTTCCTACTTTCAGTCTTCTACACAATAACCTTTTTTGTGACTCTCTTATTCCTGGGACCTGGAAAAGCAGTAGGATGAGTTTCCCTATCAGCTGTTAGGAATATTCACGAAGATCGCTAATTGTTCAGAGGCTATAGAAAAGATGATTTATTTCTGGTACGAGTGGAGTCCATCCATTAATCAGACCGAATTCTCTCCCGGTTAGAAGTTAAAGAGAGCGTTTTAGTAAAGAGAAATGGCAAAAGTAGCAAATTAATGACACATTCACCAGCTTAGAAGCCATTAATTATTTGAGTTTTGGAGTGTCATTTCCTACATTTTATTAATGATATCTACGTTTCTCTATATTTTATTAACCTAAATATTACCAAAATCAGTGGTCACAAATTACATACACTATCGTTCAAAATTTTGGAAGCAATTATATTTTTGTATGAAATAAAAAGTCTATTGTTAACATTAAGAAAGCTACCGGTTATACCAATTTTCTATTGACATCAATTTCTATTCAGCTTTATAAATTTCTTTATCTATTTTTATATTATTATTATTATTATTACCTTAAGACGTAGCAGTTCATGATTATTTCACTTCTATAGTAGATTTTCTAACTTCTGCGGCATTTATTTCCTTTGAATCGCAGTTTTAATGTCGCAGAAGTAATTCAATGCGAGTAACACACTCCTTTGGTTGGGTACCTAATTACCAATGCATTTATTCTCCATACATTAATATAGAATAAGGTCTCAATTCAATTCGATGTGCTACCGTAATTAACGGCGAAGTAATTGCAATTTGTAGTATTATCCTTTTATAATTTATAATTAGCGCCATTAAGATATCACGGGGAGTAAATTTTACTGTTTTTCGTTTTTCCACCTCTTGCCTTACTATAATTTCATACTTCTGATCTTCTTCTACAGCAAAATATGGATATTACATAATTGAATAAGATATTAATATATTGCTTCGTAGAAAATTATTAATCTTAAGTTCATATAATTCTCAGCTTTAAAAAGAAAAGTATTACAGAAGAGTGTAAATTATTATTATCGTACTCTTCTCGTCATTTTTTATTATCTTTTTTCTTAATATTTAATTGGTTGGAAATTATATAGAATAATTTCTACTTTACTTCGGTGAATGCTGGAGTTTAAAAAAACTAGCAATATTGGATAGGATCCTTTTAATAGAGGTTACAGATATGTTCTCAGTAATTCCGGGACTGCAAAAACGTGCTTGTATGTACCTACAACGAGCAACATAGTGCAGAAAATAGCGTTATGATTTTCTGTTTATTACGAGTATTCATATCTAACGGTCTCACGTATGAAAAAACAGTTTGACCAGGTAGCCAGGAATTCAGGAATGTCGTTGAGGATGAATACCTCCTTCTTGTTCGTTTAAAAAAAAAATTTGTTCTCAAAAACTAATAGCCTCATTTGGCAAAACCAGAGTTTAAGATAATGTGATGTAAAAAGCATATGGATTGTGCGCGCTAAAAGCTCGTAATTCGAATGAGTCTATAGAAAGCCGTACAAAAAGCTGTCGCATACAAACTGGAAGTAGTGCAGAAGTACCAGTTTGGACCACTGTTCCGGTTATAATCAACGAACTCGTTCCTTACCTTGTCAAACTATTTTAAATTTACTTCGACTAAATACTTACGTCTAAACTGATTTAAAGAAGTATAGTTTGATAACAGGTATCACAAGTATGGTAATTTCTAAGGCTCAAATTTGTTAGTAGTCACAATTGGTGCAAAGAAATTCTAACCGACAGCATCTGAAATATTAATTACTTTTGATAGTAATCTAAAATTAGGGGATTGGTGATAAGAAAAAAAGATAATGTGTCGATAAAATCTATCAATTCAATAATGTTCTAAATATTTAAACAAATTTTGCAATAGTATGTCAATAATAATTAATATCGAACGATTGCGAATAGAATCGTATTTGTTATAAATTAAAATGCAACAGATTAATTTCCTATATTTCATTAACTTTGTTTAGCTATTTTACAAAAACAACAAAAGCATTATTTTGTTTGTCAAAATTTGGTGATTTGGTGATTTACCAAAGTTTGTTTCTCGAAATATTTTCTGTTAATTTTCTTTTCTCGCAATTAGAATTTCCTTCTGCTTGTAAAATAAAGGTTTTTCTAATGCGTTTTGATGTAGCTTCCACTCATAAAGAAACGATTTGTAATAGATATAATGTACGAGCGGACGTTGTTGACATGTGACTAAGTTAATATCCTGGGTTAACAAAATTTATGTTGCATCGGCAAGAACAAGAAAACACGACTAACCTAGATGGAAAGCGGAAGCTTCGATATAGAAAAGATGTAAGCACGTTTTATATACGAGACAACCGAGTAATCGTAAATTACTCTAGTGACTTAATCGAATGGAGGAAATTGCATCGTAATACCGATCAATCTGTTGTTTTCATAGGACATGCAACGATCTTAGGAATGCTCGTTTTTTAAATTCTACTCGTTTTTGTCTTTGTAGAGAGCCATTTAAAAAATAGAAATAAAAAAATACATATTAATGGTAA
Source organism: Gasteruption jaculator (assembly GCA_949825005.1). Classification (NCBI taxonomy): domain Eukaryota; kingdom Metazoa; phylum Arthropoda; class Insecta; order Hymenoptera; family Gasteruptiidae; genus Gasteruption; species Gasteruption jaculator. The sequence goes on along the minus strand of OX463763.1, from coordinate 16,274,910 downwards.
ATATATTTAAGAATTTACTTTTGGAAATATTTATATCTTCACAATCGCTTGAATTATAGTCTTGTTTGAAAGTAATTTTTATTATTTTTGAAAAAATTCAGATTTAAAATTTAATTGCATAATGCAACTAAACTGGAGATCCAGTAAAAGAAATTCCAGTAATACTTGAAAAATTGTTAGGTGAAATAAGATTAGAAAAATTATTTGGTTTAATTATTAAAAAATTCATAGGCAAACTTTAAATAATTTAAGAAATAAAATGGAACATTGTTCTTTCTTAATACCAAGATTTTTTATTTTCGAAAATAACTACATTTAAAACACATGTTCATGAAAATGTGAAAATTCGCAGAAATCATGCTAAAGTGTAATACTAAATTTTTGGTAACCTATGTTTTTTTGTCTAAAAAGAATAAAAATTCCTAGGTATTACAAAATGCAAACAAAGGCCTATTTCAAAAAACATTTTTTTATTGAATTCTCAATTAATAATCACTATTTCAAAAATATCGTTTTTAATAGGTACATTCACCAAAGATTAATTATCCTTCATTTGTTAATTTTTTTCTTCCACTGTCAAAAATATTCTTCCAATCTCTTTTAGAAATTTATAAATACTTTCTCCAGCATGTAGAAAATTTGTGAATACATTTGTCAAGTCATTTACAAATCATCTAGATTCTGGTACTATAAATACGGAAGTGTCTGACAATGAGTGGGAAGCTTTTACTATCTTAAAAAGCAGGAAATAATTTCGTCAAATTGATAGACAGTCGGTATAATTGAACATTCAGTCGATTCTTCGCGTAGAACTTTCTATTATTGGTTTAACCAAATTTTCTATTAAAAATAGTTGTTTTCGGGTACAGGTAAATGTTTGTGTGCTTGAAAGAATGAATTTTTGAGAAAATATGGTATTTTACATAAATGAGCTGTAAGAGCAACGGAGGGACCTTCTTATTAAACGGAGCATAAACATACACATACACACCTTCTCACTGAGAAATTGGTTCTTATAGGGACGGAAAGAGGGATAAAAAAAGATTTTATAGATATGAAAATTTTGTATGGTAATTTTTCTTCTCGCCCGGCTCACAAAATTTCACACTTTCACAGAACATATACTTTTGATGATTTGAATTACCTACGTTTTCCTTATTCGAAATATGGACGCATAATTTCTCTATGATTAAGGATACTAAATATCGGTCGCATAATTTCTCTGTTATTGAGGATAATAAATATCGGAGAACACCGATTTAGAAAAGAAAAAGTACGATCGAAGAGAGTACATCGGGGAAAAAAAAGCGGATAATAATGGACGAGTGAAATTTGAAGTGTGAAAAGAATGGTTAAGGCTACGCGCGCATGCAAATTCAATTGGAGATGGATTGTCGCGTAAGATAAGTGTCGAGAAAGTTTTGGAAATAGATTTGTAGAAAAACTGTGTCGAGTATTCATCAAAGTCATATTTGTTTCTTCGAAGTGGAAGATTTCTAGGACTTTGATTTACTTCCCTAGGAATCGGAAATTGCGTTTATGTTTCATTCCCATCCAAGTATCAGCAATGACCAATAACTGATTAACCTTTTACATTTCTAACAATGCTCTGAGGTGCAATTAGTTGATACAAATTGTCATTCTTGGTTTTACACCCATCTTCGAACCTGAATGAAAGGAGATTTCTACTCTTTTTTTTATTATTTTTATTCTTTTATTTTATTTCTACTCCTTATTTTTCATTAATAATATTTATAATAGAAAGTTTTTGAAACAGAAAATTATATTTGACCAGTAATGAATGAAAAGTCCACATTTTTATATAGCCCATACATGAGTTAATTCTCATTAACGAATTAATTGCTAATGAGCAGATACGTTGTTTCACTTCAGAATCTGTTGCAAAGGATTTCGTGTAACATATTTAATTATAATAACAAATATAAGCTACGAAAGCTGCGTTTAATTTAAGAGCGGCGCTTCTGTGGTTTCACGCGGAATGCTGGAAAATTTAATTACAGGAAGTTTCATTAAAGCTATAGACAATAATTATATTCGCTTTTAATGAACGTCATACGATGTGGGGTTTTCTCCTTTCCTGCAGTTTCTTTCAAATTCAAAATTCTTTCAGTAGGGAAAAGTCGTAAGCCTTATTTTGAAAAATATGTTTCTCAGAATAAAAAAGTACCAGTTTTAATTACAACTAGAGTCTAACAAAGCATCTACTGTATACTTGTCGTAATTCACAACACATTTTAATTACTTTTTTTTGCGCAAAATTGTCTAGATATTAAATAATTTGGACCTTAATTACTTTCAATGTGTCACTTTTTAGCTTTCTAATCAATATTAAACGTATATATTTATCATACAGAAAATTAGTATGAGGTGCAAAAGCTGAATAATACAATTGAAGTTCAAAACTCTATACAAAGTATAATTTACGGGAGAAAGTCAATACCGCACAAGGCTAATTACTACCTTGCTTATGCTACGTATTGTTTTGCACGCACTTCTCGGTAGTGTGTATAATTTGAGTTTTCTCCATGCATAAAGTTCTAAATTGAGAAAAATAGTTCAGAATTGTAAAGGAAGTTAATACCGCGGCTTCTGATCAACAAATGGGAAACTTCTTCTCAGAATAATTATTTTTACATCCTTAACGTTATCATTTTGTGAGCGAATATCGTACGGTTGGATCACTTATTTCTAAAAGTGAGAAAAAAAAACGTATCTACGTCACGTTTGTTCCGCACCAAATCGTAAATAATGCCAATAGATACATAACCTGATAAATAATACAAATGGTATTTTATTTATTTGCGCTTTTCAAACGATAAGTGTTTCAGTCATTTGTCTCGGAAGCAATATAAAATTACCATTTACACTTGCGAGTTTCGAGCAGACTTTCTCTGGTCTTTTCGATTTCACGAATATAAAACTACTGCGTTCGAAGTACGTTTGAAGTTCGCGAGTGCCATCACGAAGTCCATTTGAGAAAATTTTTGAGAATATTGTTATTACGTAACGTATCGATTTTGGGCAATATTTTTGTTGCCCCTTCGTATCATTGGCGCATATAAATCTGTGCTAAGTACGTCAGATCGCGTTTAGAAATATGATTTCCGGAAAATTAATGATAAAGTATTTTTTAATCATTCAGCGTGATGCAAATGGGTTAATCGAGAACGTAGAAAGTAGAAATTGAAGCTGCACCTTGCGACCTTGCGTGAAGTAATCTTGCGTTGCAGTAATCGCAATTGCACTCGCATAAAAGTACCTCGCGATAGTGGCATTGCTTTCGCAATCTGCTTTTTTATCCACGAAAAGAAACCATCCATCTTCCCATTTTAACCTTTTGAGTGAGCAGCTTTAACGAGAAAGTTGACAATTAATGGAGTTAAACTTGTAGCACAGATCGGTTACAATTATATAAGGTATTCAACGTGTGAGTAGTTAAATCTCGACTCGAGATTAATTTTATGTTAAACGTTAATGCGTAGACATTAAATGGCAGTTTGATGCCACGCGAAAGTTGTATTATGAAAGAAACTTTTTCTGACAATTACTACCCCGTAAATGAAGCGTTATGGGTTTCCCAAAACTTTCGAAAACAGGAGAAGTAATAATTACAGATGGACGTTGTCTCCAACCTCTGCTTATATTTTTATTAGCAATTTTGCAGCAACAATTTTTTCTAAGTGTTAATGCGAGGCAACGAAAGACAGGATTTCATTGCAATAGTTCTGCGCAGTCAATTTATTGCGACAAGTTACCCCTAAAAATAAAATAACTAACTATACCTTTTATATCACGGATACATTTTATCTTCCTGCTCAGCTCCACGATAGCTAATGAGATAACTAACATAAATTTACTAATTGTAAAATTGAATAGGCCTACGTTTTGTCCAAAAGTTAATAAATCATATATTATAAAAATAGATTTTTCGATACAGTTGAGGAGTTTTAAATTAAGCCAAATGGAAAATAAGACACATTTTAAAATAATTCTTTGCTTGTAGTTTTTGGAATTATAATTTACACACACACACACGCCCTATGGTAAGGATATTACCGTTGTTAAAATAAGTAGCTCTTCACAAGTATTTAAATATTTCCTGTAATTGGAATTAACCTATTGCTTGCCATAAAAGAATAAATATAAGAGCCTTCAAAATCCTGCTTCTTCATAAATTGTAGTAAAAAGAAAAAAAGAAGAAGACCATAAATGCTCATAAACTAACAATTATTTTTAAAACCTCTCGACGAGTAGATAAAGCGAAAGTCAATTATGAAAAGTAAATACAAAGATATTTACAGACTGACTAGAAACCCGAAGTAATGAAGTAATTTGTCTTAATATCGAACAATAAAATAACTTTGCTACCGGTGCGTCTTATCTCAAACCAGGAATGCTATACGGACAAGCCGGTACATATATAATTAAAGCACCTGTACACACGTTTATTTTGTATTCTCATTTTTGTATAAGTGCATTGCCTACGTAACTAATGTTTCCACTTGAATTAGTTAAGCTGCAAACTGGTTCTCAAACATTGATTCAAATTTACCGAAAGAGTGATGTAGTCTGGACATTACACGTTGCAAGGGACATGGCTTTGTAATGGAAATTCAATTCCTCTTTCCATATTATTTTTATTTACCGAAGTGTTAACTTTCAAATCAATCTCAAATGATTGACGACCAATCGGTAAAACTGTACCTTTGTTATTACATCCCTTGTAGACTTGCATTAAGATATCGCCTTTCACTTTCCACTATTCACTTTGATAAGGAAAAATGTGCAAACTATGAAACGTACGAGAATGAGAAATCAATTTAGCGCAGCTTCTAGATCCATCGAAAAAGAAACTAGATTGTGCAAATTACCTGTGGGAAAATAATGGTTAATTGAACTCTGCCTCGAAGTGCAGCATAAAGTCGAGAAAGCGGTGATTCTTCTCCAATTCTGGATTTTTCTTTTTCCTTACCGTACAATCCTTGCTTCGTATCTAATTAGCGTACAAACTGATGGATTAAGCATACGCGTCCTGGGAACGGGAAAGACAATTAGAAGTACGTATGGAAAGTGAGAACGAGCGTTTCTTTTTAGCGAAATTGAAATGCCCAGGTGGAAAAGAGATTCCTAATACTCATTTTCCACGTTGTGGGACAAAGAAAGGCACTTACAAAGCTATTGCAGTCATTTCTAGCTTTGCACCACTGCCGTGTCATTATCCCAACGGGAAATAACATTGTTAATTTAAACGTAACAATGAGGCATGGGATGAAAATGTGGAACAACATTTTGAAAATTATCTGTGGAATCAGTTCTCGAATGAAAGTTACAACGTAATTTGTGGTGAAACTTTCATATCTTCTTGATACGCTTTTCTTTGACACTACTTGCCCGTTTACCGATTGATTTCTTTCTTGTACATTTGTAGCCACAACATTCACTGGTGGAATTTTAAATGCCAACCAAAAGTTTCGATACGGTTGTATTAAAAACGCAATTGGAGTGAAAAGCTTCTTTTCTTGTTGCCTTTCATGGTAAAATAATTAGTAGTCAATAAAAAAAATGGAGACAATACCGAGGTAACTGAAACATAACGGAATTTCCACTCACAATGGGTACCATGAACGATACTTTTATTGAAAAATTGACCTTTAGCTTTTACACAAGTCATGGCATTCTTCCGACCATTTTATCATTTTTATTTCGTCCCAAAGAAGCTTCGGCATTTCACTTGGCACAGACGTGTGTGTTTTGAGTCCATACCTTGTTGTAGAATAAAGCTGCTACCCATTTTTTGAAACTTTGTTATGTCTCAGTTACTTTGGTGTTGTTTCAATTTGTTGTGTATTCTTTATTATTTTGTAATTATTTTACAATGAAAGGCTATAATAAAAAAAATCCTTTAACTCGAATCACGTGTTTTTACAACCGCATCCAAACTTGAGGCCGGCAGTGTCTATGAGAAATTACTAATTATTATTTTTACAAATAGGGCTCACATTGTAAATAGGTCATTAAATACGTATTATATAATATCGTTCGTTTCAGGGAGGACCACCAAACCTATCAACCCACTGTTCTGTTCAAGAGAACAAAACACCACAAAGGTTCGATATATTGCCTGGCTTGGACACCGGATGGCCAACTTATGGCCACCGGTAGCAATGATAAGACCGTTAAGCTGATGCGCTTCAATGCCGATACATCAAATTTGGAAGGTAATGATAAGTCTTTTTGTAAAACAGAGTATTATGAGGTACCTCTGTTCTTAAAAATCAAATTTTTTGAAATTGTAAGTTGTAACTTAAAAACTTTATTATTTTGTAAAGTTTTAAGCATGAACTTCATCCACGACCAATATTTTTTATTTTACTTTCTATGATTTCTTTTCCGGATTCTAATATTTTTTCCTGCAAAACGATCTATCTTTTGAAAATTAAAAGATGTCTATTTTAATATGAAATAGTGTCTCATATTATGATAACAAAAGGAAAACAAATATGCTATCGGTTAAAAATAATTTGTATTATCCTAGAGTCAAGAAAAAATGATAAATCATATTTTATAACTTTGTTTTTTGTATTAACATCAGTTTACTATCTCTGTCAATTACAAATTAGGGTATCTACTTAATACAAAAATGATAAAATTGTTGGTGAAAAATCAAATCCTCTTTTGTCTCTGCTTCGAACTTGTCTGAGTAAAGTAACTTTGAAGATCTCATCAATTATTCGTCTATTGGTAGAAATAAAATATGAGATATTATTATTGCCCATCAGTAGCTTTGAAGTATGTCATATAAAAAATAATCATAAGTATAGATATGTCGAGGTTACATATACAAAATTGCATAAGAATTATTAAAACTAATTATTAAATTATCTACTAGTGACTTGAACAACGAAAATAAATAATTTATAAAACCATACTGGAGTGTAAAATAATTTGTTATCTAATACTCAACGCTGTCTTCCATTAGACGTATTGAACACGACACTAAATAGATTTTTGCCATATTTATACGCTAAAACGTTGCACATGCGGATGAAAGAAAATTTATTGCACCGTCTGGTCTGGAGTCAATTTAGCATCGTACAATTTGTACAGAATAGGATGGTGGAAGTCTGTGCTTCGAGTACATTAACGGAAAGGTAATATTAATCATAATTATTGACTAAAACACAATCTTCGTTTCAGGAAATGAGGTTGAATTAACAATGCATGATGGAACTGTAAGAGACTTATGCTTCCTCGAGGACACGTCAAATAAATCAAGTCTACTTATAAGTGGAGGAGCCGGTGACTGTAAAATCTATGTGACAGACTGTGCGACAGGAACTCCATTTCAAGCATTGAGTGGACACAGTGGGCACGTTTTAACTCTTTACAACTGGGGTGGAGCCATGTTTGTAAGTGGATCACAGGATAAGACCGTAAGATTTTGGGATTTAAGGACGAGAGGATGCGTCAACATGGTCACACCAGCAACCGTACCTGGCAGCAGGGTGAGTTTATTGCAAACGATGTCATGCGAAACCGAAATTTTCTTCTCTCTTATTCTTAGAAGAAAAAAAAGAAATTGAACTGGTGAAAACATAAATCTGGGAAATTTTTTTTATCTCCATTGGGATGGTTCGAAGTGATAACAATATATTCTGTTTGTTTATGGCTAAAAACGTAAGCTGCAATAATATAATTGTTGTGCTGTCAAATGACTTCACAATTGAAATGGCAATTTATTGGCAAAAAATGGGAATTTAGTAGTTGAAATTTCCTTTTTGTCATAATCCACCCTTTAATAGTTCGAAATTGTTTAGAAAATCGTAGCTCTAATTTTCAAAGTGGTAGAAGCGGCATGATTTTGATGAAGTAATGAAATGAGAAAGCAATAATGTAACTAACTCGTTTGATGCCAAAGAAGAGACATCTGCGATGTGAAAGGCGATGAGAGACGGGTAGATTACTATTAATTCCAATTACAAACATATATAAATAGATAGTTGCACAATACTAGGCTTTCGACTGGTTATTAACCTTTAGATCGCTGCTTGGCCATTCTAGTGGCTCAGATTTTGGTCGGACCTTCCCCTAGTTATTTCTTAAACTGATGTTTGAGCTTTTTTTCCAAAAAGCTACGATTTTTTGACATCGAAAACCATGACAGTCTAAAATCAATAAAACGATGAAAATGATCAGAAAACTACAATATTTCGTATGATTTTCAAATTTTTAAGAAACTCTATTTTCTACGATTTTCATTTCCGAACATTTCTATTAAATATTTTAATAATCCAGGATATATTATAAACATTTAAAATTGTTTTCACGTTTTCACATAAACGTTAGTACCCCATTTAAATGCAGTGCAACCTCTGTTACTGACAAACATAACATCTCGTTTCTCCTCCATTTTTCCAAATAGACCTATATTCTGTGATAAAAAGAAGAAAGGTCGACAAATGCAAATGCACTTTTACTGCAGTTTCTTGATGTTGTACCTTGTTACTGAAATTTTAAAAGAAAGTTACTAGTCGTAAAACTAAATATTCCGTAAATAAACGTTTATAATAAAAAGATGGATGAACTTAGAATTGAAATTTCTCATATGCTGTAAAAACAAAATTTGTACTTTCACTTTCTCAAGATTTAGAAGTTATGACACCGTTATAATAAATAATATCATAATGATATTATAATAAATTGAATCTGCTTATAAATAATGGGCCTTATATTTATATGCATTGAAATTATATTGTTATCACTTTGAACAGTTGAGTTGAAGCCTTACATTCATTAATTCTTGCAAGGTACAATTTTTGTAACCTTTTTCCTACGTAATTTTATTATTACTTCAATATTATTTTTATTGCTACAAACAAATTTCAATTATCGCTTAAAATATATACGAATTATACAAAAAACGCTAACTGGAAACGATTTCAATTTCTTTTTCCAAAAATTTCATCATTAGAACCAACTTATTCATTTGAGATTAGATGTAAAAAGGGATTAAAATGTAGAAATACTGAAAATTGGTGAAAAAATAAATTAGACATTTGTTTTTCACTTAACCTAAAATAGTAGAATTAATTAGATGCAGGGTAAAAAAAAATACGTAAATCGGTGAAGACGTAGATGTCGAGTAAGTTTATGGTGCATTTCAAGAAATGATTTTAGCATAACGCACCAAACCAAAATTTATAATGTTTATTATATATTCAATTAAAAAACCCTGTAGATAAAAACCTTTTTTTTCTTCTTCCAATGGAAATTAGCATTTATGGAAATGTTCTTTACCGTTACACGGAAGACTAATTACTAAACGCATTGTTAAAATATTATTAAGCACATCGTTACCACGCAAGTAGTAACATTAGTTGTAACTTGGTAAACCTGCGTAATGCAATGCATAAAAGTTCTCTGAAGAGGAACAATAACACGTACTACGTTATATTGTTTCCGTATAAGCTACTTCGTTATATTAACAGCATATACATGAGACTTAAAAAGCAACGTGTGTTTTCTTTTCACGGTCATAAATAGTTATTAAGAGATGGCTGAAAATGAATTGCTTATACTTTCAGTTTTTCTGTGCAAGAAATAAATATTACCAATATTTGATTAATAACGAGCTGGTTTAAGCTGTTATAGGGAAGGATTTTACGAAAATCTATTATGTTTAAATTAAAAATTTTAAATATAGAATTATCATTATTTTCGTCTGGGTAATAGTTCTACAAAAATTAATAAATCCTTCAAAGTTGTACGTATTTTATATAATGGGCGTATTTCACTCCTCTAATTGTTTATTTGTTATTCTTGATTGAAATCATAATTCAAATTGGAAGGTAGAAATTTTTGAAATTTTTAAAAGCTTAGTTTTTTTTTAAATTTTGTAAAGATTAGATGAAAAATAAAATCTTCGAATTACCCAGCATGTTACATATCCATTTATACGTTACGTTATGATTTATTTTTTGTTCTACGTTCGATAAATTTTCGAATTCCTTTAATTGCACATTCATATACATCCCTTAGTCACATAAATCATTGTAGGTGTCTTTTCTCTTATTCGAAACTTTATCGAACGTTTAAACATCCCGTGTTGAAAAAGAGTCAGTATGATGTGTCTGAGTAGCATTTGATTCCGTTGCAGGTGGGAAGTCCTGTAGCAGCTCTTTGTGTTGATCCTTCTGGACGACTTTTGGTTTCCGGGCATGAAGACAGTAGCTGTGTTCTGTTCGACATACGCGGTGGTCGAACTGTACAATGTTTCAAACCTCATGCTGCTGATATTAGAAGCATACGATTTTCTCCGTCTGCTTATTACTTATTGACTGGTGGGTACGATAATAAGCTCGTACTCACGGACTTGCAAGGTATGGATTATTATTGGATAATTTTATGTGAGGAATTTTCAAATAGTTTATCAGCATTTTTCTAATTCCGGCCAATCCCTCATCTTTGCGGTTATATGTAAATTAAGAAAGTGATTCTAAAAATTTTCATAAATGGGCAGATTCGTATCGACATAACTCAGTATTTTAGGAGATTATGTACCAAAAATAAAGTTGAAGTCGATTTTCCATTTGAAAATTTACCTCGATTTGAATAAAAAGTATCAATCTATATTTTAAAAATATAAGAGAAAATTAAGACATAAGATGTATGAAAATTAATGTTTTATAAATTGTGGTGCTTTTTATCAAAATATTAATCTGTGTTATGAAATTTTAACACTTAATAAATTTAAATTGGTATAAATGCAAAGCATTTTCATAAAAAAATCTTTATATTTTCGTAATAATACAAATTTCCAAATTCAATATTATAATCAACACTTTTATTGTTAACTTAAAAATATCCTTTCTTTGACCGTAGCTTGTAAATAAAAAATTTCTAATTTTCCTGCTCGATTTTGCTTCTAATATTATTAACCAAAAAAATTATTATTCGCAGTTTTGAAGATTAAAAAAAATAATATATTAGTTTTCTTTTTTGTTCAAGTTGTATTATAATTATCATATTTCAATTTGAATTGTTGATAAATAGTAAACATAAAAACTTTTGCTTATTACTATGATTCACCTTAAAAAGACAATAATTGCAACACAGTTTATCGTAACTAATAATGTCTTTTATAAATTACTACAAAAACTAGTAATTTTATAACCGGATGAAAGCTCCTGAAACAATTACAGAGGTTTCCAATAAAAATTAAATTTCAATCTGTCGCAGAAACATTCTTGCGTCTAAATTTGTGTCTTTGCGAAAACATAATTTCTATTTCTCCTGTTTTTAGTCTTTCTTTATCCGAATTCTAATTTTTCTCGTTTCAATTCTCCAGGTGATTTGACTATGCCACTTCCAAGTGTAGTGGTAGCGCAGCATCAGGACAAAGTAATATCAGGACGCTGGCATCCAACCGAATTCTCCTTCTTGAGTACATCCGCGGATAAAACGGCGACACTTTGGGCTTTACCGCCGGTTTAAAAATACGATAAAGGATATTAAAACGAGTGCTTAAATTATCTTCTTCAGTGCTTACGATTATCAAAGAATGTTCATATTATTAATTTAACGGAGGACCATCTTGCAATTTAGCATTGTAACTAAAACTTATAACTGTCTCCTGAATTAGTTTTGACCAGCATGACCAACTGTAAAGAAAGTCAAAGAGTATGAGATAAACAGGTATATGAAGGTACTTGAAATTTTAATTAAATAAGATAACGATGGCATGCGGACTGGGGATTATCGTGAAAGTTTCTATACTATTTCGTCGACAAAGGATCCACGAATAGTACCAGAAATGTTGCAATGCCTATATAAACGTAACAATTCGAAAGTCATTTAAAAGTTGCATCATCCGACAAAAGATTTTCAATTTAATGTGACTTATACATTTTTTTGACGTCTCATGTTACACTCGTATCGCGGCATCTCTGGTAATATTTTTTTTGTCCTGTTAATATCTCAATAGTATAGCAGCTTCTAATAATCCTGTCTTCGTATACACTGTTTTGTTTGAACCAAATGTGAAATTTGGATTCCTGTTGGAGACAGAGTAGCAGAATTCGAATAAAAAGGTATTTTCAAGTAACAATTAATTCTTAAAGTAACGAAGTTAAACCTACATACGAAGAAACTAATAAGACTGGATGTCGAGGAAAGAAGATCTGTTGAAAAAAAGTAAGAGCGACAGAAACAAATACTTTTGTTCTGAAAACCGGGGATTATTTGCCAAGTAAATAGCCCGTAATTCATCATTTCCATCGTAACCTTTTTATATACTCTTTTTATTTAAATTCAACTTCTCCCATCTACCCCTTCTAAAACAACGTAATGTAAATATGTTATTTGTAGTTTTAATGACGAATTTATCTTAAAGACACTTTCCAAAATTTAGTGTTGTGTACAGTTTGATTGCTAAGTTTATAATTTCTACGTACTCCTTCTTAACACTTCAACGAATAATTCTAATGTTGTTTGAAACTATTGTTCATTCTCGTTACCTTGAATTATGTTACGACTTTTAATCGATTCGTATTTTCGATCATTTGTGAAATATATTTGCTTTTGCCCTTCCTTACGACGACCTTTGTTACCGAGTTTGATTTTCTCAATTTATCAATAAGATGTTTTAGATCAGGATTAGATATGTAGATTTAACACGATTTAAGTAGATCTCTTTTACTCGTCTCGTAGAAGAAGTCAAATAAAGAGAAACACACAAATATTGTTCCAAATTATTCATGTTTCACGTAATATTCTTCCAAATAGGCCCTTCATCGGTAGAAATTCTGAATGGCTCTGTATCAACTCATATTTTGATTTGATTACACGATACTGAGCCATTAGGATTTTTCTACATGGGTTCTCATCGAAAAATAATTACATTTTCTTTTGTTGAGACACAGAAAAGAACAATGAATACCAAAATCAAATAGCGTGGTTTCGTTTCTGTCTTATGTAAGAATAGTTTTTCTGCTTCGATTCTACGTGAAAGAGGGTTGTTATCAAATTATAGTTTATAAAGTGCATACAGGTTAGTGACTAATTTTAATTTTAACTAACTAAAAGAAGTCTCTAGATTGATTTCCGGGATAAAGAAACTTCTGTGTAGAAAATTTATTCAGTAATTAAAAGAGAAAGGGGGAAAATGATAGCGAGAAAGCAAAAACTGTACCGAATATGGTAAAATGATGACAGCAAATTGTACTAAATCTGAAATATTTAATGTTTACGGTTTGCCTTTAACTTATTGAAATATGCGACAGGAAATTATTATGAGCTGAGGGAAGGTTTCGCCGTTTATAGCCTCTGCAAATATTTTAATTATCAAATATATTATCCATAATTGGTCGAACAACTGTATGGACTGTTACGTAAAATTCTTAATGCCAACGAAATACAAACAATTTTTTAAAAAACCAACAGTTTATATTTAAAAAGTAATTTTATAAAAAAAAAATTAATACATCTCTTTGAAAGTTATTTCTCGAAAAAAAATCGGAATAGAAAAATTGAAACGTACCAATTTGTTATTTTTGAAAACTACTATATCATATAAACTACTAGAATTTTTATTTGCTACTTGGAGGGACGGAAAGTACTCGCACAAATGACACATTTTGGAGAAATATTTGTATTTTATTAGCTTTAAGAAGTTTCTGTAAGGATTGATATAGTTGTGATGCCTCTTCGTTTACTCCGAATCTTTGAAACTATTTTAATTTAAATTTAAAGTTCCCTTCGGTGTTGTATTTTGCGTACAGCGAAATTTGAAAATGACATTAGCCTTTATTCTTACTGCGCAAAAAAGCAAGGAAAATATGTAAAAGTGGTGCAATTTGTTATTAATGTGCGTAAATTTTTATATAATGCATCTCAAAAATTACTCCCACGTAATAAAATGTAATTTGATTTACTTTTAGTGACCAAATTAAAATTTTTACTATTTCGAAATATTTCCTTTCCGCATAAACGAATAATTTATTTAACATTTGAAAAAAAAGTCGTGCAAAAGTTACTAAATATAATTATGTCAATTTGATGAACATTCACGACTATTTCAAGCTTCTTATACAGTTACAAGTGCTTTTTTGCAGACAATCGTAAGAAACTTTTACAGGAACTAAAAATAAGTGCTTCTGAATCTCCAATTCTTGAAATATACGATTACATTTGAGAAATTTCGAGAAAACAAAAATTGTAAATCGAAATATTTTCGTTTCGAAAGAAAAAAAAATATTTACGACAACACTTAGCATGATTTTCCAATGAATAAAAAAAGTTATATTCTATTTTATATAGTTTCATAATGAATACAATTTCCTTACGTCTAAATTTGTGATCGATGCAGTAGTGCGGAACGTTGTGCAAGTGGCTATAAATCAATATCGGAAATCTGACGTCGAATCCAAGCTAACAAATATTCTCTTAAAAACTACACAGAGAACAAAGAATGGGCAAATTCTTTTACCTAATTGTGCAAATTTTGTTCCAACGTTACAAAATTTACGTTCTCAAGCGTACAAATGGTCGCAACAAAGTTAACATTGTCTCCCGCATAGTACACTTGCTGTTTAAAATTCTTTATTCTTTTATACTCTTTCACCTGAAGTTTATAAGTACGAGGGGAAGAGAGAGAGAAAAAACAAAATAGTTCATCATAATAAAAACTCACTGCACAAAGTCTTTCGCATAAAAATAAAGCAATTATTTATTTTCCGATTCTGTTAATTTCACTAAGTTTCCTAAAAATAAGCGTTAAGAGAGGAAATCAAAAATCAGGTAAAATCGTCTACCTTTGACTCAAGACATATTTGGTTAAAAAGGAATGAGATATGGAATTTGCAGGCATCTGTTGATGAAATAGTTTGTTAAAACGCTTTTTGACGAGCTTGATGCGAATTATTCTATAATAAGAAAGTGAAAATTATGACGAGTGTGAAAAATACGATACCTGGGCAGTTGCTTCCGTGTAGCAATTTGTCGTGCCTTCTGTCGTGGCTGCTTTTACATTTTATTTTTATAATTGTCTAATATCCAAAAATCACGAAAACTCCCACAAATAATCCATATACATAACAAAGAAGATTAAATCTATGTATACATTAAGTCTTAAGCTCATGTCTCAGCCTCGTCATTCTAGACTCGTAACGAAAATACAAAGGATTATGACATAATTATCAATTATTATTATGATTACTATTATTACTACTACTATTACTACTACAATTATATATAATATTATCTAATATTAATAACCCTATTACTATACATATAAAGCGTATAACTTTGTACTTTTCCTGTAGATACATAAACATACCACTGTCAACCCTTCTAATTTAAACAATAAAAAAGCAATTATGTTATTATTCGCGGTGTTTGCGAGTCCCAGAGACTTTATTTTCACTACCAATGTCAAGAAAACACGATATGGGTATTACTTGAGCTTATGTGTGAATGGACAATAAGAGTGGGTTTATAATCGGTGGCCTTTGAATGTGTCATTTATTTATTTATTCGTTTAATTATTTATTAGGTACTTTTACAATGATAATATGATCAATATGAAATGAAAATTAATAGAAGTTGAAACTTAAGTTAAAATTTCCAATTTAATTTTCTTCAAAAACTATTTTCGCTGCGACAAAAATATTTACTTAAAGTCGAATTGAAAATGGAATATTGTAAAATTATAAAAAGCATAAGTTTAGAATTAGAATTAAAAACACTGGAAAGCATGAAATGAGAAGTAGTACAAAGCCCAAAGCAGTGATTAAAGAGCAAGTGGTTGAAAGCAATTAACTATAAATTTATCATATAGTTTTTTTTTTAAATGATACCTTTTCAATTAACTATACAGAAAAATATCAAAATATTTCCCACGATGACATAAAATACATAATTTAATTTTCTGTGCGATCACCGAGTCTCTATAAAATCTCACCTGTGGCGTGAAACAAAAAAATGCAACCAAAATATGACATATCTGCGGAACAAAAAAAAACGAGAAACTCCGCAGGGGTTAATTTCTTTTCGCGTAATACGTAGCGCAGTTAAACAACAAACTCCCGGCTTAAGAAGTTGTTAAAAAAAACGTGGTATACATATTTCACGAGTTTATGTTCTCGAAATAATAAAGGACTGTTAAAAGAGTTCGTGTTGCATTCAGAGATAATCTGGCAAATCACATTCAAATGAGGAAAGAAGAAACGACCCTTGTGTATAATCATTCTCGGAAGGGCAATAATATTCTAGGTAGTGGTGGGATGATAATAATAATTTAAATCGTAGCCACTTAGCATACGTGTAATTTGGTGCTTAAGACCATTTCCGAGGCTGAAAGGCAAAAGGTGGAAGGAAAAGAAGAAGAAGAAGAAGAAGAAGAAGTTGAAGATGATGAGGAAGATGAAGAAAGGGAAGAACCAGAAAAATGGGTGGACTGGACTGGGCTGGCTGGCTAACAAACAGGACGACCTAAATATTCGTAATCATCTTAGAAGTGAGGTCCGGGCGACCGGGTCGTCCTGGAGGCTTCGTCAAAAGACATAATCACTGTAATGTCCGAATAAAATACGCTGAAACGCGTATAATTTAGTCTAAACAAAAACTCCAATTTTTCGCTACTCTCTCGTTTCTGACCTTTTGCTATATTATCATACGGTGTCGTTGTTTTATTGCCTAATTTACAACTAGAGAGCTATAAATGAATACATTAGAGTAAATATTTTCGCCGTAAAAAGGAACGCCAACAATTTTTGAGGATCATCATCTTTCTGCGGAAGAAAAAAATGCTGGGGGATATGCTCTCCGAGGAATATATCTTCTGCTGCTGATTCTTAACACATGCACTTCTTTCCCCGTTGCGTGACACATAATGCAGGGGGATTTTTACTTTTTAGCCCCGGGAAATATCCTCGACCCAATAATTGAGGATGGGTTTGGCATTATTATAGGTATTTGTGCGCAAGTATTTGCATCCCTTAAGACCGACTTAAAGCATCGCTCACGTCCTGGTCTCGACATCGGCTCATCTTCCTCCATTCAAGTGAATTTCGAAGAACCGAAGCCACTGAAAGAGAGCGGACTGCGCTGGAAAATAAAAGGAGGAAAGCGGCAATGTGCGTAGCAAGCACCTGGAACGCTCCTACCACTTTGTGAAAACAAAACGGACACCGTTTCGTGTGAATAACACTTGTCCAGCACGCACGCATCGTCTGTAACTCCAGGTCGTCTTCCTCTGCCGTGTCCACTGGTATTTACTTTGATTCGAAGCAATCGAAGGCACTTAAACGCCCACTACTTGCCCTACAGAAGCAATTTCAATCCGAATGGAACTTGTCACCCGTGTGTGCATTAGAAGCGTAATCGAAGGTTTTAATGACCCTAAGAAATGTGTGGGCTTGTTAAGGTAATAGCGAGAATGAAAATTTTATGTATTTGAATTGTTCGAAAATTGAAATTGGATTCCGCTTCTTAGGAATTTGGGAATTGTTATCGGATTTTGTTATTTTGGAAATTTGAAATTTTCGAATTGTAAAATTAATTAATCTTCGTATTTTGGAATTTTGAAATTGTGAAATGGTTGAATTTTTGTATTTTCTGAATCTTTATATCACAGTTTTTTGTATTTTAGAATTTTGAAATTTTAGAATTGCTAAATTGTCGAATTTTCGTATTTCCAAAGATTACAATTTTGGCAAGAGAAAAACAAATAATATTAAAAGTACAAAATTCGTGAAATATAACAGAATTACAAAATTATAAGTATTGTTTTAAGACACATGTATTTTGTTTAAAATATACAGTTCCACCATAGCACTTATTTAAATTCAAATTGGATGTGTTTTGAATGAAGCCACAAATCTCATGAATTAATTTTGGAATAACTATCATGTAAAAAGTCTCCAATTTGAATCTCATAAAAAAGTATTGTTTTTTTAAAGATATAACCATTTTTGTAATACGCAATCAATGCGGAGTTCAACTAAAAACAATGGGAAAAGATAAGACACCATAAACTTCGAAAGCTATGATATAAAACAAAACAAAAAATGCCATCCGGTGGCACCACGTTGGTGCCATGCGAAAAACTATCAGGCAAGCGCCGGTGGCACCATGTGGGTGTCGTACATAAAAATTTATTCCGGCGTTAAAGAAAGAATCCCGATCAGACGTGCGGGCGGCAAAGTGTTAAAATATCAAAGCAGAATATTGAACAAACAAAAAAATATGAAACATATTCTTGAGCTGGATTTATAATAATAACAACGTCTATTTGAAATTCGACCTTTTTCATTATAGAAAATGCAAAGAGTCATATTATTTTTCAAGGGACCATATAAAAAGCTGAACGCAAACCGAAAAAATGGATTAATCGGTATTGTAAAAATTTGAGCACGACTGGAGTGAAGAAACTGAAATATCCGCCAATTTCGCACAAAAGTTAGTTCGCACGGAACATCAACACGAGTCTCTGCAATAGTTAATAATACCTTCGTACAGTCGTATAAATGTGAATCGGTTACTAGTTATTACTTGCACGTTAAGGTGATTTATCGTTCTCTGGGGAAAAAATGGTTTGATGCTACTCTTGTACCAATTAGAGGCGGCTTTTAATCGTTCGCGCCTTAATTACTGGGCCATTACATTGTCTCTGGAGGGTGTACACGGTACTCGGTGATTCGGCGTTTCTTTCCTTAACGGAAAATGAAGTAACTCCTTAATTATACTTAAAATTAATGAAGTCTCGAATTCTGTGTGTATATTTGATGAGGGATCACGTGAAATATGTTACCTGCGGGTGAAAATCTGTTCAATATATTATACGCGTGTGTACATTCGTTGATCGTCAATGGAATTCAAAATTTTTATTCAAAATCGTATAACTTCCCATTTAGTGCCAAGAATTGGGCGATTCATAACTTACAATCCCCTGAGAGAAAGATATCAATTATATCTGAAAGTGGAAACTGTTCGCTCTATTAGGCCCCAAGCTTTTATCCTAATACTGTCATTAATAGTAAAAATTGTTTTTTTTGTGAGAATTCAAGAAATATTTATATCAAAATAATTTACAGTTCTCTGAAAATATCGTTTTCCATTGATTTTTATTTCTGAGTGAAATTCGAAATTAATTATAATTGCAACTAATTTTCTGATAATTATTACTTTGGAAATATTTATTTGAAAATAATATTACTGATAGAAGTTTTGTCCCAAAAATATCGTTGTTTGCTGATTTTTATCATATTTTTGGAAGGAATTAAATTTGAAGTTCAATTATGTGCCGCATTTATTACAGAATAATTTTTACAAGAAAACCTTTGTTCTTAAAGATACGACTTTTTCTCTTTTTTATTTCTATAAGAAACGAAATTCGAAATTAAATTATAGTGACTATAATTTTTAAAATAGCGACTAATTCTTTGGTACCATTTTGATAACCATTATATTTATTTCAAAATAATTTATACGAGAACAGCTTTGTCGTTAGAAATATAACACTCTTTCTGACTTTTATTTCTTAAAGGAGCGAGATTCAGAATTATATTTTATTACAACTAATTTTTTGATACCATAATTTTGGTAAACATAAATTACAAAATATTTGCTGATTTTTATTTTAATAAAATTCTCTAACGACTAACTTTTTGGATACCGATTGGATAAATATTTATTTCAAAATAATTTAAATAACGGCAATTTCGTCTCCAAAAATATCGTTTTTCCTTGAATTTTAGTTCTCGAAGGAGCACAATGTGGAATTAAATTCTGTAGATCGGTAACTGTTTGTTTCCGTGTAATTGCTGATATTGTAATTACTTGGGAGAACATGAATGGGAGCAAATTGATCTTCGGTGGAAGGATATATAGCGAGGAGACGATCTTGAAATGCACATATAGCGCTCCCTTGCCGAGCGAGAAATTCGAGCGGGTTGTGGCTGGAAGATGGAACCGGTCGGTGGTACCTAATAACCACCCTCGCATGGCCTAAGGATCCTCGCGACCTACAATCACGCCATAGACAACTCACAGCGACTCGATCATTATCACGGCCAATAATCACCGGGACGTATTCCACTAAGTGCTCCCTATGGAAGACCGCGAACCCTCCGGGTTTCCTTTCTCGACAGACGCAGAGTCAGTCGTTTCTCTTCAATTCTTTACCCCTTACGATGCAAGATAATCAGCAGGGACTGGGGCTAAGGATGGACGGCATCTCTAATTCGGAGCAATTACACTGGACGATTAAAAAGATTTAATTGTCCGATGCCGCCGAGCCGAGAAGAAACTGAACGAAACGAGATGAGTAGTCGTACTTCCACACTCTTCCTCTCGGAGCCCTTTTCAAACAAAGTCAAAGTCATAGGACGGGTAGGTGGATCTCTTCGCATGTATCATAGCTGTTATGGCTTTGCGTTGCTATACGCTACTTTGAAGAGGGTTCGACTTTATGGTACCTTGTCATGCTTGAAATTCGCCAGATACGATTATTACGTAGAACCATCTTTTTCAGGCCATCTGACATACTCGCAATTATATATCGCAACTAGCATTCTTGTCCCAGACTCGGTCGGGAATGGGTAAATTGAAATCAAGCTTGAAATCAACTATCATCGATTATTTAGAAATATTCCTTTCTATTTTACCGTAAATATATTTATCTATTTATTTTAATTCACTTTTTATTTTTACCTTTGTACTACTTAATATAAAAATAATTAACATTTTTTTCCTAGTTTTTATTCCAGATCAATTGCAATTCCCGATATGAATTTCCTTTATAGCAATTATCGATGCTGTTATTGTTATTAATAATTTAACAATGACTAGCTTCTTTACGTAGGATATCATTATTATACCAAGGCAGAAGAGTATCATAGATTACTTACGAAGATTCATTTCTATTCTACCGTTACACATTTATCTATTCACTTTTAATTAATTTTCTATTCTTATCTATATTTTTTTCTTTTTACTGTCGAAGACAAAAATAACTTTAATTTTCTTCTCACTTTTTATTCCAGAAAATTCGTATATCCCGATATGAATTTTCATTAGCATAATTCAACCAATTCACAATTATTTATGATCTTGTGGTTATTAGTAATTTAACAATAATTAGCTTCTTTACGTGGAGTGTCGTTACTATAACAAAATAGAAGAGGTTGCAACAAATTATACCTAAATATAAAAAAAAAACAGGAATTACTATTGGTCTGAAGAAAAAAATTAATACTACACATGCACTTAATCAATTGCATATATTATGACTTGCTGATATAAAAAAGTGATTTCAAATGTGTCTTATCCTCCTATGAAGTCAATGAATCCTATAAAAAAAGATTTAAGGAAATCGGTATGTACAGTTGTTTTTGAGTTAAATCGCAGGATCCTAACTTAGAGTCACATTTTTATGTGATTATGAAAAGATTGCAGGTTTTTGTAATGACATTTAATTGAAAAGTACAATTTTTTTCCAAATGTTGTTAGCTACTCGAGGTTCGCGGAGATTTCCACTGAAGTCATTATTGAAATGGCAAAATGACCATCATATTATTATAGCTTCCTGTCCTTGCTGTATATTTCACGGAGTTGATTATTAACTACTAACCTTAGTTGCAAATAGCAACGAGAGGTAGTCGACCTGTTTATAAAAAGGTACTGCGTAGCACCTATTAAACACTTGCCGTTGTAGTACCCGTAAACTTCTAACAACGTTCACACGTGTGTTCGTAAAATATCGACTTATAACGATAGATTTCTAAAAAATAGCGATTGTGCACCTCGTAGCATACAGGGAAACAAGTTTGTAGCACTTACAGCGAAATTTTTAGCTAAAACGAGAAAATTGGTATGATACTTTCTTTCCTTACAGTCTCTCCTGTCATGGGTAATAGTATGCCAGCGATTTTGGCTTAGAATTTGGAAACTACAGTTACTTGAACTAGAAAAAAATATTAGATAGCATTGAAATTCAAAATTCGGCTGTGGGGGTTAATTTATTTATTTATTTATTTCATAAAATAGTACTCCGTTCCAATCAGCAAAACTTACCTATATAGTAATACCAATACAATTGTTTCGAATTTAAATTGATATTATTACAATTACTACTTATATTTACTATTTTTACTTGAATTTTTTTTTAAGATAAAAATTGAGGGTCCCTATATTTAAAAAATAATCGAATGGTAATAATAATATTAAATGTTATGAGTGATTTCCAGGTTGTCCTTAAATGTAAAATTTTTATTTTGACCTTTATTTTGTTACATGAATGTTAATTATGTAACAATTAGAATCTATATAACTACGGCAATACAGTGAATAAAATCATCCTCGCCATTTTTGTACACCTATATCTTTCTTAAGCTACTATTTTTTTAAGAGAATATAGTAACATAATATTTATTTTGAAAAAATTACATTTTCTTGTCTGGTATTCGATCTCCTGGCAGGGTTTTCTAATTTGTCCAGGAAATAATTGAGCCGTTTATTTTGAAAATGGCTTAAATCCAGTTTTTTTTAAATTTCGAAAAAATGTTTTTTATAACGGCTAACTTCAAGTAGCAGATATTACTACAGTTAACAACAAAAAACTCACAAATGGACTTAGGCCGCTTTCAAAATAAAAGGCTCAATTCATTATTTATCTCATTTATTAGGGTACAGTTTTTTTCTGAACCTCAGGAAAATTGAATAAATTAAATGCACAAGAACTTAACGTGATTTATATCACTAGAGATTGCGGAAGTGAGAATAAATTAAAACAGTAAAAATCCATTAACGAAGGCAACTTGAAAATGAAATGAATATCTGCTTTTTTTATTATTAAAATGAAGTGAAATTTTTCATTCCCGATTTTTTCTACGAAACTCGAAATGCGATGGAATTTCAAACCAGAGCAGTTTAATGGGTACATTATTTTTGTTCTTGCAGTAAGCATTACGATGTAGCTTCGGGGTGCATACAAACGTATTGGAAAGCGATTCGAGAATGGTGTTATCATTTCTAAATCATGGGGTCTGTCTAAGACGTAGGTGTAATCGAACTTTTTTCCAACTTTACAAATGTCCACTTCCATATGTAGTTGATTGTATAATATTTATTATTTATATATTGTTGCACCACCTGAACTTATGTAAGACTACCACTGCATAACTCCACGACGGCTGATTTATGGTCATGTAAATTTATAGTGCTTCTCTCAAATAGCAGATTTAATTTTCACACCTATTACACACTTGC
Organism: Gasteruption jaculator; assembly: GCA_949825005.1. Taxonomy (NCBI): domain Eukaryota; kingdom Metazoa; phylum Arthropoda; class Insecta; order Hymenoptera; family Gasteruptiidae; genus Gasteruption; species Gasteruption jaculator. The sequence continues at coordinate 16,251,624 of OX463763.1, read as the reverse complement.
AATAAAATATCGAAATGACTGATTTCATTTCACTTGATGGTTCTTTCACTTCTTCGTCCGCAAGGTCGCCGATACGTCAAAAGAAAAATCCTATGAAAACCAGGTTGGCTGTGAAACCTGGGCCATTATCACTTTATTGATAATGGCCCAGGGTCAACAGGGTCATACCTAGGGGTAATTTTGCGCATAGAATCGATTTAGTGGGTGTATGAGGCCGAAATCTCAATGGAAACAAAGTTATGGCGATTTTTTCGAAAAAATCGTGGTTTTCGGGGCAAAAGGTGTTTTCCGGAAAAAGACATACTTTTGATGGACTTGAGCTGTAGCAAAATCCGCTTAACGGATGTATTTTCTTGTTAAGAAATCTGTTTGAAAAATCAAAACTTCTGATTTTTCCACGCAAAACCTTTTGTTAACGACTTATATGACACTAGAAAATATATTATAATAATTTTTTCATATTCTTAATATATTTTCCTATAAAGTATATCCTATTTGACAAAATTAATAATTGTTATTTTGTTATATACTTATTTTTGTAAAAATGTTTTCCATAAATGGTATCAATAGGTTTTATTTAAAGTCCAATAAAAAATAAGTTATCTACAGTTGAAAGGCAACTTATTATACAACTATTTTATAAATAACCGAAAGAATATTTATAAACCCACTTATGTAACATAATTACACATGATATCATAATTTTTTCACGCGATTAATTAATTTCCCTCTACATTTCGGTTTATTTTCAATTTGACAAAATTAAATAATGTCATCTCTCCATATCTATGCGTTAAATTATGTGACGGCCGAAGAAGATCTTGAATTTCGAGTCGAAACGTCTTGCATAAACGATAATAACTGGTTTATCAAAAAATCAAATAAATGGAAAATAATTTACAGTTAAAGGTAAACTCTCACTATACTACAATTTATAAATAATTTAAATTATACCTCTACACCTACATTATACCCGCTTAATCATGACAGAAATACAAAGTTCAAAAGACTCATCCGTTTCCATTTTAAATTCCTGTACACAGAATTTATAGCGTATTATGAAATATGTGCAGTTGCAGCAGTGGTTGAATAGAGCGGAGACGAAAATATATTTCAAAGAAGAATGCACCTATGCGTTTGAATGAAACAGGTACATTTGTATATGAATTGAACTACGAAATTACCCGCAGTCTCCAGCGTAGTCCCTTTACATCCAATCGGAATTATTTACAGGGTTACGATTTCTCAAGTAAGTGTATAATTAATGTATCGACCGTTCCGTTAGTAGTAATAATTACATTACTCTTGCACGCATCGTCATGGAAAACACGACGCTAAGGTAATTGTAATGTTCCCAAGATCTCATTCCCGGACTTTCATCCGTTATGATATACGACGGCTCCGTATATTGTTGGGCCAAGACCCGGCAATAATTCAAGAAACCCAACAACAAACAGTTCATCTAAGCAGCTAGTATGCGCGTGGGTGTCTCGGAGCGCTTCACTTTACACCACCGTTCCTCTTCCTCTTAATCCAAACGCGGAATAAAGATGTTACGGTATCCTTTTATATCGATTATTCTTCGAGCACGAATAAATCAACTTTGAATGCGATCTCAGAAAAGTGTTTTGGTGCGTATTTATTATTCTGTTATATATGTTCGAAAAAGAAAGACGTCTCTTTAAAGATCACATTTCAGAGGAACATCCATCAGGAGGCATTCGGGTTCTTTCTAATCCTAAGGATTTCTTAATACCATTTCTTAATGTAACGCAATGCTGCTAAGTATGGGCTGAGTAAGTGGGCAATATTTCAAATTAACTTTTAGGAAAATTCTCTTGTATGTTATGAGGATTTTTCCTCTTTACGATTTCAGGCTGATAAAAAGAGTATGGCTAAATACTAGGGTAGTTGCAAAATTCCTTGTTATTAAGATCAAGTTGCCAAATTGTTGATAAAAGAAATTATTATACCCTTTACATTATTTATAATTACTAGGTTTATAACGGGAGGCTGGGGGCTCACTGGCAACCCTCTATGCATTGTCCTCAACGTCAACTATTTGTTCCAGGATATACAAAATTGTGATTATATCGTCATATGTTTTTTTTTTGCGATTTGTTGCCTGTTGAAACATCGCCGATCGATATAGTGTCCGGGGCTGAAATTGCAATAGGAACAATTTTATAACGATTTTTCCGAAAAAAATTGGAATTTTCGGGGCAGAAACACCCTTTGCCTTGGGAAATCAGGGATTCTGAAATTCCTAAGTGGATTAGCCATCGCTTTTTCATTAGATTCTATCAAAATCGGTGGAAACACCATAGATTTCAATTAAGACAGATTTTTAATGTCACTTAATTTTTATTTCTGTTCACGTGAATCCACTTTTATGAGACAGTCAGCTAAAAAATCTGTCGTTATATCAAATAAAAAATAAAATTCCTAATCCATTCCGGTATGGTAGAGTATCGATATGGGATTCGACGTAAACGATTTTTCAATAAATTACAGCTGACGCATTTCCACCGGAAGAAGGAGATAAGTGCAACATTTCTAAGATTTTTTCCCTCTATACATTTGATTAATGAGGAATTCCTAAATTGATACCAACACTTGTGTTTATAACGTGGAAAGATATTTTCTCTAATCTGTGTTATATATCAATATATGGAAGGAGCGACGCGAGTATCGGAAGCTAAGAGACGCGCAGTAAATGGATGGATCGAGGAGAAGTCTAGGAGACGTTCCTTGAGGCGATTGAAATCAATTACCCACGTAGCTTGGTTGCAAGGTTCCGATATCTATGTACATGTGCATATATATCGTATGAATTTACCACTGCGTTACGCGCGAGCCAAGTTTTAAAAAGGGCGTTACTCGGGTAGGGGCGTAGAGTCTTAGGGCACGTACCGCAATTATCCGCGTCATTACCGGCATGAATATTCATGGTGGTCCGTGGCATGGCGAGAAAGGCTACAGGGGGAATAATATTTACATTGTCGGCTTCACGGAGATTGCATTGCGCTCAACCGGGTGGTCATTTCTCACATATTCATTGGCTTTTATACTCTGATCCTTGCGCTTTTCTACCGTGACTTCGTACTTACTTTTACGGTGTACCTGTTTCAAAGTGTCCCGATATCTCATAATTTTTTGAGGATTTGTCTTTCTTCTCTGTACTTCCATTTATTTGTTATTTGGCTTTTTCTTTAGTAGCATAAAAAAAGACTATGAATTATTTCTTTTCAACTTTTCGCTGGTCTACTGGGGTATGAAACGCCCCAGCCTAGTTCAGCTTCAATGTTAGCATCCGTATAGTAGAGAAATGGTACTTTTGGCACTATGTGTTGTTAATTAGAGGTTTTAATTTTTTTTAAGTAAAAACGGCAATTTTCCCTCTATTTTTTTTATCTTTTACAAATTTTTTCATACTACTTTTCCATTTTGTATTTTTTATTTCTTACTTCTTCCGTTCGTCCTTAATATATTTACAAGAATAACACATATATTTCTTTCAGCCTCTAAAATAAATAAATATGAATAAATGTATATAAATAAATAAAATATTCAAAATTTTGGTAAAATATTCCGTTTTTTAAAATGTATTTGGTGCATCTGTAAGTAATATTGTTGAAATATAATATACGATATATAAATAATACACACAATATTTATTTACTGAGATTTCAATCCACGGTTTAAAAAAATGGTAAAATTAAAGTTATCATAAAAATTCAGGTAATATTCACGAAAATTTAGTGAATCTGGGGAATATATTGTATACTGACAATGAGATTTATTCTACCTTATACATATTCGGTTGAGTTAAAAGTTTTTTTAGTTTTATTAGTAAGTATACAATACATACAAAATTAGTGCAACTTTTGGGACAACTTAATAAAAGAAGGTGATTTGTGATATAATACATCGTATTAAAATCTCCACACCTAACAGTTCTAAACTTTTCCCAGCATTTCTTTCAAATTGTAGAGATTCTGCAACCGAATTCAACAGCAGAATCCTCTCGGATCCTAACTTTCGATAAAAAAAGGACAAATAAATTGGTTACAAACAACTTCTATCCTCGGTGAAATAAATCCAACACGTGTTTGTAAATTAATTTTACGACCAACTGTATATGAAATTACTACCTATGGTAACATCGACATTCGGTACAAAAATATGCGGGAATTTTAATACACCGACCATAAAAACATAAAACTTCCAATACATGTTTCCAAATGTTCGACAAATATTTTTTACACTGGTCATACTAAAATTTCGTGAAGATACAATTTTTATTATACGCACATATACAATGCATTTTCGTATAGGGAACCCACGCATGCGGTTGAAAAGCCTTTAATTTGAGAGCTGTATTGTTTCATAATATCTACGCCTGTAGTACATGTATCCAGCTTGTTCTCTAACACGCGAAGGAACGCTTAAAAGTAATCTCTTAAAAATTTGCGGTTCCTGTTCATTTCTTTTATATGTAGCTCGCTTTAAATGTGCGTTGGGGAGATTTCAAGAATCTTGTTTTTACGTTCCATTGGACGTTTGGCAAAAATACAGGTAGAGGGATGGCGAATAATTTGTGTGGTTGAGTTCGACGATTCACCCTGTATGTGCCTGTACCGCGACTAAAGTGACGAAGAGACCAAATTACCATCAGAACTTACTGATATGACGATAAAGATGATCTTCTTTTGCACCTCTAATGGCACCTTTTTATTTTTGATGTGTACATTATTTCTTAAGTAAAAAAATAATTAATAAAAACTGTTATCTGTTATAACTCAACACCAATTTTAGGGTTCATAGGTGGATCCCTTACTTTTTGAAAATCCCTCATACATTTCTATAATTAGGTTTGTAGTAAGATTTACTATAAAAAATTGTTTATGGTGAATAATTATTTATACTATCATTTGAAAATTACATAACATAAGGCATGTAGTAATAATAAATTATGTCTACGTCGGCTACTCAAAAGCACTACTAAATTTGTTTGAATTTTTTTCTAGAATCAACAAATAGAATAAATACTCTAATTATATTTTTTACCATATTGTTGTTTCAGGTTCTGTCAAATACTGTACCTTTACAGTTCACAATAATCATATACTGTATGGTTTAAATTCAATTCCCCATCGAAAGTATAGTAATTTTTGAGCACGTGCTCTTGAGAAAAGTCGCTACGATTAGTAATAACACACCTTAATCTAGCTACAATATGTGTACGTAGCGAAGGTAAATTGCGTACGTGATCAGTTATTATCGACAACCGTTCAACTATTATTTTGCAATAAACTTACGACTTTTATTTCGGAAATAAAGTAATTTCTTTCAATGTGCACAAAGGCCTGTTATAAATGGGCTCGTCGGTGAATTTAAGTATGTATTTTTCTCCCATTCGTGTTTTTTCTTCATCGTGATACCTACTTGACCCGCTAATTATAAGTCTCTATAACATAATCTTACCTTTGTCTTGAGACGCCTACCGTTTGTACGTAAACACTACCTACGCTGCTTGAATTATTCACTGTTAAAGATGTTTGCAAATATCCCGCAGTGTTAGTGTACAAAGCATTTTTGTCTTTATTTGAATTCGCGCATTTGGTCAAATAGTTCTTAATTTACATTTTTTTTTCTTTTAAAAAAAGCGTTATTAACATACTTCTAAAACGCTTTCTTCAAATTACCAAAGTTCTGTGTTGTAATTTTAGAGGCGTCGTAAATTTACTACACAATTCTCTACATTTACACGAAAAAATAATTTTCTTGAATTCCAAAAGTTTTTGACACAAAATATCTTTTTTGATAAAATATTGGGTTAGTGAATAATTAATGACGATTAGTTTGCTAGCCATTGATGCAAAGTAATCGTCGTTAATTCTGCATCAACTGAGCACATTTTCTCAATTTTAATAAAAGCGAAGTGATTCTGTTGCAATGAAATAATTGTTCCAGCAACAATTAAAAATTCGTTACTAATTTATTTTTTTTAACTAACTTCATTTATTTAAATTGAAAATGTAGGCGTTGTGGCAAAAAACAACATTATTATAAAATCGGACGCATCCAAAAAATAGAAATTTGTTCTATATCAACTCGGTTCTGGTCCAACGCTGGGCCAGGTAAATCCAGCCCTGGGCCCATATGAGATTGCCCCGAATTCTACTACACTATAAAAAAAAGCTTCTACACATAGTTCCACTGGAGGGACAATGTGTACCAATAAAACCATAAATTTCCGAAGACGAGGATTGCTGTACCTTTATTTCCAGGATTTTTAGTATTGAAATGATAATCTAATAAAAAATAATTAACTATCCTTCCGAGAAGAAGTCTCACGTCATTATTGTCTTTAAATCCAGTCTTTTCCTTCGCCATATAATTTCGGTTGGGGGCCTCCATAAGCTGGTGGCAAGCATGTGTGTCCACGTAGAAAGGTATAAAGTTCTTGCGGGTGTGCCAGGGCCATAATCAACGACCCGTTCACATTATTGGGAGTTTGTATTTATAGGAGAGAGGGAGTATACGCGGCACGCAGAAAAAGAAAGGAAATGATAAAAAAACGATAAGGATACTAGTACATACACGCAGGCCGAAATCATCGGGGCAATTACTCGCTCGTAAAGAAGCGACACTAAAGGAAGTATGCCCGTCAATAAAAGCGGCGTCGATGACACAAGACGCTGGTAAAAAAGTAACCGATGCTTCAAGCTCACAATGTTGCTAGTCCCCTTGTCTTCACCCTCGAGGAAACTACCTCGTAAAACCCACGGCACGCACACTATTTGGGTACGTGCATTAATTATTTATGAACTCGTTAACAGTTTTTCGTACTTCGCAGGGACCCACTGCGTTGAGACTTCTTTAATGTCTTCAGTATTCCAGTAATTCTCTCGGCGGCGGTAAAACACTTCGAGAAAGGGATGAAAACAATCTGATGTTTGGACGTTTGCTTTTGCGTCGTCTCGTCCACGGCAACTTCTATGATCTCGGTACTGTGGAATTAAAATCTACGAGAGCTCGATTAAACTCGAGCATACGATGAATTCATATATGACGAGTGTGGGAGCGACGGGCCGAGATCCTCATCATTAATTGACCCCACTTGTCTCGCAAGGAGTATACGCAAGCGGATTTAATGTATTGGGTGATGCATAGATTTTCGTCATTACGAGCACGGGTATGCGAAGTACGGGCAAGTATGCACCGCGATGTCATGAATGTCATACTTTGATATGTGCGACTGGAAGAATTCGGTATCTATGCGAGATGATTGATAAGGAATTTAAGAGCCTCTGGAATTGGCGCGACTGTGAGTTGAATTGCAGTAGAAAGAGAAAGGAGAAATTATAATAAATCGCTATTATAGTGCAAGAGAATACTTGCAATGCAAATGGAATATTTATTTTCAAAATATGATTAATACTAAAATAATTGCATTTTTTTTTGTTCAGATTTTTTTTTATAAGAAAAGCTCCTAATTTTCTCTGCTTTCGTTGACACGATAATTCGATTTCTACTTTAAACGAGAGACATCAATTTTAATTATCATAGAAATGGAAAGAAAACTACAAGATGATCATTATTTATCGTAACGATGACTTATTGATAGATATCAAAATACGTGACACACGTTTATCGGCAAAAATGTTCACAAATCGACGTGTCATTTCTGTTAACGATGCTATTATTTATGACCAAGGGAGACATTACTGTACTCATAAACGTCTCGTCTTGCGAAGAGAAAAAGATTTACGACACTTGTACTATTAGCGCTCTAATTATAATAACCGTTCACGTTTATGGCGCTAAGTCATTATTTGTCTCCCGAGCGTAGCTGATTATATTCTTTGCTTCTCTCACCAGGCTTTTGACTTCACCAATTCAGCGCCAATACCGTAACAATTCGAGCATATGTATATGCAGTCGCGATTCAAACTTTTTTTACAATCTTTCTGGATCTCAATTAGGAAACTAATTTCTCAAATCTTCAGATTCAGTCCGACAAATTATTTTACGATATTGACGATTTACCTGGAATTATCTGAAAAATCGTGAAATCCTTAAAAGAGAGAAAATCAACTTTGAAATTAATCAGGATTCTTAGTTAATTCGGAAATTGATTTCTTAAGAATTTGGGATCAGACTGAGGAATTTGATTTTAGGATATTGTCGTTTCTCCTGAAATTATTAGATTCTCAGGATTTATTCACGGCAATTATTAGTTTCGAAACTTCAATCAGTTGATTCTATAGTTCGAAAACTTCAGTTATAAATTCTTTTTGCGGTTGATCCTCGAAATATGTCATCAAGGTGTCTCAAAAAGTTCGTGAAATCATAAAAAATTATGAAAATCAACTTTTTAATTAATCAGGATTCTTGATTAATTAGGAAATTGGTTTCTCAAGAAATCACCCAATTCTCAGCATATATTCAGTGCAATTATTTTTCAGAGAAACGTCAAATTTTAGGATCTGTATTTCAAGAATTCAAATTATAAATTTCTTAGGCGATTGATCCTCGAGGCATGTCATCACGAGGTCTGAGAAAAATCGTGGAATCCCAGAAAAGAATGGAAATCAACTTTTTTCGTTTTCCCGCTTCCGGAATTGCGAGAGGCAGAAAATCCAGGAGATTAATCTTGGCTATCGTGGCTCGTAGGCATGCTTGTTTCGTGTTGTAAACATCTTTTCTTATCTTTGCAGGAACTGGAACTGCACGCTTTATAACCACAAAGAGACAGGGAGAGAATAGAGCTTGCTGACCCTTTGCATGAGCTTGTCAAGAGGGAAATAGAAATAAAGTCACGTTGCAGTCATTTTTTACGTGTTTCTTATTTGATAGAGATACACACATATGCAAGGAAAATTTCTAAAGAAACGCTTAGATTGATAAGACAATAAAAGAATATGTTAAAAGACAAATCCGCCTACAACCTGGTATGTATATAACTTGATTCCTTGAATAGCCAACTATTTCAATTGATTCTTACACTTGAGACGGATGGATGACTTTTGCTATCGATTGTGGAGTTCTTTGTAAGCTTATGCAAGTTGCAAGTTGAACAAGTTACGGGATTTTTTTGTGGGAAGAATGAAAATTTATAGTTTAATGTCTGATAAACATATCGAACTGACAATTAACATTTAATTGTGAGCACGGCATGTCTATTTTTTTCCAATCGTGACATATCTGTCACAAGACCTTAGTTCTTATAAGAATGTTAAAAGATAACGTCGAACTGTAATGTGTAATATAATTTCTTAACCCTGGTTAAGCATACATAGGTGCGAAGTTACACCTTTTCATTGTTTTACTTTGTGAGTTGTTAATACATTTTTCTTTCCTATTACGGGTGTCTGAATATCTGGAGATTACATCAGTAGAACTCAGTTTTTACTCTATGAGTAGGAGAATAATACCTATATTCTTTGTTCGAATGTACGCAAATACATTTTCAACCTCTGAGACTTTAACGTGTCAGAGGTTGAAAATAGTATTAACATTGATATTAAAGTAAATTGGAGTTTTGGAAGAAAGCACTTATTAATTGGACCAAAAAAAATTTATTCCAAAAAAATTCAAACAAAGGAATTACCATTCTTAATTATTCTAATATTAATCTATTATTTTAAACAATCTATTAAAATCAAATCTATTAAAAAAATATATCTTCAATAAATTTTAATATAATATAATAAAGATATCATAGAAATAATAAATGTTACGAATTCCTTTTCACATGTTCTGCGTCTTCCTTTTGATAGGATGTCCTAAAGTAGGAAATGTACTTTCATCGAAATTAAATTGCACATTTCGAAGAATATAATCTCTTGTCTCCTACTGAGATAATTATATGAACATTATTTTCTATATGAACACAATTATAAATTGGAAGGCTTCCAGGATTCGGGAGAAACTCTGAATAATGTACAATTATGGAAGGGTAATTTGTTCTCTCAGTATCTTCTGCTAATTAAGCGACATTAGTCTTAATGAAAGCTCAAGGTATAATCGTTGAATAAAATATAGAGCAATATTAATGATCGCCCACGTGAACAGAGAGAATTCTCACAGCGGTATCCAACTTCCAATGAGAATTAACATTCCGGCAGTGTAGAAGTTGGCAGTTTGTTGGTAAGCTAATGATCGCAGTGACACAGTACTAATACGTCGCCAGACTACGAAGCTCGTGCGGTGCCTTTGAGGGCTTTCGCCTAATAAATTAATCTCTTAACGTTGCCTCCGCTCTATCTCGTAATAATACTGCATCCTGGAGCAAATCGATGTATAATCTCCGATTAGGAGGTAATTGATTAGCCCCAATCATGTTCGATTTTTATTACAAAATAGTTTTAGGCCGGTCCAAGAGCTTCCAAAAGTGCACGAGATGGAAAATGTGCTTAAAATGTAAGCAATGCACAAAATAAAAAACAGTGCAGCGAACTTCAAATGCATTTTTTTCGACTGCTCGGTTTCTTAAAAATTCAAGGGATTCGACTGCAAGCGTTGCCATATAATTTATTTTATAAGCGTTGCTCTATTTATTTTCATCTCGATCTAAAAATATGGCAATTATAATAATATTATAATAGAAACGCTGTTATTTTATAGTATATTTAAATTGTATATTAAACAATATGTTTAAATAATAATAATAAATGTAATTGGAAAATTGTTAAAATGTTTTGAAAATAGGGAGAATTTTTTTAATAAAAGATACTGTCGAAAGTATACGATTGAGTAGCAATATGTGTAATTACTATTTTTAGGGGGCAAGAAATATATTTAGTAAAGAGCATTTAGTAAAACTATTTAAGTATCACTTTCATTCCCGCGGCAATGACTCGTAATATTTTTGACAAGCGACATACTGAACGTCGATCTCGGCTGATGATCTTTTCGATTCATACGATTCTTTTGTGCAATCCTCATCCATTATAAAGCTCGTGTAAATTAATATACATAACAATGAAGAGTCATGGCTCTAAGAGAAAGGTGTGCACAAAGCCGGTGATTGACATATTGTAAGTGAAAGCTGTTGTGGAGAACTAAACGCTAATATTTACGTGATACCATGGTCATTATAAGGCATAAACAGTACCGGTTGCAGTATACAATCTAAATCAGCTGTTATATAATTATTCTATTTTTGAAGGACCATTACGGACATATTATAGAAATATATCAAATCATATATGGTAGAAATATATAAAATAAAGAGATTTATTGTGATTCTTGTATTCCATTTCCTACCATTTAATTTTTTTAGTCGATATTTGTTGTATTCGAAAAAATTACAAATAAACTTAATATACTTGAAATGTAACGAAGTTATTTTTTCTACGGAGTAGAATTCGTGATTCTGATTTAATTTAGCGAGAGCAATACTGCAGTAATGTAACATTCGACGCACCTGCAGCGTCTTCTAATTGCTGCAGTAGTAATTAGCCAGAGATTCTAGTGAAATCGCAACACTGTCTGTCTCCGGGAGTACATTAAAAAAAATTGGTAACATTTAATCACAAAGTAAAAAATAACTTTACCGAATAATCAAACTACGCGTTTATAGAGAATATTTACTTTAGTGTAAAATTCGATAAAATAGCGTTACACACTTTGTCGCTGTTGGTGAGAAATATTTAATATTCAGCTCGAATTTTCCAATTTAAGGCAACCCTACCTTACGTCGCAATATATATTTGTGTTTACTTTCCTTTCATATCGCGCCAAAACTGGGCATTGAGTTCAAATTATATTTCAAGAATTCACAAACCGCTGATTTTCTCCAGAAGATAATGTAATCGCGGAGCAGACATTCGATCATTACTTATTTCTATATCAGGGTATTACCTTATTCTTTCTGGAAATAGATTTATGGTATGTAGTACGATCTAATTTTCACCCGCATCAACCGCACCTTACGAAACTTCCTATATTTATATGCGCGGTGTACCGCTCCTGGAAAAGCCATAGCGTTGAGAACGAAAATGGTTAGGAGCACTTGCAACTTGTTTTCAGCAACGAGTAGAAAGACTTAATTATCATCGATAGTTTTTATCATTTAACAAATATCCACGCTTTTAGAAACCGCTATCAAACATTAAGATCCATTAAACAAGCCGGCAAATAACATTCACGTGCAGTTTTAAGGACATTCTCTTCTACATTGCAACCTGTATCAACGCGTACGTGAGTTCTTTCCGGTGCAGTTGATTACAGTGTAACTCTTTATATTTAGCAACTGCAACAATTTATATTCTATGGCTTCATTACTCCTTTGGGCAAAATTACAAGCTTAGATATTCACACAAATATTGTCATAAATATAAAATTGTACATAAGCATAGGCATATAATTAGTATAATTAATTGTGTATTTTTGTGTAGGAAAAGGGTATTCTTCGATGCATTTCAGTATGTCCTAAGATGAATAGAAATATATGCAAGATTCGCATTTCTTCCTAAAAATGAAATTTAGTTTTACGCATTATTATTATCATAATAAACAATTATTATTGCATAGGTTTCTATAAAAAATAGTTTCTACATAAAATCGAGATCCATTCACCCAGGTGTATTAATCACCCATCTGCATCTTTAGCGCATACATGCGCGAATTTTGCCTGGTCACAATTATGTAATCAAGAAAGATTTTTGTGATAAGAATGAATTTATCTACTTTTTTATTATTAGCAGTTCGTCGTATTTCGTGGATTTTGTATGACATTCGGTCTTTAGTAAATTACTATACATATAATAGCTATTGACACCTGCTAGTGATGAAAATTACCGTTCGGGGATTCAATAAAAACACGCTGCACACCCTTTTAATGTAATTCTACCGATTATATTTAAGGAGTTCCCCGTAATGTGGTTTATTTTGGGCCTATAATACACGAGTTCGTCGATCTCCGAATAGCCTGTGGGAGAGGAGAACTCCAGCTTCCATATGTGGGATTATATACACGAAAGATCGGTGTAATGTGCGCATATATACGAGCTCCAAGAGAGTTTGAGCGGTACGTCAGGTGAGACGAGGCGCCCGGAGCGCCGCTGATCACTTTGACCTATAACCCCATCGATCATCGCCAAATCATACACCACTTATCTCTCTCTCTCTCTCCTTCACTTTTGAATGTGTAGACACACGTGAAAGCGGCGCACGTTCGCGTAAGGGGCACGCACTTTGTGAATTATATTCTCCTTCTTATTTCACCCTTTACCTCTGGCTGACTTCCTCCCTCGCATGCTACAAGAACGAGGAAGAAAGCGTACCCTGATAATTGCTAGGCTCGCTGTGCCCTTTGGGACTAGGGCAGCACCGAGTCGTGATTCAGTAAACCTCATTGAACTCAATTTCTTAATAATAAAATAAGAGAGAATTTTATCGATGCGTTCTAGGACGCGACCACCAAAGTGCGAATCCTACAAATTCGAAAATTTATAAAATTAATGCGAGTTAGTCACGAGTCATTGTAAAATAAAAGGATACAAATAGTAGAAGCAAAAACAATAAAAAATAAATTGTGGTGGGGTAACATCAAATTTTCAAACATTTGAAAAATTAAATTTTATCGAATTATAATTTAATTAACAATTAAATTAAATTGAAAATTCATTTTGGATCCCATTTTCCGAATTCGCTTTCTTTTCTTGACACAAGGAAGAAGAGGCATTTTTTGAAAATAAGACGAGGCAATTTTCAAGGCAACGTCTATCTTTGATTGTCTCGAAAATTATTCATGGATTCGTGTGTTATATGAATCTTGTAAGTGGTTGGAGTTACTCACGTATATATTCGCGAGATCATTGTATTCCTGTAATGAAACGTCGATGATTATACTATACGGGAAGTCTGTCAGAAGATTAATCGTCTGGAAGTTCGACGAACGACAGGTGAATTCGTCCTCGACCTCGTAATAATCACGACGCTGACCTCGAGAGTCGTGCTTGACTCACGTATTACCTGATTCTTCGTAACAAAGATTGATAATCGCTCTTCATTATCATATTTTTGATAGAATAAAAATTACGGATCTTTTACTCTTTTCACCTTTCGATATATTCCCTGGATGTATACGTCGTTGACGTGTGTCGCTTTCTTTGACGACAATTTTATTTATTTGATATCTCTCTGTATGCTATCTTTGGATAATTTTTAAGGTGTGGACTGCCGTGGAGATTTTCAAAACAACATTTTTATTTGAGCAATTTTTTGACTAATTATCTTGTGTCCAAAATATTCGCTGAAACGTAAAAATTTAATTTAATATTTTTTTATTTATTTAAAATATGACTAAATTTAAAAAATTGTATGGGAACAAGTAGGACATTTCTGTCGGTTACTTTTTATTAATACAATGCCAGTCATTTTTTTCTTTGGGTCTCTTCATGAATCATCATTGAAATTAATAATAAAACAGCTAGAAATTTCATTGATACGTTAAAAATTCTATTACATATCTATTAAAATTCTATTTTACTTTATTTTAACATTCGAAAAAATTCAAATTTTTAATTTCGAATTTTTTTCAGAATACAACGGATTTAAGCTAAATTTGTTTCTAATCGAATTCAAATTAATAAATTTTCTACCGGAAGTGAAAATGTTTTGAGGCAAGTTTCATGCCTAACATAAAATTTTTCGTATTTAGCTGAATTTCATAGGGACCCTCAATTTCATAATGAGGCTCATACCCTCCTATTTAGTACCTAAGCGGCGCCTAGTTAGGAGCGAGACATAAATGCCTGAGAATTTCCACCAAGGACTCAAGGTAATTAAAACCCTATCAGTTTCAATTAATGATACTGTTTAATCGGTGGCAACGTAGTAAAATTGTCTAACGGGTTTCTTCTTTCCCTATTTCATTCCTCTTCAACCTCAGATTAATTTTAGTACGAGATTATTTTTAAGTACGTTCCTACTTCTAGTAACTATTCCAGTACTCGTGGATACTATTTTTACATCAGCTGCATCTATAAACGTAAGCGTTTCTCTTTCAGTTATAAGTTTACTTAATTTTCATTTCCCATTATAGCTACAGATATGATGGCAAGTTTACAACTTTAGGTGCAGTAAATCTGCCATAATTTTTCAATAAAATGGGATATTGAAATTATCTTAATTTCCGGCTACAACGTTTGCTTGTAATTGCAGTTTTGTGTAATGAGCAAATGAAACATAAAATATTCTTTTCTCGAATTCTTGCGGTTCGGATCTTGGCTCAAAGCCTTTACGTACATAACTTGTAATTTGATAAGACGGCTATAAAAGTTAGTTTAAAAGTGTCTTAAAGAATTACAACAGGGAGGTCTCTCAATGTGGCATTCGTGTGTGTGTTTATGTATAATATCTACTTGTGTATGCTACACGCTCATATAGTTAAAAACAAAGTGGAGCACGCGAAGACAGTCGGGTGCCATACAGATAGCATCAGCACGATTCGTACTTCCAGCAGCGACGATGACGAAGATCTTGCCGCGAGTACTAAACACCATCGTTATCATGCTAACGATATATGTGATCGAAGTGGTCGGTTGAGATCGATCTGAGTATAAACATCAGCTACTGTCACAGAACATGAAATATTTTTTCCCCACCTGGACTTTGATTGATGGTCAACTTTGTGACAATCAACTTTGGTTTCTCAGCGCGCATATTAATTGATTCCACTGCCCATAAATGCTTGGGAATGTTCTTCTCCGATTGGTCGGTGACTTGAAAGGGATCCAACCGGTGGGTCCATGTGGGGAAAACCAACCGGTGAGTGGTGAAAATTATCGAATATTGAGAATCGAAAAAAATCGTTAATTTTGGATTTTGAGGGGTTCGAAGGGAGTCTAGTTTGAAAAATGAATCTGCTTACGAAGTATGTGGTATGTCTATGGTCCCCAAAATGAAGGGGAAAAAATTAAGTCAATTCAAAGTTTTCCACGTTACTTATTTATATACTTTTAGACGGATAGGAGTTGACTTGCAAAAATGAAATAGAAAAAAAGAGGAATCAAATAATAATATTAGAAGAGTTTTTGAAGAATCCTTTAAATTTCAAAGCGTAAAAATACTTGTTCAGTACTTAAGTAGAAGTATTAATATTAAACAGAAGTAGCAATAAAATAGAGAAACATCTTTTTCCTCTTCCAAGTGCACTTCATCACGAGGAATAGTCTTATTGCTCAATGAGTAATGCAATATTTATTGTCAGACTTTTTTCATAATGTTTTATTAATACTCATGGCTACTTCAAATATTTGCTGGATATTTTACTATTCGAAGTAAATTTAAATATGGGTATTAATTGTCTAACATAGAATTTACGTTTGAGCTGAAAATTGATTTCCTCCATCAGCTTGATTTACTACGTAGCAAATTTTGCTACGTTTCCTCGGCCTAGAAATCCGAATTTAGAAAGCTACTACGATTTTTCTACCCAGTGTAAAAAGATATGTTATAACACCATGCTAACAGTTGCAGGATCACACGATTTACGGTTTTCTGATTCCTTTGCTATATTTGTAAACAAATGTCTTATCTCCCTGGGGTTTTCTGAAATTCTTCGGCTTAAATAACATGTATTGCAGCAATAGCATTTCTTTTCGGAGCCAGAGCCTGGTTTAAATCCCTTACGAGCAAACGTGTTGCCTGACGTAACGAGTGACTGACCTCCTGGAAACCTACCTGCAGCAACCTTAAAATATTAATGTATATACCATCAACTAACGTGAGAAAGCACGAAATCCACACGATGCACCGGGAAAAGGTATAGTACAAAGCGAGTCGTGTCGTGTCGTGATAATGATTCACCACCAAATAAAAGCGAATGGTCGCAAAAGTTAAGGAGGGAAGACGCTTCGGACTGTATACTAACTAGATCCCATGGTGCCTCATAGAATCATGTGTATCTTGATTGCACACGTCTTGAACAGACTGTCACCGAGAATATGTTCGTAGTGACCATCTACGGAGGCCACCGCGTCCATGGATCTACAATTCTACATTCCATGCCGTTAAGAATGCTTGCCGACAAAAGAAGGCCGCCTATTCCCTTAAGCAGTTGATCCGAACACCGGATGCCAATCGCACATCGGCATATCCAGGTGCGATAAACCGCTCTCTTCCATAGAAAAAACTTTCTCCTCGAATCTCATAGAGTCTTTCGCATGTTTAAGTAACAAGCTGGATCAATAAAAACACACTCACATTTCTTTCCCATTCAATTTGTCACCTCTTGAGTAATTTTATGTAAGATTCAAGAAAAGAGTTGATCAATTAAGGCTCATTAAATACTATTTATCGGTACACGGCGTTTTGAAACACACTGCGAAATTTTTCCTCGCTTCAAATTCTTCGAAATTTACCGGGAGAAGAGAGAAAAAGCAAATTTTGCTCGGCACGTTTACGGAAAATTATTGCTGGTCGTTTAATAAAAAAACTATTTATTCTGAGCACTCGCTGTACCTATTATGCATTGTATTATGTAACGACGTTTAGTATTGAAACGTCTGAATATTGATTACCGATGTGAGTCTAATAATGCATTATGAATCTTGCGTTAATCCCTCAGCCGCTGGCGATTTTCTTATTTTTATGTACGTACAAAATGCCGGGTGACATTTAAACTACTTTGATTTGTTTGTGGAACAATTTTGAAACTAAAACATTTCTTAGAAGCAATTAGTAGCGTGGTCTCTGTAATTAATAGAGTAAGTAGAATGCAATTTCCGCGTCGAAAATGGCTGGGGGCTTAATAAGAGGTGTATTTATTACTGATAAGTAACGTTTAGCAGTGTTTCCCTCCATCATAAATATTACAAATGCAGTAAGTAGGAACGACTGCTGTTTAAATGTTACATCGGGTAAGAACATATTCGCCGAATGTTTTCATCGTTTTACTGAAGTAATATCAAAAAAGTTTACTTGCAAGTGAAGTGAAATGACCATTGGGTAAATAATAAAATTATTCCGAAGAATCAAATAGTTGCCAGAAGGAAAAGATGCAGATGCATTTTCTCACTGTTTCTGTTGGACGTTAATATTTCACAAGAGGAGTTCCACGGTAGTGTTTTAATTTTGGCGTGGTGCGTTACTTAGAATTACCTAAATAGTAATGTTTCTTTATTTTGTTTATCTATATTTTCACTAATATATTTTTGACTGAGGATATTAACAGCAATTTTTATAACCTATGAAGTTTCATTACAGTAGCTTCTAGGAACTGAAATCTGTAACATTACAGCAACTTTACTTTCAATGCTATTTTTATTTTATCAACAAAATATTCATTCATAAGAAAAAAATAGTAAAAACAGTTATAAAATCAATGTTTAAAGTATAGAAGTATTTGTATATCAGCACGATATATAAAACAATAAATGCACGGTTACCATAAAATTAATTATAATTATTATCTTCCCATGAATACCCGCTATTTTTCTAATTAATGTTATTATTCTGCATCACGAGTGCACGTTAATTATTTTTCCCCACAATCTTCATTTTTTCGACGACGGCTTTTTCCACGTGTATTTTCTAATTCTCCGTGTTTGATATGATATTTACAAATGCTAGTCAATTTCTGGCGGCTATTCAGCTTTTAACGAGAGGACTTTCGCTGGCTTGTATTTCCCTCTTCTTACTCTTTCTCACTCATGTTGAAACTATTGGCCGCGATCCAATTACGAGCAATGAAAGTTCCTAACGATCTATATGCGCGAGGGCGCGTTCCATCCTCGTCCGAGTCTCGGAACAAAAACAGTAAAATGACGGTTCTCGCTGTGTCGTTACTCATAGCCTTCTTTTAAAGCCTTGCTGCATACGAGCATGTTTAAATGCATTTGCCCTTTCCGTTATTACGCAATTTTATTTCTGACGCACTTCAACGTGTGGAAAGATCAAGATCAATCTGATGTTTCAGGAACTTGGTACCGGTTGATGTGTGGTCAAGCTCGAAGAAAACCGGCTATCAAGAAATGCTTCCAAAACAGAATATAAGGGACCTGGCGCATAAGGAAGGAAGGTGTAGAAATTCTCTTAAAATTAGTGCAGCACTTTCTTCGTTTCCTTTTTATTCCTCTGTTTCTGTGACCGTGTGAGAAGCACAGAACGGGTTAAATGTTTCTTCTGACCCTACCTGCGCGGTAAATTAAGAAACGCGTTGTTCTCGTTGAATGTAGAATTTGTTGATCAAATTATTAATCTCCAAAATGTCTGGGATTCAGGTATACGGTAGTTTTTTACCCTCGAAGTTATGGTAACGCGTAAATTACGAGATAAAATTTCTGTGTGAAATTGCCATACAAAATTAAACTCCTTTTCTGCAAAAATGGCTATTAACAGAAAGGAAATATCCGTTAAGCACATGTTAGTGGATTGCCATGACCAAAACTTGGACAAAGTAGCTGTAGATCTTCCAAAAAATTTGATATCGAATTTTTTTGGCCTGTCTCTCTACTAAACTGCCCTCTGATGCTCGATATAATAAAATATAATACGATTTGAACACCTACCATATTCTGTACCTGCCGCCGATGACCAGGACCTTGGTGAGACATTAAACTCCAAATAAAATAAAATATAATGTATTCTTCCGGATTAATTTAAATTTAATCAAAATAATAATACATTTTCCATGTAGGTAATCATAGATCCATAAAATTAAATAATTTTCCACATAGAATTTATTTCAAAGGTGCTCTTTTCAAAGGTACTGGTCTATAAAAGGGTTCGTATTTTTCTATTTGTGTCCCGTTCCCTTTTTTTTCATATCCTCTAAGGCATCCAGAAATTGACTACTTATTTGCAATAGCCGACTCATGTAAACTCAACAATTTGGGGCCTAATGAGATGTATCCAATAAATGCGAATTTAGAGAAATGATTATAACACATTCGCAGCTTTCCTAAATGCCCAACTAGTTTTGTATACATTTCATTATCCGTATATGCTTCCATAGTATGGTGTAAGAAGGAATAGCATTCGAGAATTATAGCTGGCGTAACGCAAGAAAGAAGATAAATTCATCGAGACACGAAACGGCTCATGGCGTAGCCGATTGTCCATGCCAATTAGGTTAGATCCGAATAGCGTAACGCTCCTGGCGCTGCGCCTAATAATCGCGTTATTAATGAATGCTATATACGTTCCTCCCGCAAAATCTGACCCGTAACTCTTTCCATCTCTTACGAGTGTAGGTATTCAACGTTTCATGAAATGTCACATATTTGACGCTCAAGCATTCGTACTTGTTGATCGTTATTGCCTGCTGCATCCGCTACGGAAAAAGTATGCTAAAACGTATGCAAAAATAAACTCACAAATATATTATTAAACTTATAGAAAAATATCTATATATATATCGGAATTGTTTGATTCGATATAACTGATCTTATATTTTTGTACATACACAAGTATGTTTTTCGGAGTGTATCAAGATATCCACGTATGTTACGTATAAAATATATAATAAATATAACTAAAAAAATGTAATGCAAATTTTTAGGGAATTAGAGTTTGTCCTCCAATTTCTTAAAAATATATATTAAAAAAATCCCTATGTGGAAACAAGCTTTTTATGCCTTTCTACGAAAAGTGACCGTTATCGGTACTTCTAATATACAATTAAAAATATGTCGTTACATAAAAAATGTAACAGAATCTCTAGTAATTATTTCAGTAATTTTTAATCTATTAACTTTTGAACCAAATAATTATTCGGAGAAGAAAATAAGTCTAAAATAGTAAATCGTATTTATCGTACAACAGCATTGCAAAATTCATCCGGTGATTTATAGAAGTCACTATAAAGATACTGTAAAGTTATTTTAAATTTTTTTTTTTTTAATTACTTTGTAAAAATTGTTGTAGCAAATTTCTGCCTCTAATATCTTTCGGTTGTAAAACTCGAAAAGAGCTACTTTGAATTACCCTGGCCTAGCGTTACTCCTTTGTAGGTAGTCCCCAACATTAACCGTGAGTCCCTAAAAAACATGGATCCACCTGGAGTGTGAGAAATTCCACTGTGATTAGCCAGATAAGTTTGTTTATAAATAGACATTTTCTATGCAATAACAGAACATGAAACATCCTTGACAACTTCGGGATTAAAGGTCTTGTATGAGACCCACATCTCGAGTTTGATGCAACATAAAGTTCATCTTTGTACGACAGAGTTCAAGAAGTGGAAACCGTACGGCGGACTTGTGGATAAGGCGAGTACTTGCAGCGTCATGTTTTATTACATAAATTTAACGTTCTAAAAGGATAGTGTGGATATATAATGATATGAATCTGACGTTACCGACCAGAAATGCAAAATCTTTGATGCTCGAAGATCTTGATCTGAAAAGCACCATCGGAAAAATATCCACGAGAGTTTCACCTTTTAAACGCCGATCGCGTTCAATCACTGGTAATTGTGTGCATTACTGACTCATAGATATCGAGATGAAGCAACGACTGTACGAGTATTACGAATGTTATTCAAATGTTCCCTTCCGCATTCGAAGAAATATTTGAAACGAGAGTTCCTTCATAAGTTTCCCACGTGGGGAATTTAATTTAGAGAATTTTTGTGGTCAATCGGTTAGACGGAGTCGTATTTTTGAACTTTTGGAAATTTTCTTTAACTTCCGTAATAATTGCGAAACAAGAATTAAAAATTGAATGGGAATAATTCAAAGATTTATCTTGAAAGAAACATATTTTAACAAAAATACAGCAGGTTTAATATTGCTGGGGTTAATTTAAATCCACATGGTTCACGGAGCGTTAATGCACTTTCAAGTTACGTAAACAACAGTACTAACAACATTGGATTAATATTACAGGTTGATTGTGGTATCAGTACCATCTTCGTTGAATCTTCTACCAAAGATACTGAAGCATTACATACTGCGAAATTAAAAATCGTCAGTTTCAAAATTACAGCGCCCAGCATGCATAAAAATGCATTGAAGGTAATTCGCAAAGCATCTTCTGTTGTAGGGCAAAATATAATTAGTTCCATATTGGAAAATCCACGATCAACGTGCTTTCGCATCTGTATCTTTCTTCTTGTGTTCTTCATCGGTATACGCACATTTTCCTTCCCAATTTCGTCTCTCAGCTGCATGAAATCGGCACTGATAACAGTTTGATTCGACATATATAACGATAAATAGCATATATATGTGCAGATTTCGATACACTCCACAGCGATCAAAGCGTCTGTAGTTGAAATTCAGATTTAAAAATGTTCAAGTACCGGAGCAAAAAGATTGGGTAACGATTGCTGTGTATAAATTTGCTCGTTTCACAGATAAAGAATCCATAAAATAAAGAATTTATATACACAAAAATAGGCGTTATAGTTTCCGTTGGAAATTAAAATTCTAATGCTTTAACTCTGAAAAGAATATAATTTTATACAGTAAATTGCCAATTTCGAGATAAGGATACGTATGATCTTTCAAAAGGTAATGTCAGCGAATGTAACGTTTCGAATTGGGATGGTTTCCAAACTGATACCAAGTTCGTATTTTATTTAATTAATATTCGATCGGTTATGTGATCGATTAAACTGTTCTCGTTTCATACTTTGTCCATGTAACAGACATTCCGGCACCACTACTGATTTTTCCAAAAGGTACCTGCAACAAAAACAATAAGATAACAATTATTAGAAATGGCTAAATAACAATAAAGCGTCAAATAATTTTACAGAAATTTTGTGTATTAACAAAAATCGTTTGAAATTTTGTTCGAATTTCTGTCATGGCTCATTTATTTCGCAAGACATTTTTTATTTTCGAGAATCGAATGCTTCATTTTTCTGAAAATTCACAAATTCAATAACAATAATAACAATAACGATAAGAATAGTAATAATAAAACTAAGAATAATAAATATAAGCTTGCTTTTTCTAAATAAGTACTAATAATTTGAAGTCTTCATTAAGCTTCAGAAAAGTCTACAGGGAAACGAGAAATAAAATTTGAAGCATTTGTTTAATTATTCATTGCATAAAATATGAATATTTTAATATTTTGACTGATTGATTTTAAAAAATCATAAATCACACGTCTGACGGTTTCAGCTTTCCTAACGTGGGAATTCTAAAAAATCCGGAAAAGATATTGAGATGTTCCAAACTTATGAAAAATTCATGAATAACGTATGAATTTTCATGCTGAATTTAGAATTCCTCTCATCGCCTTAGATTTTACCGAGCTTCACTTTGTATATCGAAAATAAAAAACGAAAATTCTAATTCATACACATCCTGTACTTGATCGATGTCGTAATATTGCCCATAATTGGTTCTTTAATTCTAAAAGAAATCTATTCACGGTGTAGCATTTGGTAAAAATAAGAATATGATATTATCTAAGAATGATTAATATTAGAGGAAGTAAATGACGGCTTGGTATTAATCAAACGGAATTTTTGTCGACTTCATTAATTTTCTTTTTCACAATGCACGGGAGTATGAAAGACATGAAAGCGATGAGAAAGTTACCAAGTTAAATTCACTAAAATGAGTTTAACAATGAAAGGTTTCATTCACTCTACCGCACGGTAATTTGATTTCTTTAACTCGCAGTATGGCATTATCGTGTACTTTTAATTGGATAAAATTACAAGGTGCGTAATGTGCGAGCATGATAGCGGCGAGTAGGCATTTCTCTTGTAGCATAGCACCTTATATTGTGTAGCATAAAGAAACACGTATACGCCACTTCTCCGGACTCTAAAAGTCCAGCTAAAGTGTGTTTACCGTTAACCGAACAGAGCGATAGCTCATTATGTCGTAAACGAGTTTACGGCACTCTTGTGATATTGTCATTAATTTTCGAGCGAGTTCATATGAAGAGAAGACGCGCGAACTTTATTATAACTCGAATTCCCTTATTTGTAGACCAAAAGGTGAGAAAAACCGCATGAAGATCGACAGTAAATTAATGGCAATTAGAAGCATCGCAGGGTAACTGCTTAACCCTTTTTCTGTCACTCCCATATCTGTCCCATTGCTCTTGTCATCTTTTGCACGAAAAAAAAGAATAAGAGAATAGAAACTCCTGTTTCTATTTTTGATCGTGTATAACACAAATTTGATTAGTTTATAGTAACTTTTACAGTGCAAAAAAAACAAATTTTTCTAAGTTACAGTAACTTTTATATCATAGCGTAGTTGCAGTTCTTGATGATTTCATAAAGCAAAAATTGTTGCATTATACACGGTTGAGAAAAATATTATACATAGTAATTCTAACTGATGCTTTATAGTTAAATATGTCACCAACCTATTTGCAGTAATTTCTAGTAATTCCAACTACCATTTATTATTATTTCAAATACTTTCATGATTAACCGTTTGAGTGCCAGAGGACTTTTTTTGTTTCCAACTTAAAAATTTCCAAGCGGTGCAGTTACGCACTTTTCATTTCTTATTTCAAAATGCTGCGATTTTTGGACATGAAACAGAAGAAGCGCGATTGCGCCGCTTGGCACTCAAACGGTTCAGTCAACCAGAATCTGAATAATTCGTTCTTTTAACGTTTTCCGTATAATGAAATTAATTGTTGTAAAACTTTTTTTTCTACATGTAAAGAAAAACGTGGAAAAGAATTTCTGTTTTATGCCTCAACATAAATAACAAAATGCGTACATCAGGGTTTTCTCTATCGATATATCTCGAACTTCGAGAGTACATAAGTTAACAACCCAAAGATTATTTATCAGTGCCGCGACAACTCGGTTTGAAACTTGAGCGCGGAATTCAAATTGATCGGACTTTGGGTTCGAAGGAGTATCAGATTCGAGGATCAAATTTGTTTCACAGCATAGTAATAATACCTAAACTACGATTATGTACATGAACCAAAGGTACCTTCCATAAAGAAATTATGTGAAAATAAAGAGTGGCGCACGCGAAGCGGGTTCGTGAAACGCTGGAGTGTATAAAATGCTGCAAATGAGTGAGTGAATACGTTACATCATACAATATGGTCGGTAACTCCATTCGCGTTCTACGCGAAGGGCCGACACGAACATGGATCACGGGTGTATAAATAACAAATACTGGTTTCATAACAACAAACACGGTTTAACAGTTTTCGTTCTGTTCGCTTTATCTTCATGCATTTTTCAACTTTTTCGGTAGCATCTGGATGCCATTCTTGTCACTTTTGATGGAGGACGGTAGGAATGAAACACAATGGGTAACGAGAAATATAATTTTTTCGTTGTTCTGTCTCATTAGCTTTCCAAGATACAAAAGCTGTAGCTATTATTATATTAATAAGTTTTTAAATATTTGTACGATAAACGCATCAAAAACCAGACGGCTTCGTTTCAGTATTCGAGCGGGAAAGGGAAAAGGAGAAGAAGGAGTTACTAAAAAGCATTTCTAGGTCCACGAGCAGTTTTTCAACAAATCACTTCAATCATTCAACAACCAAAAATCATTACCTGCTACCTTCCCTCTACTTTTTAATAAAAACAATTAGAAAACAATAAAAAATATAAGAACTATAACTTGCATCCTAACTTATTTCATTAATTAGTATTTAGTATTTCTCTACCATTATATTTTACTTTGATTTCTAAGTATTCTTTTTTCTACAGTTTTTATTGGATTTAGAATTCAAAAAATCGTATTATAGACAGGGTTGATACTATTTTCACCTGGAATTTTGCAGAGTAAGCGTTTTGGCATTTCACCTTAACGAGATTCATTCATTCCTAATGAAATCACAGATTTATCTACAATTTATTTAACTTCCATCAATTAAAAAAGTTATAATTTTCGTTCAACAAATCTGTACACGTCATACTTTTACGTTCCTAGTAGTTTAAATGTAATAATTACAATAGTTGTTTCAAAATTTTATTCTCCCACAAAAGTCACCATACTCTAAAATAAAATAAGATTAAAATAAGTTAGCATACTTAAAAAATAATATTCTGCATAAGAATTTGCTATTTTATTATTCTTTCCGTTTGCGAGAACCATTACTATAACGGGTTCTCCGAGAACTCTGTAAAATTGTGTTTATTTTCTTTTTCAGCGCACCTTTGTGTCAAGGAAATAAATACGATATCCCAAGATATGTAGTTATTGGTTGTTAATTCTAGTGTTAATAAATATATAGTATTCGCACGGACAAAGAGTAACCAATCTGAGGCCGGAAATTGAAACGCACACATCGCAGAATCCTTCAATACAAACGTGACACAATTAACGAACACATGTGAGTCTTATAGTAATAGTTAGATATGCGAATGTGTATAAGTCTATATTAAGGGAAGTACAGATTAAGACTGAGCAATCGGGTGAGTACTTAATGAATGTCTACTGTTCTGAAAAATCTTCCAGATGAAAGTTGTTCCGTAAGGAGGGAACCGTTTTATTGCATGTACCGCATGTTATTCCTTCCATTGGTTTGAAAAAAAAGGGAGAATCAAGGTGTTTTTTTAATGGCTTCGTATACGTTTAATTGGGTGTTCCGCCACTTTACTCTCTTTACAACGGTGGTAATTGACTCGCTCGTTAATGAAACAACTTTATTCCAGAGCACGGAAAAACAGTTTCTGTAATTTTTATATGTCTTCATTATCATTACGAAAAATTTTCAGTTTACAATTCACCATTTTTATTCGTCCTGCATTTGCGGAATGCTACACCTTGGTTCAAACGGACATACCTTTACTGTAAGAAATGTGATGTTCCATTTTATACCGTTCAGATCCCGTAGAAGTCCGTACCATTTAGTAAAAGTTTCTCATCCGCCTTTACCTTATTACGCGATTTTATGTCGATAAAAATTATTAATACACACGCTAATAAATTGACGTTATTAGTATACATTTTTACTGACAGTCAAAAATTTAATAGTTTTTCAATGCAAATGGGACATTTCAATTAAATATTTAAAATTCATCGTAGAATCACCTTCCGGTAATTTTACTGCCTTTCGACTTGTCTTATTTAATTAAGAGAATGACGGATTATTTGTAGATGCTTAATTAATTTCAGTAATTTAAATGATTATTCAAGCCTACTTTCTCTTACTATCCTCATCGACATAGGTACGATAAAAGGACTTGACTAGGCGAGGTAGGATTTGCTGCACATTCTCTCGATAGCCAAAAATTGATATTGTCTACATAAAAACACCATGAGAGGAAACTTGAAAGCCAATTTAGGGAATACATGCACAGTATCCGAAGTAGAGAAAAATAGCGTTATTAAAAATAAGTGCGTTTACAAAGTATTATGTTCTTATGCAAATTCTAGATTTCTGATGGTCAACGTAATAAACGCACATAAACCAGATACATAATAAACATAAAATTCCAAGCTTTCGATATAGATATAAGCGGCTATATGTAAATTATTCCTATGCTAATCTTCGCTTATGTAGCCATTATTGCTATTACGACTTACCAACATGCTCTTAGCATATAGAAATAAAAATAAAGTTTACGATCTGACATATTTTTCAGTTAACACTTGAGTAAAGAATACATTGAACCTGTTGTTTTGATAGAATCAGACGTCTATGGGGAAAAAAAGCGGAAGTACTCAAAGTGAAAACATGTGCAGCAGCCGCAACAGGTGTCGTAATTTCTTCCATGATGCAATCTTTCCGACAAAAAATTGTCTTGGAAAGGAAGAATTCATAAAAGTTTTTCGGAGGCTATGAAAATTATTAACAAGAAATTTTGAAGAAAAATTGCAACATTGATACTTTAACAATTTTTACGACGAAAATTGGGAAGCGTGTTAAATTGGGTTGTCCGGAAAGTTATTTTCTATTATATACATACCGCCTATTAAAAAAACGAAAAGAACTTTCGGGGCAACCTAATAATAAATTGTTCAGGAATTAATACACTATAGGTGCAGACAGATTTATTGTAATATACATTTTTTTCACTTTTTTGTTATAACTAGAAATTTATAAAAACTGTAAATTACAAGTTAATGGTAGTATGTATAAATTTCATTGAATGTGTACTTTGAATTGCCTTATTATTGCAGAAATTATAGTAACAGTAGGAGTTATAAAATAATAGGTGACGCTAGACATGAAAATAGAGCGAAAGTCTCAGTACTTTAGTAGATATGACTTTCAACCGCTCGTACGTCCAAAAAAATTATAACGAAAAATTGCTCATCTCGAAACATTTCGTATGTTAAGTTACGCGTGCTATTATACAACAAAGTGGAAGAGTAGCTGAAGACACGGCGTTTTGTGACATGATGTCTTTCCACAGTAGGATGACCGCTTGACAGACAACTCTAATTAGTCCCGACAGATCAAAGGGCAACGTCATATTTCCCTCCTTCCTGTTTCTTCGCCCGAGATTCATCTCTTAACTAAACAAAGAGTGCTTGAAACATTTCTTACTGACATTTCAATCAGTTGATGATTTTCTATTGTATTTCCACCCTGCGTGAACGATGTAAGAAGTCTATACTTTTTACTAATTAGTATACAACCGGCTTTAGTTTATTTGTATTGACGTTTGGTGTCCGATACAGTCGATATTATAATTTAAGTATGGACTTTTACAAATTTGACGAGAGGTAATTGAAGAAAATAAAAATTCAGTAAATATTTTACTTTATTTTTAATTTCCATTCCAAATTTTGTGTTAAAATAAAAAGTATAGGACTTTTTTAATGCATGCAATATGTATGCAAGAACTTCGATTCGGAGGTGACAATTTTTCTTTTAATTAATTTCCAACGCGTCGGTGCAAGATTTTAATAAATTCAACTTTTAGGTAACTTTATCAAAAATGGTTTATGGAGGTCAAATTCGGAGACCTGGAGAGAGCCATGGAATGGGAACCAGAATTTTTGCAGAACACCGACACAAGGGTCGTTTGAGAAACTGGATATCCAAAAAATTTCGAACTCCTGCAACCCAATGCGATGGTATGTCGTCTTGCACAGGTTCAAAATTTAAAAAAAAATATAGTGAGCGTGGCGAAGAATTTTTTCTGGAAAAAGACCGGCTTAGTAATTCAACATTTCTTCTTCGGACGCAAAATTTGTTGCAGGAAATTTTTATGTGTTAAAAATTTCTATACTTTCGCTTTAGAATTTCATTTTCACTTTTCGCAGGATATTTTATTAACAATTTTTTTAGGAAAAAACAACACAGTCATACTAGATAAAAAAAATTATAAAAAATTTAAAATATAGAAACCGATTTTTTATATATTAAAGGCGTAACCGAAAAATTTGTGTACGAAGTATTCCAATAAATAACGATACTTGATCGTGCAGGTTCATTAATTCGTCCATTCTATATACGAACAAGTGATGAGGACGCATTATCTACTGGCGTTGTGTTTACTACGGTGCATTATGCCCCTTTAATCTACTGGTTATATGAATTAAAAAAGATATCGCTCTCCGTGATCATTTTGCCCGCGGGGTGCTCATATTCTTCTCCCTTCTTTTTCTTCCGTTCGTTTAGTAGCATCAGCTTTCTGGCGCCCGAGAATAATCGCGTCGTCATTTTCATACGTAAATTCTGCCGCTAAAATTTCATTAAGCCGTCATGCGGGATGAACAAGTAGAAAATATACATTATTCCTCCAGAGATTGTGGGTAGTGATGCTTCATTTCAATTACATGTTGGGGTGATTGATATTTTTTGGCTGATAATCGGTACTTTGGTAAGTTGTTCGTTATTATTATTGCTATCGTTTTATACGCAAATTTTGCGCGTGTATGAAGATTTTTCTCATCGACAAATTTAATGAAAGTATTAAAATAATTTGGCCAATGCCCTCAAGTTCCTGAAAAATGAGACTAACATAAGATTTTGATGCTATATCTATTTTTTTTTCGAGACTCTGAAGAACATTAAAGGGCGAGATCGTAAACTAATATGATTTTTTTTCTCGAAGTTTTAAGAATCCGCTCATTTTTGATAGAAATAAAAATAACAAAGAATTTGATCATTTCATTTATTTTTTGAGTCTTTATCGAAAATTTGAGGGGAAGGTTGTAAGTACCTAAATGTCATACTTTCGTCAAAATTGTATATTTTAGTTAGCGAATTATGAAAATCCAAAGAATTCACCGGTAACTCTAAAATTATGAACGATTTTTGTATTGTTCGAAAATTTAGAAATTTCTCAAATGAGAAACTCTGAACAAAATTGACGGACGATGTTGTAAAGAAATGTTATATTTTCCATGAAATTTAAGGATTATCTCATTGTTTATAAAAATATCAATAACAGATTTAGAATACCGGGTTAAAATGAAAATAGTTTCAGATCTCGCGATGAGTTCTAACGAATTTCCTCCAACGAAAACTGAAACGTGTATAAATATTGGTCCAGCGAAGAGCGATTTCCTGCCTTTACTATGGCAGGTAGCGGACCTGTACAATTAATAGTAAAAATTAAAAGGCCAAGAACCGTTGTTGGCAACTAATTTCTGTTTCTTTGATGGATCTGCCACAGACAAATAATTTTGGATTGACGTAACTAATTAAATGACTGAGTGATAATGAAAATGAACGTGTGAACGCGAAGACGAACCATAGAGAGTCGTACCTGTGGTATATAAGCTATAGACAAACACCAAGGAGATTTGTTAAAATCGCACCTTAATTCCCATATGATACTAATCCGGCAGTGGTCCGATTACTTGGTCGGAATGACGAGGTAGTTTTCGAGGTTTATTTTATTTCGAAAGAACGAAACACGTCTTAATCTGGACTTTGATTGCAGGGAAGCACCCACGAGTTGTTTCTCACGAGAAGAAGAGATGTAAGTGAATGAGAAAAGAGAGAAGGCGATCTGCGTTTAAATGTGCATTCATGTGTGTGTGTCCTCTCAAGGGTTATACCCAGAATGAAAGAAGGAAAGAGAAAGAGAGCGCTGAGTTTACGACTCAATCGAAAGTGCTTCCATCCCCTTTGATACTTGATAATTCAATGGGTATAGGGATTGACATGCAAGGGAAGAAAAGGATGAACGAGCTGCCACTGTTTAAAGGCGCGAACAAGTCACGAATTCTTTTTCTTTCTCACACCAATCGTCTTCTCTAACCACTTCTCCTCGCCATGAACTGCTGGACTACCATTCAAGAATGGAATCGACCCTTCCCTTTCGACATTCCTGCCATTACGTCCGTAGATGGATCGACAGATACGAACCTCGCAGCTCTCTTGGACTCTTAAGGACTCTGTGCATCTTCCGAGAACTACCACAGATGCATCCAGTCGATACTTCTTACTACTCTTAACGACAATGATATTCTCGACAATCGATCTAATATCGATCCTCAGCGCTTTTATCGTCGAGTCGTCATCTAAGTTCGGTCTATTATCGAGAAACTTAATCTATCTTTCCTCTTTTCCGCGGTGTTCGGCATTTGCACTGAGAAAAGAAGGAATTGACGAAATAACGAAAATTGTTGTGAATAATAATGAATATGCACCTGTGACGTAAGTTAATAAAGTCAATTCACAAAGTAATGGATATTCATAGGAAATTAATGATTAAGTGCAGTTTTCGAATAAGCGTTTTCGTTCAGAATTTTTTATATTTTTTTTATAAAGAGGTTTACTTAATTATTCCAGTATGCAACTTTACTATTTTTCAAAACAGATGTTCGTTTATTATTTTTTAAAATTAACGATTTTACAAATTGTTTTTCTTCCTAAGCTAATATGAAGGCTTGCAATTTCATTAATGTTGTGATAATTAAATGATCGGATCGAATCGAAACACAGAATTTATCAATAATTATTTTTTTATACCAGCAGTAATACTTTTTAGTCATTTTTAATTTACATTCGCCAAATTCAATAACTTCTAGGTGTAGAAGTTTTAAAACTTATCACAATCTGGGCCCGATTTCTCTCGCATCAGTGTCCACCTTTTCAAAGAGTAAAATTTGAAATTGATGAAAGTCTTTAGTCCTTACTTTCCTTTTTCACTTTCCTCTCCACTACCATTAAAACAATTTTCTTATTATTAGTTTCTTACAACCACCTTCTTTACGAACAGCCCAGTCTATCATTGTTGCTGCCTCGAGACACAATTATTATAATACATATTATTACATTTGTGTCCCAGATGGACAAAAAAAGATTTCGAACACAGTCCCATATTTTCTACAAATTTCACTCGAAGCGATAAAAAAAGCTTTGGGAAAAAAGTGCATTCTAAAATAGAAAGAAATTAAACTTTTCAACTACTGTTGGAATGTCCGAAATCTAACTTAAGCTCCAATATCAATATTTGAAGGCACGAGACACCTTCAACAATGAATTTTCATGAGTAACATTAATCGAAAAATAGACAAATTGACGACTGAAAAGAAGTGGCTTTCAATTCCCTGTAAACAAGTGTCTGTCATTCTGTCGATCTTTAGTGTACCTATATCTATCGTGAGGTGCCGATAATATCGATCGTTTTGAATGGTGTTTTTCATGTAACCACTTTTTTTGTTGTACATTAGAACGCGTCTATCTTTACTAGCATGAAAGATTACGCTTTTATCCCACGTAATTAAGAATACCTACGCTTACACGAAATACCGCAAGATCGCTAATGCACTCAAAGATAACTTTTGTTTTCACGAAATTTGTACCTTTTTCCGTGTGCATCGATTTGTAAATATTCAGGTTTCGAAAATTTGCATTTCTGGTTCTTCGGAAATACCCTCTTATTAAATAAGACAGTTCTTTCATTAAACACCGCTTATTGAATTAAAGAAATTTATCGCTCGTTGAGAATTCCGCAGCGATTATAATTTGCTACTTAGCAATCGGAGTATCAACAGACGAAAGGTGAACAGATTAAACTTTC
Organism: Gasteruption jaculator; assembly: GCA_949825005.1. NCBI lineage: Eukaryota > Metazoa > Arthropoda > Insecta > Hymenoptera > Gasteruptiidae > Gasteruption > Gasteruption jaculator. The sequence continues at coordinate 16,218,770 of OX463763.1, read as the reverse complement.
AACAACCTGAAATAAAAGTGGTATCATTAAACGGGTAGGATCCACAACACGCAGCCTCCAATATCTGTAAGACAGTGTGATATATGGATATCTGCATGATATCTCTTGGGCGTCATATGGGTATGGGAATGAACATCGGAGGACGTACCAGGGCGGTGCATTTGGATTATGGTAATTAGCATGTTCCACAAACCTTGTGTAGATATCACATTGTGTGTAGGAATCTCCACCCTTCCTGCTACCACTCGAAGGAAAAGAGTTTTTGAAATATCACTTGAAACGTATAAATCAAATCTAATTTTAGAGTTTCCAATAACGATCTGTCGGTCCCAACTATTCCGTAGGTGAGGATAATACTTTTACGGTGTTCACAGAATGGATTAGGGTCATTTCCAATACTTTCACGTTTCTCCCACATAAATGACCCGAAAAATTTTAATGGGACCTGGGAAGGTCCACCAACCTGGTAGTTTGAAGTACTAACGACCCTTACGGAAATGTTATGTTACCAAACAAATAAAACCAGAAAAAAGTACTAAACATTTCCACGGAATTTGTGCTATAGAAATACCTAAAATATTGAAATTCTCGAACATTATTAGCTTTTTTAATAATTTTTGCTTACTAATATTCAGTAATTACTAATGAAATACTATTTAAATATTAGTATTAATTATTCACGGGTTGCAGTCTTGCTCAAAAACCTCGGAGTCCAGAATTTGTAACGATTACAACAAACTGCAATTGTACCAAAGCTTTAAATTATGATAAGATCTTATATTAGATCTTATAAAAAATGTTATTTAAACAATTACAAAAACACTCCGTGCTCAATATCGCGAATATTTGTCACTATTCATGTGACGTTAAATATATGACACTTTGACGTAAGTAAAATGTTGATAAAATAAGCAAAGAATTTTTTTTGCAAAAACACCATATTAATTCGAGTCTTTGCGATTTGGTGTTAATATAAAATCAACCCTGTGTGTACTAGCAATTCCAAATAATATAGGCGCTACCTCATCAAGATGTATTAATATTTCCGATATAATTAATAAATTCGTTAAACCTTCAATTATTCCTAATAAATCGATAGAATCCGCGTGGTTCTATCCTTATTTTGATTCAATTAATATAACTACAATAAAAAATCTGTTTTTGCAATTTAAAAAAAAAAAAATTGGGAAAACTTTGAATCCTAGAAAGGTCAGAGATATATTTACAGTTTTGCATTATTTTCTTAGACAGCAATAGTATTCAATAATAAATGTTTAATAATTTATTTTAATAATTCATTTAATAATGAATTTTCATTAAAGTTCAAAATAGACGTAAAAGAACCATCCGTGAACACTAAGAACCCACCGTAGTGGTAGTGTTCAGATTGTCGGTAATAATAGTAGCAACTGTTGCGGCTCTTCTTCTCGCCACAATGATCGTACAAATCTTTCGCTGTCGCAGTTCAGATTTTAGCTCGGCTGCTAAACGCAGTTACCGAGAAACACTGACACGAAGAGAAAAAATTGAAAACGGTAGTATCGAAAATTTAGTGTCGATCTTTCCCTGAAATGGTCTAAAAGGGAGCATGCACGTACCGATTGAACGAAAGAGAATCACGCGGAGGCGTAGTTATTCCGGACAAGGAGACCGGTTTCAAAATGTCGAGGCGGCCTCCGTTTCCTGCGAACGAACGACAAACGTGTCGCGAGTTCGAGCCGGATCGAGAGAGTAACAACATTCTATGGGGAGTGACTATCGTCGTTGTCGCACGTTAATACCCAACCTTAGCCGATACATACGCACACGTGTGTTCACTCACGTGCCAAAGTACGTAAATCACGAGTGCACTTACGTATGCGTTCGAGTATAATCGCGTATACCTTGTTGTCGGAGTCCAACCTACCCTTTCGTGTAGGCCCATGTAAAAATTATATAGTCGAGAGAGCTATTTTCATTTTTTTCGGTCGATGTAACCGATCTAGGCGGAAAAACCGAGACAATCGCTTCGCCCACGCTTTCGCTTTACACAGATTCGAATTGATATCGATTATAATGTGAAATTTATTTTCATTAAACATGTCATACTTTAGGATCAGCATGTGGTCTCCGATACATATATTGACAGCTTTTCTGTCGCTTTCGAGCAGACAGTCGAGGGAAGTAGCGTCACTAAATGATAGAACCTCTGTCCCACAATAATAGAGGCAAGTGAACATTTAAACGATATATAAACGCTTCTATCATTATGGGGCAGAGGTAGTATGATTCTAGGGAAGTAAGATATCTAGTCAGTGACCTAGTTTACTTTGAGAGATTTTTGTCAAAAATATTTTTGCACCGAAGTGCAATAAAGCTAGCAATTTTAATTATTAGGAACTAGTCACTTGCGCCGGAAAAAATTTAATTAACACAGGTTGATTTTTAATCATGTTTCAAAATTGGAGATATGGCCATTTTTGTGGCCGAGATATTGGTCTAATCTTTTCCCTAGAATTTTCCCAAACTCTGAGAAAATTTTCTTTACTTACAATTTTTGTACAAAAAAAACGCGGCAGTCTTGTTAAAAAATTACGAGATTTTTTTTCCTTAGTGTAGAATTTTGGCAAATTAATGTTTATCAACCAAATATAAAAAAAGGTTCTTCCTAGCGGAATTGCTTCTAAATCACGCTATTAAGAAAATCGTCTTCGAACTCGTGTTGTTTCGATGCAACGGTATCAAAAACGCAGCATATCTGAACGAAACATTTGTTAACATCATTCGGAAAGATGAACATAGGAAATCCATGTTAAAGCGATACTTGATTCGACCATCAAAGCTCACCATTACCTAACCATAAGGGAAAGGGATATATTCTTATCGAAACGCTTTTCCGATTATTCCCCAGCAATTTGAAGAAATATGTCGCCATAAAAGTAAAGTTTATGTAAATTAAACGACAGATAAAAGAAGACATCGATGTCACATTTATGTCTCCACCAAAGTTATTCGCAGCTGTAACACAACACGAAAAGAAATGAAGAAGGACACGTGTTTACCAGAATTTTATTGTTGTAAGCATTTATGAAATGGAAAAATTTGTAAACGTCTAAAGAAGTGTCCTTTGCATTTATATAACTTGTTATCGTTTCACATAAAATACGTCAAGATTGCTACGTATGATTTGCACCGGACAATTTTTTTTGACGAGTATTTATAAAAAGAAGTGAGAGCAACAAAGAGAGAGAGAGAAAGAGAAGGAAACTTGAAGGCAGGTGCAGGACATTCTTTTTATGAATTAATTAATGGCAGCGGCTTAGTGTCCGTCTCATTCTTTCTTCTAACTTAACCGATACCCTTCTCGACAGGGTGGTCAGGCTATGATAAATCCTTGCTGCTCACCCACATCGATACAAAATTCTTTGAGAAAAATAAACGATACACAAATATATATCCAGAGAAATCTCTTCGACGTGGAATCAAGTGGAGAGATTATATTCATTCTCTGTATGTTTCACGCATTAACTGCGGAAATCCGCTTAAAACGACAGGTAGCTTCGTCGCAGCTTTAACCTGTTGGATTGTTACTCGAAGCGTTGCTAATCATTAAAACTTGTAGAAAGTTATCGAATGATTTTTAACGTCATAATCTATTAAAATATAAATCACTAGGTACCAATAAGTTCACCACCAAAAAGTCACTTTACCACTTGCAGCGACGCGAGTTTTATCTTTGTTCACTGCATTTCTAACCTTGGCTGGTTGGAATTTCTCAAGTGATTTTTAAAAAAATGTATGATACTTGCTAAATGTTCTTTTAGCAGAGAGCATAGGTTATTTTATAAAGAAATGATATTTACTATAAAACCAAAATTGTAGAATTTTTATACTAGAAAAATGTTTAAATTAAAGCTGAACTGGGCTAGGGCACTTAGAATACCCGTACGTCAACTAAAGGTTAAATTCTCTTACAGAAAAGTTTTTAGTACCGACTCCAAATAAAATAAAATTAATATTATTAACTTAGTACATTAAAAACTTGAAATTTATATATTAAAACTATTAATTTCAAATAAGTTTCGGAATTCGAATAATATTTAGAAGTTATTGATGTCAATAAAAAAAATTGGGTATCATTTTCAATTTTTTACCCTATTATTATCTATCCTAGGGTTAGGATAGGCAAAATCCTACAATTCAATGACGATTCTTCACTTTCTCGATGTATCATGAAATTTTTAATAGCGATGGGTTAAATTACGGAAACGGTGCCTCTTCTGTAAGTGATCCTAAACACCGTTGTAGTAAATAATATTAATGTTCCTTTTCCTTCATGCCGACTAACTAACATAGCATTTGGACAGCAAAGACGCAGCATCGTTCATACTTTAGCATCAACTTGCATCTCATAAAAACCTGGAAAACAAACAGTTCCGCCATGACATTACTATCAGTACGTCTTAGAACGCAAAGATAATTACGTGAGTAAAGTCCATGGATCTCAGTGGAGGTTATATTCTCAGTACACGATTCTTGGTTGACTAAGTGGGATTCTAAAGGCTTTTAAGACTGACTAGTTACATACAAGTACTCTTCCGTGTGGCAGCCGTGCAACATTTATGACTAACCAGTACTACAACAGCTTAGACGATTTAAAACACTTAAGAGTATTCAGTTAACAAGTCTTGCTAATCCATGAATGATTACGGTTTCCATGTACGGCTCACACCTTGGCAAAACCGCGAATTTCTATTCATTAACCTGTCGCTAACCAGTAGCTGCAAGTCTTGCCTGGCAGTCATTCAAATTTGCAAGAGATTAGCTTCTGCATGTGTAATGAAAAACAAACTCGTTGCATTGGAAATTGTTTTTATCTATGAAAGGAGCGCCAGCGTGTATGGTCATAGCTGCTTTCTTACCACGTAATCACTTACGAAGAAAATCAAGGAACTCATTGTTGTTCAATGCGACTTGATTCCATGAGAAACGATAAAATCGTTCGAAGTTTCAAACTGGAGAAGGAAATTTGTTGCGGTAATGAATTACTTTCTACCCATAAAATTTATTCCCTTACTAGAGCAATTTTCTTACGCGTGGAATAATATTCTATTTTAGCTGCAAATGTTGTAGTACCCAATATTTATTATAATTTTAGAGAAATCTTGTTTCCAATGTACATCGAGATGTTAAAAAATATTTTTCTAATCGTACTGGATAATATTTTTTGTGGTACATGTTCAGAGTTTTCAAGTACAATAGTAATAATAATAATAAGAATTACTTCTTGTGTTCCGGGACCATTCTTCTAAATCGCGAATATTATAAATGTGGAAAATAATCAGAACTGATAGAAAATAAAAATGACGTTTCCGCGAAGACGAAATAATAATAATAATTAAAAACGACACAAAATAGTGTCAAAAATATAAAAAGTTGAATCATAAATAATAAAGGTTAAGTTATATTAATAATATAACGGTAAAAGATATGAATATAAATTTAGAAATAAAGGAAAATCACAAAAAAAATAACATTTCATTAAAATTTCATTTTTCATCCCTAGTAAAAATAGTATAGGAATATGAACTTCTTTTAAAATTAGTACTTACGAGCAAAGAAAGATTTAGATTTTTAAGGGATATAAAATAAACGATATCTAAAAATCGAAGCTAAATTTTGAGATTTGAATTCCAAATTCTATTTTAGCCTCAGTCTTCCTCGACCTACAAGTGAATCATTTTATTCCTTGATGCTTCTCTTCCGAATGATCATTTGCGCACTTATTTCGGCTTGGACCAGCGATAAGCCTTAAAATGAATTAAATTCAAGTGGTTCTTCTAAAATCATTACAAGAAGAGAAGCTGCAGACCCTGAAAAATATAATATACAGCAGCGGTAGCACAATTACTATTCCGATTATCGAAAGTGCGAGTTGTTAATCTGAACGAAGTACCTGATCATCTCAAAGTAGTGCTGGAGGGTGAGAAGAAGCAAGCGAGCAAGTGAAGGTACCTCGCCAGTCGTAGTAGGTAGTGGCAGTATCGCGAGGGACGGGTATCATCAGACTTCTACCTATCTAGCTATGTTAAGGTATACGAGATACGAGATGTAAGTGTACGGGAAGAAATAAGACGAAAACGATTATCTCTTGGCCAGTAGGTAGGTAAGGTAAGGTAATGTTGAGCGATTTTGTAAACGTGATGCGCGTGTCTGAAACGAAGGCGCGTGGATATAACTCCCTCGTAATAACAACCCTTCTTCCTTTCATCTTCGCAAAAAATTCCACGTTTTTCAACATTACTTTTTTTCTACGTTATTCCATCTTTTAACGTCACTGCTAATATTTCAATGCTATGGAAAGTTGAAATGTGCGATTAGGATTGCACAATTTTTGTGCACGCATTCTACTAAATCGATTCAAGTCCTTAAAAAATTATTGCAACGAGTTTGATAATCTTCCTTGAAATAATTTAGAAAACGTGTGACGGCATGAATCCCATAGCAATAATTAATTAAATTCGAAGCATAAAATGCAAGCGTTCCTGAATACTTGCAAGTGCAACAACGGTAGATTTGCAAGAGATACGAATTTCAAAATGTATACCGAGGAGACTTACTCATTAAAAATTGCATTTTATGCCACGTATAAAATTTCATAAAACTTCCTCGTGGACTAAATTCCCGGGAAAGGCAAAATGCTGCCGAGCATTATTTCCTCGTACCTGGTTGGGTTGCCTCCGTGCTCCGATCGGGCTCCTAAATAAAACGAAGTGCTTAGATCAAGAACGACGCGAATAAATCACACGCTAAAAAATGAATTAGAATGGAAAAGAGCAGTGGAATGTCCGTTACTCTTATTACAATTTTCTGCTATGGAATATGCGTTTCAGCGAAAAGAGCGGTGGGGATGGAACCGAAAGAGAAATTACCCTCGAAGAAATTGTGGAGGCGAAGGGCTCGGGGGCGGTAAAAAGGGCGACGGGGCAAGGAACCGCAAGAGAAAGGAGGTTTACGCTGATAAACACGTGTAGCTTTTAGCAAGGCATCCTGAAGATTGTATCTTCTGTAAAATATGCCCGCGGGAGACATTATTAACTTGGTGCTTCTGCATGGCTATCCCTAACGTCTGCCCACCCGCTCCTTTCCCTCCCGGTACGATCCACCCTAATGAACTGTACGCGCGAAATCTCTGAATGTATGTATATGTATATATATATATATATTCACTTATTTATTCTTTATTTTTATACTCAGTCTTTCTCGCGGCACTTTGCTCGGCGAATTATCGCCCGTCGAAAAGTACGCGCCGCGGTGTCTCGGGCTTGGTAATTAAGTGTTCTTAAGTAATCATTAGTATTCCCTTAACTTGTGGGTGGCACAGCGAAACCTATGATTTTCATTAATTATGTTTGAATATCATATAAATTAATATCCTCGCGTTTGTTATCAACGAATTCTGAACTTAGGCTTCACGGGACGATATTTTTGCCGGTGGTTTCTGCCGCAGCCAGGTATGGTCGATTACGTTAAGGGATGAAAAGTGGTTTGAAGTTTTCGAAAATAAAATTCCACGGAACATTTGTGGCCCCAAATAATAAATTATAATGAAAAAATATACGAACGGGAAAAGAAAAAGTTTCATAACAAAAGAATCGGTAACAATAAAATGTAACAATAAAATTCGAAATCTTTAATGGAAGAATCGACTCTATACAGAGGCGAGGTTACATATACATCCTCGTTTTCTCCCAAAACTTCAATCACCGATAACAAAATCAATTATTACCGAGGTCATTTTTTTCCTCGGTAATTAAGGTTTGTTGAAAGTGAACATAAAGGGAATATCCTTAACTCCGGCGTATTCTACTCAAGCGTACGCCGAATCGCCGCAACAAAGAAACGAGCACAGGACGACGTGAAGCAAAGCGTAAAAGTGACTTAGCGCCATTTGGAACACGAATTCCTCAATTTGACGCCAAATTAATGACGAACCAAATAAATGCCGTCTTGCAACTTAATAGTTGATCGTTCGGACAGCTGTGATTCAGGACATTGTTTGTTAGGATAATTCTTACGACGGATGAGATATCGAGCGTCAAAGTTGATTCGACGTAGCCTCGTTAACCGAGGAAATCTTTTGCGATCGTAAATAAATTCGAGCGGATATTGACAAAGCGCATTTGAAGTGCATGCATATATACATGCATGCGCTTTATATACAACTGTACATAAGGACACTGCGGCTCTTGGGGGTATTAATAATGGATATCAAGGTTTCATCTACGGAATCCCGGCTACGTCTCAATGACGTAGAGACCTGTTCCTTTTTACGGATGTCATTGCACGGCGCCGCCATAAGTTTTCCTGCTCCCTCACCAAGAATGTTACTCGATTATCCGAGATAATCGGTAGTCTACCTTCCAGAAAGGAAAGAAGATAAGGAATAACATCAACAAGAGATTCTTACAAAAGATCCCGGAGGTTATAGTAATTACTTTGACGTTGCTTATTGTCTACGAAGGTACGAGTTAGGCTTTTCCTTCAAGTTTTATCGTCGTTTCATCCTCGAATGGCAGGTGGAGGCGTACGTTTACGTCCATGTATACATATATACGTTATACTATATAACCGAGGAGAGTGAATAAGAGAGCAAGGGAAAGAATGAGAGGAGAGAAGAGAAGGATTGCGATTGCACCGCGCTCTCACGATGATGATGACCGAGCATGCCGGCATGAGTCTGCTTCTTTTACGCGTTCATAATTGAGATAATCTTTAGCGGCCAGCCGCGAGGACCCGGCGGTATGTGGATTTTTACAATCAGCAATTTCCTCTTCCTTCAACTGCACTTCTGTGTACCTACAGTCCTAGGCTAAATCAAAATCACGCAGCATCCGATATCTCGAATATGATTCCCCGGCAAAGAAAATAATTAGAGCCCATTTATCCCCTCGAGAGGGACGGAAAAATCGCCAAGTAGATTACGGACTCATGAAAGAATTTACGACGAGCAATCGAGGAGTCGTTCGCATAGAAGCTGCTCCGGATACCTGGGATTTCACGAACTTGTGCGGGTTGAGGGAGAGGAAGTTGTAGAAGTACAGAACTTCACGTGGAATTCAAGATTATTTTGAAAGTTTTTGTACACTCGGTAATAGATTGCGTTAGACGAATTTACTGGGATATAGAAATCGACATTCTTTTTCTGGCAGTTACAATACCCCTCTTGTAAAGATTGTGAAAGATAATTATGAAGAATTCATAAACCTATTTAACTATTAATTCTACAGTATTACTAATTTTCACACCTACTTATGAGTTTTCCCTAACGTATTTCTAAATATATACTTCATAATATACTTGCGTAAATATTTTTAGATTTACTTAGCGTATGTGTATTTTTCTTGCGTCCATGAATTTTTTATGGCATCAACTTTGAAAGTATAGTTTGTTCTCAAAACGTTTCTGATAATAAATTTGTTTTCCTCACTTTTCCATCTTATTTTCCAATTAAATATTTCCTAGGTAGAAGCACTTAACTGGATTGTTTACAGAAAATCGGTTATTCCGAGTTTGTCGTCGAATTGAATTTCATTAGAAACTAAAGAAAATCAATTTTACCTGGGTTAATCATTTAAATGACTTTAGGACTGTAATATATATTGTCGCATCTCTGTGAAAATACGCGACGAATATCCTTGCCACGAATTTCGAAAGCCAACAGAGTTCTAAAATGTTTTCTGCCAGGCCAAACATTTTATCAAAAATTGTACCAAATTTCAAAAAATACCTTTCTCGGGTATCGTAAGTATACGAAAAAAAATCAAACTTGTCTCAACCTTTTGCCACTTAAAGGGTTAAAGCATTATTCTACATAATTAATCACTTAAGACGCGTAGCAAATTGTATAAACTACAGTGAAAAGGATGAAGCACTAACGTGGCTCGAAGTAAATGCTAGTCTGATATTTCATCCCTCAATCTTCGCGAAGACCACTTTATGGGAGTAATGAAAGCATGATTCTCATCTTTGAAATAATAGCAATCGTCATTCTTTTTGACGTAAGACCGGGAAATCGATGGAATGGTATTCTTGATCAATCGCACACGCTTATCTCTTGTCCTTAAGATACCAATTGGCACCGAGCGACATCTGAAAGCCGTTGCGCTTGTATAGTTAGGATGCATCAAGTTTAAAGAGCGTGCACTGTTATCTAGATCGCATTGTTCACCTGTCTGGGTCTATCACCTCCCACAATAGGATTGCATTGAGAGGATTAAGGCTGTGATCATGAGTCTTGCCACCGACAATGCTACTCTTGACTTATTCTATAACGATTCATAGTTTGAATGGTAATTAAAATTACTCGTTTAATTACTTGTACCTCACTCTCAAGCGAAAAGATTGCTTTGATCGTGATTTCCAACAGCCGAAGCAAATTAGCGACACGTTCAAAAAAGGTAGGGAATATTTCTAATTGTAAGTGCTTGTGTGACGCGGTAAATCTTAATTTGTTATTACCAATTATCAGTCGAATCTAAAGGGAGAGGATACAAAGTTTTATTATTGAGTCACGAATTTCCAATACTTTTTATTGGAAGTCATTACTAATGCGATAATCTTACCGTATTCAAACTTCCGAGTTATACCACTAATGATGCAGTTTTGTCTACGGAATTAACTGTATACAAAATTACCGCAAGTTGCAGCACAGTGACAAAATCAACTATGTGGCATGAATTAACTGTATAGCAAAATTATTGTTTATTGCAGAAAAGTACCAATTTCAACTATGGAACTTGAATTAATTGTATAACAAAGTTACTAACAACAAGTAACTATAAAGCTTAAGTACATTATTATGTAAGCTAATTTTTTAACCGAACATTGTAGCGATTTCTCCTATGGAGAGGAATAATGTTCGAAATCATTTTTACAAAATTACTAAATTTGTGACACATAGGGAAATTCGAAACTCATCAATAAAATGCGAGTAATAATTATTATCAAAAGGGTAGCAATTTTCTTCAAAATTCATAAATAATGAAACAACTGCAAATCATTTATCATTAGTCGTTGCTCAAATTCTTATTTTTTATTCTGAGCACGTGATTCCAAATGGAATGGTTTAAAATGGTGCTGTCAGGTTTCAAAAATTATAAATTCGAATATCAGAAGTTACAGAAATATATTGAATCTTCAAAAATGTTTTTAAAAAATAGTGAATATAATAATAAACGCAATCGACTGTAATAAAATTAGAATTAACTACAAGCTCCTCGTGAATATCTACTATTGTTCTACTAAGTTTCACTATTTAACATCATGGTGACATGTTCATTATTTCGTGTATTAATTTTCATCATTTTAAGAAGTACCTCTTTCTCGGCGTGGGTAGATAAAAATATACAACTAATGGAACAAGTGATACTTTAATTCTGAAAGACAAATACTCGAAAAGCAAAAGATATTATAAAAAAGATTATTAGCATATGCCCATAAACAGACGATAATGCTGAGATCATCCTCCAGGCAAGTAGCGGAATAATCTGCGATTGTTTCTTACTGCCGAAGTAATTAAACCCTGCTGCTTGTGCCAGTCATCGTCTGGCAAATTATGCAATGCAGTTATGTTCACTAACTTTGCGATTTAATGTCGCCGTTGCCACAATCTACTCAATTACGGGTAACATAGTTAAGCAGTTAGTTCTCTGATTTGGAGCTTCTCTTGGGTTCCCACATGACGAAGCTCACGCAATAAAATTGGGACCTGGTCTGGACCACTACGAAGTTTTGCCGAGGACCTTGGAAGCCCCTCTAAAGATTCTGATAAGAAATCAGCACTGTGGTTAATAAATGACGGCTGTGGTGTGCATTGAAATGCAATCTTACTAAAAAAAAAGGATCCGGTAACACGGCGAAGTTGCTACATTTTTGTACAAATTCAATGAAGTTTCTTGGCTCTCCTTTTATTCATTCTCTTAAAGACGTAGGTATTGTGGTTTGTGTATAGGAAAGGTAAAGGGGGCGAGGCAGCTGCCTCCGGAGATGCGACGTGGCTCCTGTATACGTGCGACTTATCAGCGATTCTCAACTAAGTTCCCCCAAATAACGAAGCAATAAATTATCCAGGTACAATTCTTTTTACTTACGTTATCGCCTGCCCCTTTGAAACACTAATGCCTCCATATTCATTAATTATTTAATTAAACGGAATTAAACGCTTACAAATTCGTTACTTCTATGAAAGCGCGTATGGTTGAGCCTTTTCCAGGAAGGTGGTATTTTTACTATATAATATAAAAAAAACTTTTTTTTCTGTCAACAATTTTGACAGCAAGCTGCAATAATGTAATTTTTCTATTTCTGTCATTTTGCTGTATAATATAACAAAATTGGCAATTGTATACCAACAGTTAATAACGCTCATAGAAAAATAAAATTACAACAATTGTGATTATTATTGCATTTTCCCAAGCATGCGTAAGACTCGATTTTACGCATTCGGTTGCATGCGTAAAGTACCAGATTATAGCTCTCTCTTTATTCGAGTGTTCGCGAATTTTCAATCAAAATTTATGGGGTTTTCGTAACTGAAAATTATTTTTAGAATAGTTCTAATACCAATGTACTCATTATGCAAATGCACTTATCGGCAATGGATTTATACTTCTACAAATTCTAATACGGAACGTTCTGGGGCTGTAAAACCAGCCATCAGGAAGTCGAGAGCCTGTTCAACATTATCAACGAACACTTTTCGCAAAGAGACGTAGAAACGATTTTCAATAATATTCACCAGCCATTACAAAAAGATTACGATACTTGCCAATTTTGATCGTGTGCATTTGCAGTAATACTATAAACCACAAAACTACAATCTCCTCAGCTATTGAACTTATCTACTCAGTTATCGGAACGATCATGATCCAACTAACGGAATACGCAATGAAAATGAAACAGATGCCGATTATTACTGAAACATCTGAGATCGCAGTGTGCATTTGTAATTATAAGTCCGAGTGCATAATCGAAGAGATGTTTCGGATAAAAAAGGAACTCAAGAACACATGGATCCAGTTACCATATTCATTCGTAGTGGACTTACTTAACTGAAGGTGGGTAAATGAAACTATAATACCCGAAGTGCATAATACGCTATCGAAACATAAACTTGTGTCACCGATGCGATACTTTGCCTTTTATATTTCCATTAACTGTACCAGTAAAGACAGAGACTGGTGCTATTTGTAATCAAAATTGTGATAGCTGATAATTATTAGTGTATCACGAGTTGGGCCGGAACTTTGTTAAATTATCATAGAGACGATAGAAAATGCATGGAAATGGGTTGTTGAAATGGCAAATAAAATGTTTAAATAATAAATTGCAGTCAGATATGAATTCTATAGAAATATCACTCTGTAACATTACCATGTTTTATTATTAAAATATTTAGATCTTTCTTCTTTATATTATGTTAGATTATTTTATAACATTTTATTTGACGAAAATAAATATTAGTTTTCTAGATCAAAGGTCTCTTCTAGTATTTTCTTAGTTCTATTATATTTAGTTATAATAATTTATAACATATAGGATTTGAGTCATTCGATAAATTACTGCTTATATTGTATATTAACAAAATATTTGCAATAAAAATTCGGAGTTGTTGTGATATATTTTGTAGAGTTGTTACTTTTATTAAAAATATAATTTTTTATAGGATACTTTTATTATTTTATTGTATTCTCTGCACAAGAACTTCATTTTTTAATAGCAAAGCAGCAATCAGAATTGCAGTTCCTTCCTTATCCAAGAATACACTTCTACCAGGAACTAATATCATAGTTTTCACTCAAGAACCTTATCGATAAGATAATCTGCTTGGGTGGTCCATTAAGGTTCAATCTTCATGCAAGATCTAACACTGATTTGCGCAGGAAAGTAAAACCAGGTTGCAAGTTTTAAATGAGGTGAATCCGTACGACTACGATATGCTAGAAAATCTGCACAGTCGGAAGATAATTGAATTTCGCGCTATCTCTATACATATTATACTCTAAATTCCCGGAAGTTAAGATGCATATGCGGATAATAATTCTTTAAGTCGCTAGGAGCGATCGAAATTACTTTGGCAAGGTAGTAGTTACTTTTGCAAGTATGTAAGGAAGAAAATTACCGTCTTCGAGAAGATGGGAGCCAAGATGAATTGGACAATTCGTCGTCATCGTTCTTTATATTTTTTACTCCCCTTTCTCTTATAACCCCAACTACTTTATCTTCATTTTTATGCGATCTTGAAGAGTTTAACAATTATTATCACGCTAGGCCTGGCGTCTTAAGAATATAATCACGAATGGCGCAGTTTATGAGCTACCGAAACCTCCAGGTACAATTCTTAGACCAATTTCACTACCAACCTTAGGATACTTAGAACGGAATGCGTAACAAATTTTGCGCCTATGAGTACCGCATGTGTAGGTATAAAACGGAAAGTACGGATATTTTCTCACGGTTATAAGTTGTATATCCATACAGTCAAATTCAAGCACGCCGAGCACTGCATTTAGGATTACAATTATGTTATGAACAATTTACTGTACTGCACATTGAATGCAGAAAAGTTTTCCTCCCGAATAAGGAGTCCGGTTAAATATATGAGCTAGGAAACTTCTATATCTTCTTAATTTCAGGTATCACCCTTTGTAGCAATTTTTATATTTTGTATTTTTGCTTTTCCGTAATACTAATATAATTCTAGTACAAAAAAATAGGGCGAAAACTATACAAGATACTAAAATTTATACATTTTCCTAAAAAAAATTAATAAGATTCCTAGCAAAGACTTCAATTCAATAATAAATCTGGTAACAAAATAATAATAAAAATAATAATAATGACAAGATTTACTTTCCTACCCTATATTTAGAATTGAGAGAAGATTGGAATTTAGGTCCCCACATATCAGTTAAAGGTTCTGTGAAATGAAATATAAGTCATACATTGACAGATAAATGTATCAAAAATAACTGTTTAAAATCAAACTCAACAAGGTTATTTTTAGCGGCAATTTTATCCGTGGAATCGAATGCGCAGGCGTCTCGGCCGAATTCTCAATAGAAACAAAGTTATAACGAGTTTTTCGAAAATAATGGGGTTTTTGAAGCAAAAGAACCATTTTCCTTGAAAAATCGGGGATTCCGACGATGCCATTGGATTTCTGGTGAAAAAAATACGTCAGATAGAACCCTGCCGAAAACCCTAAACAAATGTCACAACAAATTGTAACTTGAAATTCATGTGATAAAATACTTTCTTTGTACACATAAGAACCATGAATTTTTGGAGAATGCAGCCACTGGAATGTAATTTGAAAAGTTTTCGCAAAGTGCATAGCGTGAGAACCTTGATGATTGGACCCAATTACAGGTGGTGCGGGCGTCGGATGTGGACGTTGTTGTGTCTCCGAAGTGCATTGAAGCCATCCTCTTTCAACTCTTGCACGGTCTCCGCCTTTGCAGTGTACAAGCGTGCGTGATTCTTGGCAGGTGTATACACGCATTGCCCTCCTTCAACCTCCTCCTTCTTTTTCCTTTTCTCTTCCTCCTTGGAGAGTTGTTTCTCCTCATCCCGCCCGCACCAAGGAAATTAAACCCCACTTAAGTCGCTGATTATCGTTGTCACGTACGACCACCATCCTTTCGTTTTACCACGAGGAGAAAACCAGCTACGTTGGTACGTTTCACCAAAGCAACTGCACTTCATGCCGTGCAATCTGCAAAAAAAGTGAAGAAAAGAAAACAAACGTTATAGTAGAAGAAATGAATACACGGCAACGAGATATTTCAAAAGTTAGAAAACATACATAAATGCGTGCATGTACTCCCATTTAATTTTCAATCATTTACATTGTAAATTATAACCACTACGCTGTTTAGTAATTTTTGCTATAAATCATAGAAATCAGTGTCTCTAATTGGTTTTACTGTAAATCAAAAGATTTCCACATGTCCACATGCTCACATTTCCTTTCCCTCATCAAGGTTTCTGTTAAACAGGAAACAACGGGGCAATAATTTAGAACCCAGTCGGTATTCAAAGACTTTGACTAATGACGAACGTTAAAAAGCAGGTCTCACGATCTACCCAGCTTCGAGGCAAAGGGGTATGGGACTTTTTTCAAAAAGAAAAAAAAAAGGTATAAAAGTTCAGTAAGAGGCTGTTGTGCAACTTTGCGTCTCCAGACAGGGTTTTCTCCAGTCGTCTATAATTTTGAGGATAGGAAAGAATTATTCTATAAAAAGTTAAATGTAAGTGACACGTAATTCAGAGACAAACCTGTATCTGTCACTGAAGTCTCATTTGCTTGGGAAAATGTCTGGGTTTGCTCTCTGTATTAGTTTATATTCGATCTCTACATTCTAATATTACAATTATCCTAGGAATAGATAGTCTCTGAAGCTCTGGAGAAATAGAATAAAAATATCTTGCAGTCTCGGGGTATATATTGACAGTGACTGTGCAACTAATCAGTGTCTCCAGGGATTATAAAAATGAAGCCCATAAAATGCACATAAAAATAAAGGGTAAACGAATTCGCATTGAAAAGTAGTAAAATTACCTGCAAATATATTGGAATTTATCAGAAAATTTACTGCTATAAAAATATTAGTATAAAAGTAGGATATAATATAATAAATTTAATGAGTAACTATTTTTAAGAGTATCTCCTAACTCCCTAGTTCATTTTATTATATTAGAAATAGGCTGAAATAAAATAGGTGACAGTAACAGGGATGAATAATGAGATTTGGGAGTTTAAAATATATTTGGAAGAATGTTTATATATATGTAGTTAAATCTTCTGCCTTATCGGATATTACATTAATATTACTTTAATCGCATTACAAGACATGGTATTTCAAAAGTTATTCGGTGAGAATTTCGTTCTTTATTTTTCTTGCTTTGGTTATTTCATACTTTTAATCAATGCCATATTTGAAATTTTTATTTCATGGGTCGTAACTGCGGATTAAAAGTATCGTATTACAAACATGTAGAGTGCACAATGCTGTTCAGATGTACCATCGTAGATATGCGAAAGAGCTGCAGACACTATATTTAAAGTGAGCATTCTACAAGAAATATGAGCGAAGTTTCTTTTCCTCTTTATACAAAATGTATGAACGAAATCGCTTTGCGAATCAGCGATGTATTCCTCGATCTGCCTAAATCGTTTTTTCAACATCGATGAACTATACGATTAAATTGCATTGGTCAATGACGTTACATCTTTTTTCAAACATCATAGAATCTTTACTTTCCAGCTAGGTACTGGTTATAACTAACTAAATGGCTAACAAATCACTAATGGAGTTCACAAATTAGCAAATTGATTTCTCAACTATAAAGATCTTTAATAATTTATTCATTTGGGGTACCTACGCTTTACCTGCAGCATTCTTTCAAAACAACGCTGCGGATGGATGTATATCCTGTTTTGGGTTGTCAGAATCCACGCTCGGGGCGTTTTAAAATAAGCGATTAAAATGCACAGTAGACGGTAGAAAAAGCACTACCGAAACAGAAGCGATGCTTGTCTGTACATTACGTATGCGATATTGATAACCGTCTTGAAACGGAGATTTCGGTACATAATATTTAAATTGATTACCAAATTTTTATGGATTTGCGAATTGTGATTTAAAATAGTTAGCTAAAGCAAAGGTTTTGTCATCTCGAAAAAAATTTATATATTAAAAAATTCATGTTTGCGGAAGTTATACCAAATTTTATTAACCTCTTGTATCAGGAATTTTATAAATTATCTAATAATTAATTGGCACCTTACGTATCCATTCAAAAGAATATCCATATAAATTTTCTACAATCCAATTACATACAAATTTAAAGAAAAATCCTACAAACATTTAAATCAATTAAACATTTCCGTGATACAATTTTTAATTACCTCTGCAAAAAAATAGCAAAAACATCCTATTTTTATTTCCTTAAAACCATGTAGATTAAAATAATATAAAAAATATAAGAATAGCATTATTAAAATATAATTCAAAAACGATATTAAACAAAATACAAAAATGCACCCCTTTACGCGGTAAAGCAGGATTGCAAATAAATTTGAAGCATCAATTGAAATTATACACGAGAAGAGCACGAGATAATTATCAATCGATTAATCACCCCTCGAATATATTCTCGCGAGCAATTACCGTATCATTAATTTCTTTTTTCGGATTACTGGTTGCGTACGTGTGTGTGCGCATGTATAATATGTATCTAGAAAAGAAGGAAAGGATAAAGAAAAGGGTACAGTGTGGAAAGGGGGAGAAAGGAGGAAAGCAAGAAAGGATCAAAGAGAATCTTCTGGGCATAATAAATTCCACCCTCAACGGGTAATCATGGGTCTGATGGGCCAACGGGGGGTGCGGGCATAGCACTTAGGGGCCTCTACGTGCCTCGGATGATACCCTAGAAGGTAGCAGTGCCGCTGCAGCAGCCGTCGAGCGTAATGTTTTAGTGCAAGGCGGAGGCGTAGTTAGGTTGCAGTGTTCCACGGTCCACTACTCGGTTCAAGTTGGTTCGAGGCTGAGGCAAGCGACGCACGCTATCATTAGGTGAACAAGAACGAGGGGATGAACGGATGGATGGACGGATGGACGGATGCGTTTCTCTCCAGAAGAGAGAATCCTGCGGTAGCTGAGTCGCGCCTCGGGCTATGCACCTTTATGCACCTATATATAGGTTTACCATACTTTCCTTAAAACATCCAAAAAAAATGGAGCGAAATACCGATTTTCTTCGCAAAAGCCTCCATTCTCCACCTGATTTTCGGATTCTAAGCATAAGTTCTTCAATTCAACAAAGCAAAAGCATCGCAAGGTATTTAAACGTATGCAATGATTAAAATGATTCCATCCTGTTTCGCTTTTTGGTGTATCCAAAAGATAACAGGTAGGAGAGGATCGTTTGGAAGCACAAAAATCCCGTTTTAAGGCGTCGTTTGCATATTGCGCTCGAGGCGCGTACGTGGATTTCGTTGGTTGCTTCTGCTTCTTGCCGGTGCTATACTAACGGTGATCACTTGTCAGCTCGCACATATACACACAGGATTACGTGATTATCTCGGGAATATATACTGCAAAATCACCGAAGGCAATTCTTATTCGATGAATGGGAACAAACCATTCATCGAATCACTACTCCGCGTACTTACTTTCCTCTTCATTTCTCCGTTGGCTCCTTTTCTTCTTCTTCTTCCTGTTTCTTTGTCGTTATTAAAATTGATGCGAGCCATTCGTCATATGTGTCCGTAATTATGAGAGTGATCAAAGTAAAAATGTGAAAAATGTGGATTTATTCAATACTTCACAATTTAAATTATGTAGCACTACTGCGATACATGACAATACGAATATCGAATTTTTAAGACCGACGTAGAATTTGCTATGCAAAGCCAGAAACCGCATTGTTTCGTCCTCTTGTCTCCCGAATGATCAATATTTACGTAGCCCGTGGAATAGATAAGCTTGGATACTGCAACTAATTAAGTTCGTCTCTTTTTTCAAATCAAATAACTGACAAAGAAATTATTCACTCGTCAGTTTTCTGTAATAGGAGGGAGGGGGGTCAATTGAATGAAAAATTCTTTAATAATTTTAATAATATAAATTGTCAAAAATGAATACCATTTTTTGAGGAAAGAGTAGCTTAATATTCACTTTACGATTTCCAATAGATAAATTAGTCGCTAAATAAATCTAATTTAAGAAAAAAAAACATGATTATGCAAATTGTGGGAAAATGAAGGGTTTACATACTGGAACATAATTTTAGAGGAAAACTTCAATTTTTCAATTTTACTATATTTTTAAGTCGACTGGTTCAATCAACCTCCCTTCCCTACAATATGAATTATAACAACAAACAAATACAGGTGTATTTATGTCGTATGAAAAAAATATGAAATGCAAGAAATTGGAGCAGAATTTAAATCGGAGGGGTACGAAATTACTTCGGGTTTCATTGAACACCGCTAACTGTAATTGTACGTGTATTTATTACACTGAATACTCGGCAAAGGGCCATTGAAGATTTTTTTTTTTCTTACGCATTTTGCGTAAGAAACTTATAGGAGGTTAGTAATAGTACCCTGTTACCATACCAGTTTGTTAAAGCATCACGTAATAATTAGACTCAACAGGCACCGAGATGAGAATGACAGAAAGATATGACGGGAGAGTTACGAGACCCGTGTGACGTTCTTTCGGTCTAGTGCCACCTGTTCATTGTTCTGTTCGTTAAAAGCATTAGCACGGCCATTATTCTTAATTACCAAGTACTTTGTGTCTCGCGCGACACATCGCGAACGCGTACCGCGTACCAAACAAATCAAATGGGAGGAAGAGAATAGAAAGTATCCCTGGATCATAAATAGCAAAATTATAAGAACTGCGTTTTTCCACTTGTAACGTTCGCCGACTCTGGGATTCCTCTGGATGGTTTTTGCAAACATTATAGTGCTCTTATTATTTTCCAGATTCGTTATTGTAAAATGGATTCCGCAATTATCATCAATTGCGGTATTTTTTTTACACCAAAAGTGAAGAATTTTATAAAATTTCTAAAGCGAATATAGACAGTCCATTTTATCATAGTAATTTAATTTCACATTTTTGGAAAACTTAAATATGAGATAACGTTATTCTTATTTTTTAAAAAAGTTGAAAAGTGAATGTTAATAATTTCGAAAGCCTAAAAATAACCGCATAAAGGGTAGAGTGCAATTTAATGCACAGTAAAACGCAGAAAGAAGCTCGGTCACCAAATCTTACGTTAAAATACCGCAAAAGCCAGATTACCTGGCGAGCGAGATTCAATTAATTCTCTCAACAGAAGCGATGAAAAATTCGGGGCACAAAAATTCAATAGCAATCAGCGAAGTGTTATTGTCATTATACGAAAGTTAAATTTTTATGATTGCTATTAAAAGCGTCTCTGCGTTGATTTAAAAAAATATGCTGTTCCTCGGCGATGCTGTCTCGTGTATAAATACAATATTTAATTCTGTAACATTACTGAAACTATATTAAATTTGCATGAAAAGCGCATATCAGCAATACCGTCAGGTACGTTAACCGAAAAATGATTATACCGGTAAAAAAAAAACGTGAGTTTTATCGTCTTCTGCAAAATTACATTCGCATTTGCATTATTTACGGCATAATTTCGCAGCACTTTTAGTTACTTTGACTTTACCCCGATATATTTTTTGTACGTCCACTTCGATATCTTAGAAGGTTAATTTTACAGAAAACAAGTGTAAAGTTAACTATAGCACTATGAAACGCCACCGAAAAAGAAGAAGAGCGGGAGGGAGGCGTGGTGGCGGGTGATTTGGGAAAAACATAATTTAACAGGCGTGGCTCATCGCGCGCAAGGTGCAACGAAAATGAGATTTTTTATCGCGATCCAAACGAAATCCATTCCTCCCCATCTTGAATTTTACTTCATCCCTCATCGAAAAGCATTACGCTTCGGATTATTGTTTCTAATCAGAAGCAAATCTAATATAAATAAATTTATGATTATTGGTTTTCAACCGGTATGAGTTAAGCAGCGTAATTTCGTCGGTTGAAATAACATCCACGTGTTATTTTTTTCGTTTAATACCTTGACTCTCTTGTAATGCAGCTGTAAGAGATAATTCAGCACTTCCTCGGCGGAATAATTACTTAAAAATTTAGATTAATGAATAAGTGGGATTCGTGCTGTGGATCGAAACTTGAACGAATTCACTTTTTTCTACCGAAAATCAGACCAATTGTTTTACACGAATAATTGCATTATTGCACCTATTGTTGCACAGATATAATGTACATACGTATTTGTAACACCTTTATTTTCTTTAATTAAAGTCTATCACATTTGCGGTAAAATGTTTCCGATTTTGAAGTAATTCATTAAAGGCTCCTTGGATGTTACTTTGTCCTTACGTAATGTTTTTTTAAGAATCAGTTGAAAATCTTATTTGTTACAAAGTAATTGCACAAAAATCAATTTTTTTTAAAGATGTAAATCATTGTAGAAGAGGTTTGACTATTAACGTGTTCAGAAAAATGCGTTCATTAATTTATTATTTGGTTCGTGGCATAGGGACAAACCATTTATGAAATTCGCTGTGAAAATTATAAAGATGCGCTTGTAACAAAAAACAGAATTGTTTTGTATTAAAATGACGGGGGTAACGAGATAATTTTGAAAATGTACAAATTTCTCTATAAATATAATACATAAAATAACGAACGCTAACGTTTAGCATAAAATTAATGAAAATTAATACCTTTCTACGAAAATCCCCCTTTTTGTTAAATAAATTTAATTATTTAACGTTAAGAGCGTATGTTCATTACATATATAGTAAATAAATGTATACAAATATACAAATATAATAAAATTTATAAAAAAAATCTCGAAAAATTAAAAAATTTGTCTACAAAAAACTACTAAAAAAAATATATATGGTAAAATAATTAACAATTAGATACTAAAAACGGCGGATGTAATATGGCGGCTCGGAAATTGGAAAACGTAATGAACGATCGAGAGAAACGCCTACAGTAAAAACTTCGGCAAAAGCGGTTTACAAGAATGCAACAAAGGATTAATTAATGTGTGCACTTTCCTCACAAATCGAACATATTTCAGCAGGATAGCCTCGAACGATGGTATAAAATGTTAATTAATGATACAGAATGCAAATATGGATCTGCAGGTCGTCTTGATGCAATAAGGATGCCGTCTTGTTTGCCTTTCCACCTAATTCACACACACGTAGGCTCACATGCACGTAAAGGAAGTCTTTCAGGCAAATCGCACCTGTCCGGTGTGCGACCGTCTGCCGCGAGCCTTAAGCCTGTCAACGAGATTCATATGGACTCGGATTGATATATCTACGTAACATAAGCATATGCGTGTGTATGTATTTCTCTGCTGCATAGAGAGAAGAAGCCAAGCAGTGCAACGGAGTCTGTTCCACATCTAACACGTTGGGAATAGAGGAAAAGGGAACAAGAATAATTCCATAGCATATAAGAAAGGAAGAAATATCGAAGCTCCGTATAGAAAGGAAGTCGACTAATTTATCCTGGCGATTCGCAATTCGCGATTCGCATAATCTCCATCCGAGGCAAAGTATATGTATATTACGCAACTTGTAACGCGCTTCAACGACGACATTGACGATAATTAATGCTGAAAGAGTCGTTTGCGCATGAAACTCATTTCTATCGTGAACTTAGAAACCTAACGATATTAATTACGACGCGACGAGTTTATTAATGAGGTGGGCGATGGTGACAAGGGGGCATATGTAAAGGAAGAGCGAAGGAAGCGGGTGTAGGAAAGAGAGGCGAAGGTAAGAGACTACTCGGAGATATCGCAAAACTTGTTCGATTCGTCGATCGTTCGACGCCAGCCACGATCTCTAAGAGGTGATGTCGCTCGACCGTGACTTCGTCGCTGAGCTGTATCGGGCCAAATTATCGGTTATTTCATTCGCAAATGATATAGGCGGCCTTTATCACCTTCGAAACGAGACCGAGTCGACACTCCTCGTTCCATGACGGAAAAACGACTTCATTCGAGGAATTCCTTTTTGCAGATATCATCGGAAGGTCCGGTAGAAGGAAATAAATGGTAGCAATCATTACAATTGTGGATATGGTGGAGGTAACGTTAACTATCGTAGTATCTATTGGCTTCAAAGTGTGAATCTGGGACTAAATGGGACAATGTTTCTTATAGATATTAGAAAATTAACAATGTAATGACAGTTTGGGTGCTGATATGAATTGGTATATTTATTGTTTATATTTTAATAACTAAACCCAAATTCGACGATGCGTTAACGATTTCTTGATTTTCGTCGGAGGTTAACAGGAACTGATCTCTCCGCGATAACGAAAAATAGTGAAGGCATTATAGAATTGAGTGAGTCATAAGAAAGTTTCTTAAATATGCAAATATTTTGAATAAGTAATATATAAAAAAATTATTGAACACGATTACTATTTCCTTCCCCCCAAAATAGGGGCAAAAATTGAAGTTTCAAAGATAGGGTTGGACAATTCATTTCCAGGGGTAATTTGACGCGTAAAATCGATTTCAAAGGTCTGCTTTGACGAAATCTTAGCGGAAGTTGGTGAAAGATAAGTTTTTCGCGGAAAACTCGTATTTCTGGTGAGATAATAAATACCTTTTTCTATGACGAACTTCTATTTTGCCGGTGGTAGCATAATTGTGTACGATAGTAACCAAAATTTAATAATTATACTATTATCTCCCAGACGTATGATAAATTAAACTCATAGATATCATAAAATAATTTACAAAAGTGACATTGAGAACCAGGACGAAAATTCATTAACCTTGATTACCTTCCGAATTCGGAACGCCGTAATGATTTATCGTTTATGGCCTAGCTAAATTAGAAATGGAGGAAGATAGCGAAGGAAGCACGAGAGTGAGTACTGAAAGCGTATGAAGAGGGCGTGCACAAACGACATTGACAAACTATATTTCCATGCATGAAAAAGTTTCTTGCTCCTCACAGACGGTGTTTCCATAGGTAACACGATGTTGAAGGGTACTAAACCTAGTTAACAAGATTAAGCGTTTGATAATTTCCTTCTTTTTTAATTCGCCGGTACAACAAGAACACACCTAAGGTTGGGAATTGCTCTCTTGAGCTTCTGGTATAGGGGATTTTCGTATTTAGTATCGTTGCAAAAATACGCGTGTTACCGATGCGTAAATAGGTGTACTTTGTAGATGTTTTTACACGTGTTAACCTGTAACACATGTCGAACGTGTTATTATGAAACGTTTTACCTGCAAGCGAATATAACATGTTTCATGTGTGTTATTTCGGATCTGTAATGGGATGTGTATATACAGGGTGTAACTAAAATGTAACTGTCGTCATATATTCCATATTGTTATTGCAAATTTGTTTTTTTACTTGTGTGAAGTATTACAATAATATTATTACAGGACAATTAATTTATATTTGCTCATTTCCTTTATTTTTTAATAAACACAAATCGGTAAAAATAGAAATAGAATATATATCATGATTTGTTTTCAAATTACTCTATTATTAATATTTAGTTTAATTCAACTTTTTAATATTTCAATTAAAAACTAAAGAAAATTTGATATATAGAGGGTTAACAGTGATAATGGGAGAGCGAATTCTTCCTTTCGGAGAGTGCAACAGGTTTGTGTATAATACAGTAGAACAAGTAAATGAGAAAAAAATAGAGACAAAAAAATAAATTTCACTGCATTAGAGCGAATTTTAAAACAAAAAAAGGCATTTTTTATTATGACCCTACAGTTGCAATGTAGCCAATGATTTCTATTATATCACATTTATTATATAATTTTTATTATATAGCAATTATACAGTGTGTGAAGTGAACTCTATCGTGATACTGTAATTTTTACTTTATAACGTAATATTTTTTATCATATCACAAAATCGTAAAAGATTTATTTTGTACATTTCCTGCAACATCATTGCCACTCTGCATTCCCTTCAGTTTTCGCTCTAACGTAAATTAGTAGAAACTTTAGTAGATAATGTTAAATGTATTTTCGGTTTCAGAAATATGAATACACAAATAAATTAGAATAATTCTATTGGAATGTTTCTGTTTCCGTGAACTATTTTTCCATTATCCTGACGACATACAATCCTTTGAATATTTTCTACTCGGAAACTTAGAATTTGCTATACAGTTAATTTCAAGTGATACTATTAAAAATGAAGTGCAATGTGCATATTCATTTTAGGATCGTGCATGAATTATCGTAGTGTCACAGCTACAAACAAGAGCGCCATGCGGATTTGTAAAGTTGCCAACTGAGTCAGTGAAAAGAAACAGTTTGTTACTAAAACGTCGTCATACTTACTATATCTTCACACAAGTAGCGAGAAGTGTACTGGAATCGATCAATTTTATATTTATTTATATCAAATGTTATTATACTATAAATATATTTTTACCATCAATCATAAAGTTGTATGTAACGTGATAAATATGAAAGAAAAAAATTTCCTAAGGTATAAAGAAATAGGTTTTGATTGAAAATCACACTATTGGTGCAATTTATGTAGTTAGAAAAAATTTTACAAATCCAAAAGTAATATTGACTGACGATGCGTGTAAAAATTAGCTTCTTTTTTATAATAATCAGGATCGAAGTAGAATCGACACCTAATGATTAAAAAAACAACACCGAATTATATTATATTAAATTCTGAATGGGATCGATGTTAACTCTATATTTATAATAATCCATTTAGAATAAGAAAAACGCTTCAAATGTAACAAAGAATCCTCCTAATCCTCATTTTTCGTTAGCTGCAGCTAACGAAAAATGAGGATTAGGAGGATTCTTTGTTACATTTGAAGCGTTTTTCTACAAAAATGATTGGTGTAAATTCCCTCTGTACAATCAATCTACGAATTCCTTCCATTAGAAACTACCGAGAAGTTCTAAAAAAATGTTCAGAAGCTGCCGATGAACATTTTTTAGCTGCAGTCTCAACACTTGAAATTATCAATCTCACAATTAGCTGTACACACTTCTAAGTACTCATGTATCTTTCATTTGTTTTACAAGGGTTGAACCTTATGCCCTACCCGCAATCCTATCACGGATAGTGTCCATAGACATCTAGAATCAGCTTATCATTAATTAGTATTTCGAATCTAAGAAAGCTTTGCCATGCATTCGTTACAGCGTGAGGCTGTAGGCTGCTATGCTATTATCAGATGTACCTATTGTACGACACTGAACTGCATGACTTTCGTACGTGTGATTTCTCGAGATATTGTTCGATACATCGGGTACACTTCTGTTCGGAACACGCACAGGTAATATACAAAATAATAGACGATACCAATTAAAGGTATGGTTCAGTCGGCGCATTCTGAATTAAACATTCCTACCCGGAAAAGGAAGGAAAAGAAATGCAAGTATAGAAGCTTGTTACAGGGGTGCGAGATCCTTCGCATTTTATAAAGCGCTTGCCAAATTTATCTAATTACTGCTTTGGTTTTATTAATCATCCACTTAATTCAAGTAAAATTAATTTCCCACGCCTCATTAATTTACGAATTTCACTGTATTAGACAAAGATCCATTACTTCTACAATTTCTTTATGTATTAATATTTTTTAAACTTTTTAATTTTATTACGAATATGTAGAAATCTAAATAGCAAGAATTTACGGAACAAAAAGCAGTACCTTAATATTGAAATTAGTAGCTGGGAATTGTATTCAAAAATGTGTTCTCTTTATGCAAACTAATTATTTTATACGTCATTCGATAATTTTTTTAGCAAAGTTTTACATGAATCTTGAATTAGACTTTTTTTGTGATCTATAATTATGTGAAATAAACAACCCTTTGACGCAGAAAAATGAGGAGACCACTTCTGCGTTTACGGAAATACATCAACGCGTTATTTAAAGCAGGTTGAGGGTTATATTACGTACTTAGACTCTATTTAGCTACCACTGCTTCCTTTTATATGTTATATATTTCATCGAAACCATTTTACTTTGGTTATTTTAGTTACAATAATTTCGCGACAGATGTTCTACTCGAGGAGGAAATGAAAGTTTACGCGAGGAAGAAATTCTTTGTGACATTTTTATCGCTTCTCTACATAAATCACTGTTTGCCCTCAGTTTGCCTGTATTAATTTTCTACTATTTTGGAATAACGTTAACACTCTAATCACGGAACATATCAATTTCATTGATTTTTCTATTTCAATGTAATGAAAGCAATCTGAATTTATAAATCTACTGTTAAATAGAAAATTTGTATGTTTTCTTTTTAAACACCATTGATAGAAATTTTGTTTATAATTGTATATATGAATTTACAAAATATTTTTTTGCCTGTAAAATATTGTATTTTCCTATTGTTGAAAAAAATAAATGAGATCCAAAGATTCATATTTGACAAATGTGCCATTTTTTAATATTCCATGATTTCAACGTAGCAGAATTCGAACTGGTACCATTTTAGCGTGCCTACTAATTCTCACATACATATATTGTACCCTTGGTTATTATAATCAATGATTTGAAAAAATAACTAGGAATGGAATATATTTTTTTTACATAATAAGAATCAACCCAGAATTCTACAGTCTGTTCTCACGTAGATTTAATTACCGAAGTATCAAAAATAAAAAAACTGGTATAATTTAGGTACTCCTTTCCTTTTCCTTCAAGAGTGGTATTATGTTATAAAAAAAGCATCTTCTACGCTCTTCACAAAGCTTCTTTTCTCCCACCTAATTGAAGGTACACCTGTATGGGAAAAATCACACTTAGATGAGATCTTCGATACCGTATCTCGGCGTATAAAAAATAATACGGTAAGTAACCGGTAGTTCCGATACTGGTCTTATAGATTTCACAGTATTTCGAGACCGGCCTTTAACTCTTGCACCATACGTATGGATGGAAACTAAATGCAATTTCCTGTTCCTTTGAAATGTAGCGGAACACATGAAAATTATCCAGCATCCCATTGGGCTGCCACGCTGCTTGAAAGCTGCATCTTCCTTCTTATTGTACAATGGATCGTGTGGGCAGTTCCTTCATATTTTCGCAATCGCGTTCGCCTCTGTCAGTTTACAATGCAGTTTAACCCAAAGCCGTCCAAGAAATTCCCCGAGATTAAAAACTAGTTACGCGAAAATTTATAGCGCTTGGAAATGAATGTTTTAATGAAGAAGTTGCAACAGTGTGAAACTGACATAGTGAGTTAATGTCCGTCAACAAATATGAAATATGAGAAAAATTCGAGGAAGTTGGAAAGCCGAGAAGTAGAACGTATAACGGGGGTGTATCTAAATACGTTGTTCGAGGGCACGAGAGCTAATAATATAATGCACGTACCAGTGACGTTCTATGCACGAAACAGCGGGTAAGAGTGAGAAAGGGAACGAGAGGCGGAGAACTTTGAAATAAATTCCACGTGTTGGGACTCTCCTTTCAAAAGGGAGCTTCGCGAAAAGTTTGATGGAAACTGAAATGTTATTTGACCGCGCGAGTTTCGTATGTGCCTGCACGTTTATATTGTACCGTGTTCTTGGCCAAGTGCAGCTTGGCCTCGCACCAATGAGATACGCCACGAGAAACTTTTTCCCGAAGAGGCAATTTACGGTAAAATTGCTCGGCGAGGCGTGAAGAATTTTGAGAGGCGTGCAACAAGTGGTTGGGTGCAACAAGTTATTGCCGACGACGTCTGGCTTTCCAGGCTCGTTTCTCTCGTTCCCCTGGTGCTTCATGCACGCCTATGTACATGCCATCGTTATACCGCACACGCAGATTATTGCAAATCATAAGCAATCCTTCATTCCTTCGAAATTTCCTCAGCCCCATTCGCTGAACTCTCGGACGATCCCCCGAAAATCCGGACGCCGTAGCAGAGGCCACGAAAGCCGCGGCTCTCGCGGCTTCTCCTCTCAAAATAGTCATAACGAGTAAAAATGATCTGTACATCTTCCGTTGTCATCGTTTACCAGACAAAATTGTCACAGAATGAGCGATGATTGTACCGTTTGCAAGTGCCTTTGCAAACTGTGTCCGTCACGGTGTTCCGCGATGGCTTAGACAGACGACAGGGTAGACAGACGAATGGAGAGTACCGACGATTCGCGTGGGTGGTTGTCCGTTCGTCTGTCCACTGTATCCGCGTGTTTTCTACCTACCTAACACATTCCCGAGCATCCATGAATATTAGGTATTCAAAAAAGGCTAACAATAATTCATCGAGGAACTTGCATTCTTTCCAGAATTAAAAAGCTACAATCAAGAATGACAAGTCTGTCCCTTTCCTCTTACCTACCGCTGTACCATCGAGTGCCTCTCCAAAACTATTGTTGGTGTCTCTGTTTTCTTTAAGGAACACCCAACTCTCGAGTCAACAGTGATTGAGATGTTTGTATTTTGTTTCAACAAAAATATTTTTTCGTGTTACATTTCATTAATTATTGTTTGTCATCGATGGACTGTAGGAAATTATTTGATTTTTCAGGTTATTTCGAATATTAATGTGTGTATTGTTTGTATTATATATATTATAAATATTTGCAATAAAACATTTCTAAGCATTTGTTGTTACTGTATTTATTAAATTGGGAAACTTTCACTTACTTTGAATTATGGTAAAATTCGATCACAAAATAATAGTCTAGAATTATATAATGCAAACAATTTTCTTAAGATTCAAGTTCAAATCCATTTTGGAATAGGAAATAAGTGGTGTAGTTTTAAAAACATGTTGTAATTTCCAAATAGAAGATTGCCCGTAACGAAAAATTTTTGCAACGTCCAGGTAGATTTTAATTTATCAAAAAATTTACCACGGTATGCATCATACTTTTGAATTTCACTCATTGTGTGAATCATTCGCAGTTGTTAGTTTGGGGTTCAAGATCACTTGTCAATCAATAAAGGGTACGGTTTTCTTAAAAACGATTAGCAGCTTTTTTACTGTATTGCAACCTTCCTTATCAACCAATTGAAAATTAATTTAACCCGATGATTTCAAAACTAATGAATATTACAATGAAAACCTAATACACAATTTAAATGAATGTACAAAACGCAAAATTATTATGCCATCTTTCGAATTTAAAAAAGTAAAGGTAAACCAATATGATTGTAGTTGTTGAAAGCAAAACACTTTATAAACAAAATAATTTTCGGTCGAAAGATTGGAGATTATAAATTCCAACTATGTCATATAAAATCATAAAAAATCAACTATTTACATACAGTGGTTTTTTTTCTAGAAGGAACGCGATTTTCTAGAAGTATCTTTCAACGAAATTCCAAGTGCACACTCAAGATTGCTTTTCAATAGGTACAATTGTTCACAAAGAATTGAATAATTTAAAATTGGATTATGTAATCGTGAGGCTTATATATTCGAGAAACTACTAGGATTTTCTATTTTTGAAAAGACCTTTTGTAAGAATAAATTTGATTCAAGACTTCGATTGGATCAAAGGTCCCAACTAACACATAAGGCATGTTTTCAATTATATACGCCCCCGCGTGTAATATATGGCACTGCTTATTTTATTTTCGAGAATGAACGTTATATTGGCGTAGTTAGTATAATACACTGACGCATAGTCTGATTTATATTTCTATAATGGCAATAATGGCCAGATTTACAAATCGAATTGTCAACAATAGGGAAATATGCTACAGATAAACTTCAACATTTATGTTAAACACATATACTTTCATCATTAATTATTACAATACGGTTTGTAGGAAGCCATAAGAAATGTTTTATACACTTTAAACACATTTTAACGCCGGACCCCTGTTGTGAATTTTTCTAGAGACCAAAACATGGTACTATGGAATAAATAAAGCCGTTCCGGTTTCCAACAAAGTTCATATCAAGATCAGAAGGTTTCAAATTCTATACTTGGAATATTATTAGGATACGGTCTCTTGTAATGTTATTTCGTTACAAGATTTCTAATAAATTCATAACTAATGTTATATTGGAAATGTTCATTCAATTCAATTTAGATCTCTGATAATATCTGGTTGAATTGTAATTTTTCCATACGATGTAAATCAAAATTCATAAAAAATGGATTTTCTTCCTAGTGCAATTTCCTACATTAAAAATGTGTTCGTCAAAGTGTATAAAAAATTGTTGCTGCTAAAAACGCTCACTGGATATCATACGAAGCATTTTTCCAGTCACGAATTTATATTTTTCGTTTGTTTGTAAAATAACAAATGAAATATTTCTTTCATCCGCACTGAACAAAATTTATAGTAATTCTAGCTATTCCTGTAGTTAAATAAGAAATTTATTAACCATATATTTATAGTAATTTTAACTACATTTATTCTTATTCCAACTACTTTCATGATTGAGTCAATTAAAAATTATAAAATTAGTGCCCTAATTTTTTTCGGTTCATAAACTTTAAGATACTTTTAATATATTCTATCAAAAATAGACACGTTTACTTCGTAGTTGTGTGACAAATGTATACAGTTACATTCTTCGACGGTATTTACAGATTTTTGTTGTTCACACAAGAACAGGGACAGATTTTTATCTAAAACACAGCTGAAGTTGAATTAATGAAATTGCCAGACGCGCCCATATTTAGAAAATCTTCTGTAATATAGAAACATCGTGGAAGTAAACGCGAACATTTAAACGCTCTTTTAAAAAATAAGTTTCTAATTAAAATGAAATTTTAATGTGTCATTAAAATGAAAATGAGTGATTTATGAGAAAAAGTGGCATCATCGCCCACAACGATAGCCATAAACTACACACCGAGGGAAAAGGAATCTAGTAATTACTGTAATACGGAATATGACAAGTCGAGATAATCATCCATTTATGAGAAGACACATCTATAATGTTTCGTAAATATTACTAAACGTTGTGGGAGTTATTTTTTTCTCCTACGGATCCTACCATTACATATTTTTGATTATTTATATTGAAATTATACTGCAAATGTGACATAAGTATCATTTCATTTCTAACATAAACTTTTTACTGCGAATGTTGTTGTGTTAAAGAATTTGAATTTGCTCAGTCGTTATGTGAGTGATATAACAATAATTAGCCTATTACGAACATCGTTTTTTGTTTTTTGTGACAGCAAGACTGTAAAGAGTTTCATTTTCAGATTATTTTTGAAAATATTCTTCATTAAGAATCTGCTATTGAAAAAAACAGAAATTTTATAAATAAATTTTTTCGTTATTTTTCCCAACAGTTTGAATAAAACTGTCACTATTTTCTAAATATTTCCAAATCAAGATAAAGCACTTAATTAATATTTTAGAGTTAGAGTTAGAGTTCCTTATTTGACGATGTGGGACAGGTCCCCTAAAACGCGAATATAAAATATGCAAAACAGAAAATACAATTTTGCATATTACAACAGTGATAGACTTCTCTCAAATAGTTAAAAAGAAATTAACAATGAAATAAAATAACCAAAAGTAATCAAAAAATGTTTAGCCATTCGCTATGAAAATAATTACTTCCGTCAGAATTCAGGTAAACCAGTACTTGCTGGGAAGAGGAAAAAATACGCTTCTATTTCGCTGCTGGCATCCTACATACTTTCTACGAATTTCTAATAATTCAAAATTGTTGCGTATCTTCTTTGTATAATTTATGAAAAAAATGGGACGGCAAATAGAAAACAGTACACTCAGTATCCATTCGGGATTGACTTAATAACTGCCATTTCGAGTAACAGTCTATATTTCTCCATGTGCATTGAGAGGAAAGATCCGGTGGCGATATGCTGTTGGATTTAATGTCCGCTATTAAACAAAATTCCAATTTTAAATCTCTCGCACGAGATTTATTATGGACTCGTAGCTAACCGACGCAGATCTGGACCGAGATCTCCGGAAAACTTTGATTCCTGGACGAAGTAGTATTAGAGTACATCGTTGAAGATATTTAAAGTGTATCTAAAGTAAGGAATATTAGATTTTGATCTGGTGAATCCATTTTCGTGATACGAATTATATGTATTCTCGACGTCGTTTGGGTCTGACCTATTCTCAGAGCAGAATTCTCAGTCAGCGATCGTATTAATTGCGGCAGCCGGTAATATCGCCGTCATCAAGTGGAGCCGGGTGGCGGCGGTGGTGGCGGTGGTGGGTAGCAAAGTAAGTAGAGAAGTAAAAGAGGCGACCAGACATTAGGTGGGTATCGTGGAATTATACATCCATGGCCTGTAAGAAGAGCGTCGTGCTGTTGCAACGTGAGCCACGCGTCCGTTTTTCTGCATTGTTCGGCGACACATGGATAATAATTTATGACACGGGCTATGCGACGTCTCTCACATATTGTCTCGGAGCAAGCCTCGTTGGGGCGTCGCGACGTCTTCGAAGAATGTCTTCCACGATTCTCGAAACGCAATTCACCCTTCCAGAAACCATAAGCACAGACAGACAAGAAGCCAGTTCGCACAATGCACGTGAACATTCGCTGCGTGCCGGAAGTACGCGTAGGTGTTCTATCTCATCATGGTGCCACCTCATCTCTTGTGTAAATAAATTTACACAACATCAGCTATCTCGTTGAAATTGATGTCTTTTCTTCATGAAACAGGACGTTGTTTTCAGTAAGAAGGTGTTTGACTCTTGTATGAAGCTGTTAGACTCTTGTATGAAGCTGTTATTATGCGCCAGCCAAAGAGTGGAACGAAGTAAATGGAAAAAATGTAATGTTTTTTAACAATAATACGTCGTAAGATCATTATCATTGAGAATATTAGTAGTCCTCGCTGAAATAACGTAGAAATGGTTCTCGAGCAATTAGTATCACAATTACCGAGCTACTTGGTGTTTTCAGAAAATGAGGAATCATTAGTAGACCGAAGGAACTATAATTAATACAGTAGTCAGCCGTTCAGAAATTTAGTAAACGTTATTAGAATGTAGTGCTGGCTGGAATTGGGAATTAGTAATAAAAATTAGCAGACCGTATGGTATTTTCAGAAAATTGGGAGCTATTAGTAAGCGTAAGGGATCATTACCTAAAGTTAGTAACGTGTTGACATTGTTGGAAAATGTAGTAAATGTCACTAAAATGTACGGATACCTGACAAATAATTAAAAATATAAAAATTAGTAGACTACTACCTACGGTCAATTCAGTGAAAATTAGTGAAAAACGTTATTTCGTGGAATAACAGTAATAAATGCTCGGGTATCGAATATTTTAACAATTAAAATAGGTTCGCCGTGAATTTTATAATCCTCAGAAAATCCTGAGAAATTGATTTCATAAAAGCAATTTTTGTCTATTTTTGGGAATAAAATATAGCTTGATTAAAGTAAAGGTACTTTCACCCTAAAAATTTGTTTGCGCAAGAAACCGTAATTTTCAATAAAGTAATACCATGATAATTCAATGAAAAAGTGTCTTAATTAAACATAAAAGAGAGAACATTAACTTACAGTATCTGTACATGATTTTCCTCCGCTCCATTACATCTATTAATTATACGTTACAATTTCATTGATCGCACTTGTAGCGTAATTTAGCAGATCCATAATGTACTTCGTTAAGATGGATTAACGCGCGCGGAGGACCTGGTACCAATTTTTTATACACAACGAATTAACTACCAAATGAATTAGCTCTGTTACGTAACAAAACTAACTTAATGATGGTAATAAGTCTAAATTTTTATTTGCATATTTGTTGCAAATAAGACAATTTCTATGTGTTTTGGATATTTATCTGAAAATTGTCGCGTATAGAAAAAATTCTATGGATTTATATGACGACTGCGTATGGACATTTATGGTACAGTACAGACTACGACATACGTGGCAAGGTTCTATATATAAGTTCTGTGCTTCGATCCTTAATGAACAATGGTGGTTGAATGAAAACTTTCGAGATGAATGCAAATCCGTTTATGCAAGTTATTCTAAGCAGGGGAATTCAACTGGCAGCAACAAAAAGGACTTTAGCTGAGCATTCCTGAATAAATCATAGCGGCGTCAGAACAACACTTTAATTTGTGATACACTGTCGGCATTAATTTCCAAATTTAGCCAGGCCATTTGTCTTTCTAGATGTTCGCATATCTGACACTGTGTTGTTCCGTTAATAAGTACAAAATGTCATACGCTCGAAGATAGCTTGTGCGGAAAAGTAAAGGACAAGTTTCAGCAAAAGTAAGGATACCTATCTGTCTATCAAAGTAAGTCTTCGGGGGTGGCGAAGGCGTAATAATAGCAACAATAACACTTCAGGCTCGGTATAATCAGAAAGATCGTCTTAACTTGCACTGAGTACGTCCCTAACTTATTTCTCTCGCCCTCTCATATTCTCGCTTACTTCTTTCTCATCTTCAATCCGATCTACGATGTTCAAAGCGAAGCGAGTGGGTGGTCGAAAGAGAAACAATCATACACGTGTCCCCGTCATGTTCCTTGACAATAATTCTCATTAACATTTTGCGTACAAAGTTTCAGTTCATATTGCATGGTATGTTGCTTCAAAGAGTGCCCTGACGCGAGGGAATAAATTGCAGACAAAGTATCATGTTGAGTCTAGACTTTTGTGAGATTACTGACAAAAGCTTGAATTATTGTTGCAATATAAACGCGGGATTCTTAAAATGTAGCAGCTTTTTTCTCGGCCAACTTTTAGCTGCGTTGATTGTCCGAAATTATAATATCGAATTTATTGATGATTTTTCTTATTATTGCCCAGACAGATCAAATTGCTTCGCTTTAAATATGTCATCGATTCAATAGCAAATTACTGCCTATTTTCCGCTAACTGATAATGTATTTCTGTTTCTGTCTTTTCATGTGTTATCGCGAAAGGGCACATTTGTGGAACACTAAAAATACGATTGCCAATATACAAAATCTCCAGTCAATATTAAAATATAGTGGCAGTATAGGACAGCGCATCAAACATTCACGCTTCAACTCTGCAGATTTCTTGTCCTCTTCTATGTTACGTTCATGGCTCAGGGGTTAGAGTCGAGGGTTTCCTCTCCGTCGCCAGTACCTATTATTAATTTTGCAATATTCCTTACTATAAATATTACAATTAATCGATACCTTATATTGTAACGTATACTTATTGCACTGATTTGACCTCATAACTCTGATATGATATTTGTAGTGAAAAGCACAAAGTTAATAATATATGTACCGACTAAGAATTTCGGGTGTCCACGGCTTATCTATCAAAAGTATCAAAAATAAAAATCTCTTTTTATAAAAGTTGAGATCCGTTAGAAAAGTAACAAAGATGAATGGTAAAATGAACTATAATAATAATAACGAAAATTATAAGAAAATGTCGAAAATATGAAAATATTTTTTACGAAAATACGAAAGTGGTAAATACAAATAGTTACTATAAAGCTAAGATATGGGTACTATTAATTTTCTATGCATATCTATTTTTTTGTGGCCAATTTTCTAATTTTACAATACCAACGCACGTTTGTCATTTTGTCTCACCATTTTCATTATTTATAACGAGCACTTTTACAATTTTTAATTGTGTGCTCCCACTAAATATTACCTTTGCTAAATGTCTGTTAAATCATATTATAATTACTCAAATTTATGCCATTTTTCGTAGCATTTCAATTACAGAGCTACTATCTGTAATAATATGAAAATAAATACTCGGGTAATTCAAATCCAATTACGTTTAATTTTGACTCCATCAACTTTGCAAGCGCTGGTGAGAAATAACCTCATATTGAATGGACAAAAATCCCCAGAATAATCAGTCCAGCTATGGAGGAATGTTTAGATTTGCCATGACGTCATTTTAATTTCATTAGTGTGCGTTGAAAACACAATGCACGTTCCGTAGCGTGATCTACATGATTTCAGGCATTTCCAATCTACTGTACTCGATAATTTATTGGAAGTAGTAACCATCAAGAGCTGGCGAGATATAAATGGCTATCATTATACAACAGGCTGATTGCTAGTATATAATGACGTCCATCGATCGAGGTAAACCTACCAGTACACGTGGATGTTTTGCATATCTAATATAGACGGAGGTAGACAAAATGTAATACATATTAGATGCAAAGTTATGTTTCCTCTCGTTTTATTATCAAAGTGTTACGTTGTAACTTTATCGGTAGATGTTGAATTGTGAAAAATCACGATAACGTTACAAAATTCGCTGGATAGAAGTAGCTAGACAGTATTGTAATCGAAATTATTTCCTACACCGTCAAACCTGCCATGACATGGCTGATCCCTGCTGATCTATGTTGCAGGAGTAGGTGTAACGTAGAGAAATTTACGTATTCCTCGTGCAGATGTTTGCTTTATAGGTAGGATGGCTCCTAAGGGACCGCTAATCAA
This sequence comes from Gasteruption jaculator, assembly GCA_949825005.1. Lineage (NCBI taxonomy): Eukaryota > Metazoa > Arthropoda > Insecta > Hymenoptera > Gasteruptiidae > Gasteruption > Gasteruption jaculator. The sequence goes on along the minus strand of OX463763.1, from coordinate 16,180,773 downwards.
GCCACCTTTAAGGCGTTTCCTCTATTTCCTTTTTCATGAAACGCAGGTACCCTGAAAAGCTTCAGTTGCTTAAATTATTGCGTCATTGTTCAGCGCCCGAGTAGGAACTGCATCAGGCAAGAGAGCGTCTAAACAAAAGTTTCGTAGACAACTCCATTTTCGTAGCCAGCTTTTTTAAATATAGTATGAAGAATGAAAGTAATCCTATGTCCTCCAGGGCGTGTCTCTGGAAGACGCATTAAAGCAATGGTACATAGTCATATGTAGGAAGATATACCTACGCTTCGCGGTATGCAACGTCATTGCCATTGTGACCGAAGTGTACGCGACACAGGCATGTGACATATCGCGCACCTAAGATTTACTGGTAACACCCACATGGCAGATGCATGCAACTACGCGAGACGACTTGGATTCTCAAACTGGAACGCGATTTCTTTGGTATATGCATGTCTGTCTACCAAAGATAAAGTATGGCTAATGTATTTCTCCACGTATTTAATAAACCACCGGAAAAAAATTTCATTGTAACGCTGCTGGGTAATTTACGGAAACCCACAATTTCGTACAGTTCACTTTTATTAGCTCTATCGCTTCAGTAACGCCGTTTCCCTGGCAATCCTTATAGGCATCAAGATTACGAGCTTCATAAATTTCAGACTGTCTTCAACTCCGGAGAGATTTTCACCGGGGCAAATTAACACCTCGTTATAGGTCAAACGTTAACGAAAGCACCCACTAAACGTCACTCGTCGAGTCTCATAAATACCGAAGAACATATACAGTGGTAGGGACTCAAGTGGTTGCGAATTACGAAGAAATGCGTGTTCGTAAAAACTTTTAGTCACGAGGTGTGAGAAAAATATCGCGTATACGTAGCGAATTTCAATAAAATATATATACACTTGAGGTTTTGGTTTACTTAAACCACGGATGATATTTCACGGTACCTCTTGGAGAGCCTATGATAATGTATCTAATAATGAAAATAATGTAAGAGATCACTAATGGCCCAGAATGGCACTCGCAACAGCTTTATCGATGTAAACAACCGCTAAACTCTGACGGCGTTGCACCGTGCCAAAGTGCCGTAGTATTTTTGGAAGACGTTCACGGCTTATAAGCGTCAGTATAACCGCCCTCGCTTGATTCACGCAAACATTTGATCTTTTATTTCAGGAGATTGCAATTGTATGGCTATAACAAATGACAAATGGAAAAATAAATTTTGCGTGTTTTTAGCTAATTTCACATTTTCGTAAAAGAGAGTGAGTCGACATAAATTTCAAAGCACGTACGAACACGCCATCGGGATGTTTCTCGAAGGGAATTATTATTTGCATTAATCACGGAAGAATCCCAAAACCACTTAATTTTGAAAGAATTCATTTGCATTCTTAACATATGAATTCATGTTAATGACATTTGCATCCTTAATATTATGCTTCAATCGTATATAAACATAAAATTATTAAAAGAATTTAATTTTTGTATTTTTGTGTAAAATTTAATTCTGTTAGCAAAACTGCAAATGTTGCTTCGGTTATTAGGTCACTTCTTTTGCTACAGCAGCACCCTCTGGGGTAAGTATGTCTTACTAAAATAAGGCTCTTGTTTTGTGTACGATTGAGTTTTATATTTTTTTTACGCTGTGGTTACCGTTAAAAAATGAAATAAGTAAAGGAATAACGCTTGGAGTTCAATTTTTTTACCATAGGATTTGGTAAAAATGACATCAGTGACTGATTCGATATAAAATAATAGTAGCGAAAAAAAACACAAATCTGTATCAAATGTATTTTAGATTTCAAACTCCTGATTAACATGTTCCGAAAATTGAGTAACATCATCCCAGAAAAGTGAAATGTTCGAATAAATCTAATTATCGCAAGACCTGCAGAATAATTTTGCATCTTCGCAATAACTGGAAATCTTTCTTGGAGGTGTTTTGATAGCATACATTTTCCATACACAAAATTCTAAGATTAAATGACACTCATTATAATTAAATTCAAACAAATGTTACTACGATCGAGTTTGATCTACATACGCTGGATATATATACTTCAGGCTTAGAAATGAGACAACCTGGAATCTTCTCTATTCTAAACTTTACGTTTTAGTGTTAAGTGTATTAAAGAAAAAAGTACTTGTAGGCTAAAATCATCTACCCACTCTTACATCTCGAGTTCATGGAATGCACATTTTCAAAACGGTAGAATGTGTGGATTCTAGAGCATTCCGAGTTACGTAAGTTTATGAAGGAAGTAGAGGGAGTGATATGTAGCGGACGCTTTTATATGAATAGACAAATATACGAGCGGATGAATGGATTGACTAACAGTGAGACAACATGACAAATATATTAATAATTTTTTGAAAATACGCTTGGAAAAATAAATACTCGTAATCCTCCAAAGGCTAATCCGATTTGTCACATATCTCTCTTAAAGTTGGATGGGTATGTTTTTTGTGGTTTTATTAAGTTGTATATTTTTATCATCTACGTAGTTTTGTACCTTCTCACGCTTTTAAATTGTGTTATAAACAGCAAATTTGGTCGCTCAGTTTACAAGATTTCCAAAAAATTGTCATAATTAATTTTGTCTATGAAAATGGGATTTCTATTTTTTTTCGTTCCATTATTCAAAATTATGATATCTTTTATGCATCTTAATAAAAATTTATTACTTTTAATGTTTTAGTTTCCATGTATGTCAACAGAAAATGGCAGTTCACTTGCGCGATATAAGCAAAAAGTTTAACACAATTTAATAGCTCGATTTGTTTTCACATTTTTATAATTTCTTAAAATCTCAAAATTTAAGTTCTCGGCAAAAGTCTTCGACTTTAAATGACTGTAAAATAAAATAAAGTTTTCATATTTTTACACATGTTTTTTATGATTATAGCGCCAACAATTCATATTTCTTCGAAGGACAGTTTTTTAAGAAAACCGAAAACATCAAATTATTAATTTATATTCTCTACTTGTGTTTCAAATATTTTATAACATTGTTAATTGATGTTTTACATGAAACTACATTTTCTACTGGTTAATCGACGTGTTTCATTCACAAAGAATTTCTTCCCTAACGTAATTATTTCTACAAATGAACATTTATAACATGATTTTGCATGTACGCAATTATTAAATATTCAACGATGTACTATAATTCTTGCTACTATTTTTATCAATCAGTTTTTACTTTCACAATCGATTTGAAAGTAAAACGCGAAGGAGAATCTTTCCTTAAATCAATATTTCCCTACCAGATGTACTACCACACGCGTCCATTTAAACTGAAAAAATTCATGCAGGAACTGAAAGTGAATTAATAAACACTAATAACTGGCAAACATTCGTTTGCGTCGAATCGGCAAAGTGGGTGTACTTCTTTGTTTGTTTATTTATGTGCTTTTTGCAAGTAATGTGCGTTACGTCATGCCGTATTCTATAAGCTACGATCATTGTTTGATAATAGGATCAATAATGGATACTCGTATGCGACATAAAGCTAAAGCTGCCTAACACAATTTATGAGCCGGTTTAATATATTGTATTAAAAATAAAAAAAAGCAATCTAAGATATCGTTTTAAGACTTGTTTAATTGATGTCTATAGTGTTCTAATTAATTTCATTTGTTGGATACAGTTAAAAAAAATAGAATTTCCAAATAAATATCAATTGAGATAAATCGGAAAATTGAATACCTGTTTGATTCCAAAATCTCACTTTGCGAAATTTTTAACCACGAAAACAAAATCATGTATATATTTTTAGATTATGTTTTTGATTTCTTCAAAATACATTAGAATTAGTTCGTAGCGGGTTACTATATATAGCAATACAGTATTTGTTCGCCTTGCAACTATATGCGTCGCCATTTATAGATTACGTATGCCAAGTAGAAATTTCTGTAATGACGTCATACCTGGAGGGAATTTTCCGGGAAAGGATTTATGCTTTCAAATAAGAAACATTTTGCGACTTTACTACTTGTTCAGTTTCTTAATGTGACAAAAGGTGCAAGATCTTCATAGTATGCGTGCTTGTACGTTATTGATTATTATTAACATTTAATAAGCATCGATTTTAAATGTTCGAGTACTAAAGGGCGCGATCGCGCTTCTTCTGTTCCGTGTCCAAAAATCTTTTGTAACATGGAAAAATTCGTGAAACATGGAATGAGATGACCATTAATTCGCTGCTTGGCAACTTTCGATTTGGAAACAACAAAGACCCGTGGCACCCAAACGGTTAAGAAAAAAGCTTTCGTGCCATTGACGTAAGAAAATAGTTGCTCGATTTCTTGGTATTCTCGAGAGTGAATTATATGTTATATATAGTACTATATGTATATTTTACCAGAAGTGTATAAAAACAGATAAGAACCACCATTTTTGTCAAACACGTCAAGACCAATTGCATGGTCAGTTATAGTCAGTTATATTTAACCATAACGGTTTAGCATCGACTGGGCTTCCGTGCCGATGGTGTAAAAAAATAGTGACGCGGCTTCACGATATTCGCAACTGTGAATTATAATTTTGTATATAGTGAATCAACTAGTTTTTGCTTGGATGCAGTCGCGCGTACAAATTACGAGGGTCGTTACCATGGTCCTCGCTATTATTGTCATCGGTGCATATGCGCGGCTGAGACGAATTTGAGTTACATTCATCGTCGTGCCCGCCCGTTCACGAGGACCATGACGATTCATAGTCGGCGTCCCATTAACGAGGAAGCTCCTTCAGGCTAGCCACTGTTATTATAGCTGCTCATAACAGTTACCGCGGCGTTGGCAAGAACAGCACATCTTGTACCTTACCACACGAAAGACTGGACTATGAGGCACTAGCATTCAGTCTATTTTGAACGGCGTGTCGCAAACAGCGGCACCCCTTGTATCGTAAGTGCTACGTGCACTAGCCACGCAATTAAATTACACTAAGAATCAGATTCTTCTTTTGCCTCCTCGTCGTTGTCTTTTGAAAATATAGCGATGCACAATTTTCGGACGCTGAGAATGATCTCTTTTCGCATTTTGCTCTTATTCGGGCGACAATCTTCATCATCTTTCAAGGGTCTCTCTCCTCGGGGAGACAAGGCTGAATAAGTGAGTGCGTATAGCAAACTGCAAAAGAGAAAAACCTGAACGCCAGACAGTGGAGGGCGTGGGAGATACATTTATAAACTCCTATATATGTTAACTCGGAATCGCGTGATTTAGTAGCCACAAAAGAAAGTCTGAGCAAAGTCGTTGTCGTTGTCGTTGTCGTCTGCACTTTGCAGACACCACACGATACCTTTCGAGAAATTAACACCCCTTCTAACCCTTCAATTCTCCCCCTATTTAAAAGACATCGCGCCATTAACTGGTCTGGCTTGATGCGCTTTCCTAAAAATAATACGGAAAAAGAATTTTACTTGAACACCATTATCCTTCACGTGGGGGTGAGAGAACATGCATGTCAAGATCCTCTTTGAGACAACGCCTCGGAGATTTCGGAGGCGTGACGTTTCGATGCTTATTGGGAATCAAAGCGTGGGATGTGCAAAGGCGGAATTTAAAAACGTCGAAATACGAAGTACCATGTTTTGAATGCATAGAATTTTGAAGCAGTGCATTCGTCATTTCTAAAATAATTTCATCTTTATTCGAAGCATTCGTTCACTTTCTTTTAATCCTGTGTGGTTTTTACTTCTATCGAGTGACAACTTGAAAGCATTTAGGACTCTCTGAGGGATTCTTTGGAATCAGAGTCGAAGAGAGCTCCGATTGGTCTCGATTCAACTTTCAAATTTAGCAGGTTCTGAATTATAATTTTTTTATTTCAATTTCAATTTTTTAAAGTTTTGAAATTTAGCAATGTTTCAACAATTTCATTAAAGGCGAATTCGAAAAATGAATGAGAAAAACCAAGAAAATTCTTGACGCAGAAACTAACTTTTATTGAATCTACTTCGACAGCAGCGACCTCTGGTTTAGTTGAATCTCATTAAATCGAAGCTCTTCTTTTGTGTTCAACTTTTACCTTTCTTACACTTCAGAACTCCAACTCCTTGCATGTATCCATTAATTCAATACAAGATCAATTTAACATTAGGAATTACATTAACTTAAAATCCTTTATTTGCGCATTTATCAGATAAAAAAGTGCTTTTGTTACCAGAACAACGTGATAGCTTTATTTCACAATATGGTTCAGAGACTGTAGAATGAACTGTGCATTATTTCGCTTCATAATACTTGCCTTCAAAAGTTGAATCAAAATGAAATATTGTTTCAAGTTTGTGAAACGGCGAATGGTTGAAAATAGTATGACAATTGGTACGGTTCCACACGATTTCATGTTAATAAAGAGTGTGTAAACGTGCTGTGTACCCGGAAACGTATCATCGTGCAGAGAAAAGAGCTTTGGACGACTCACTAACTGCGAGTGTCGCGGGTGTTTTGACGAAAGAGAATTGGGTGCTTTGTAGAAGCCGCGTTCCAGCCAGCAACTTCCATTATTTCCTCGCGTATTGTAATACACTTGTCAGATTCCATTAGGCTAACAAATGTATGCATATATAATCCACGCTACAATCTCCTTCTCCTTTATGAAAGAGAAAGAGAGAATGCGACGCTAGCGTCTATTTCGCGCCACATTTCTCAACGAGTATTCATACTTGCCGGCCACTTTCTTTCACTGATTCCGTTATTCCGTTATTCATTAGCTTTTACCATTCTTTTTTGGAAGCTTATAAATATTGAGGAGTAAGTTTAGTTATTATATATAGAAACGCTTCAGTTCTTGGGACGACGTGGAAGGAATTCTCATTGTTTCAAACGAGGCTTTCAACTTTTCGCATTTCGGTCTTCGTGCATTTAGGTGTAGGTTTCCAAAATTGAAGCACGTGAAAATCACGCAGTTTGTTCCTTTGTGGTTGTATCTTTCGTCTTTTGCTTTTACGTTTCTATTAATTACTTTTCTGTGTAGGTAACCATTCTTGCATTCAGAAAAGGAAGCTCGTGAAAGTGAATTAATCCAGAAATTGTGTCGCATATTTAACCCCCAAATTTAACCTCTTCCCTTGCCAGAGTTAGGGTTGGAATTATTTATTTGACGTTTTGAGACAAGTTCCCTAAAGCGTGGATTTGAAACTTAAAATCAACAACAGTGTATTTAATTATATGGTAATTAACACTTTACCGACCGGTAGCGCGGAAACAAACCATGCCCTTCTCACCGGCCTTCTCAGCCACAGTTCAAATAAAGTCGATTAATCGACTACCGGTCGATAAGTGTTGGCGACAAAAAGTCGATTAATCGACTACCGGTCGGTAAAGTGTTAATTATAAGATAGAAATAAATAAATAAAGATTAAAATTAGATTTAAAAACGTAGTGACTTCGTATCAAATTCAACAATGTTGAAGTAAACATTCGAAAATTATCAATATGGAAAAACATTTGAAGTGAAGACTTTCTCGTTACGTTATGTTGAACCTTAAACTCCATTTTTTTTTCACTCCGTAGCTATTAAACTAAAATTTTGGGAAATTTTCTCGCAACTTTCGAAGCATCAAATCTTGGACTAAAAAACTTTTACTGATTCATGTCCAAACTCAAATAGCATTTGATATGTTTCTCGGTTGTCATCTGAATCATTTAACAGGTCAACTCGGAGAAAGATGAAGGAGATATAACAGGGGAAACACATCGCCCGACATCTCCCATGCTTTTATATGGGAAAAACAATCAAAATTCTGAAACAGGTAAGGCGTGTTACAAAGTTACGAATTCCGTTCCGCGTTCAACGTCTCGGCTCGTGGTACGCATTCGTAAATCTCTCGCGAGGCTACAGCCTGCAAGCATTACGTTGATGCACTATTTATAAACATGTGACATCGGCCGAGTGGTTAGGTGCGGGTGGCCAAGCGAAACAAAATCATCATCTTGGTTGTTGAGTTTCTCTGTCATTCCTCCAGTAAGTAGTCCAGCTGCTCTCTGCGCTATCCTTTTTTATTTCATTCGCAGTCAATTTAATACCATCTTAGTATACATTATGTACTTAATATCTGGTTGACTCCCTTGCGTTTGTCTGTTTGCAGCATTATATTACGTCGTTCCGCGGGAAATTCCCACGAGAGATATGATTCTTAGTGACACTCGAAATACGGACGATTCGACGCGGGTACATCCAAAAAGAGCGTGTCGTCGCTTCCTTCGTTCCACCTGTTCCATCTCGTTACCATACAGCTATCTCAAACTTGTATCATCACTTTTATGACACCACAGCTATAGCAGCATGTAGGGATGAAGTATTCCAACGAGAGTTTTTCCATGAATGTTTGCGCCAGTTCATCCAGACTTTTGGGAACTGAATCTAGGGATGCACGCAAAACATGGTCATGTAATTTAGGAGGGTTTCTGATTTATTTCTACAAGTGACGTTACTGAGACTGGACGAAATCTATTTAGTTTAGTCCAACAGGAAATTTATAAGCTCCTCAAAAAGAAGTCAAGTTGAAATAAGAAATAGAAATGTGCAACAAAAGTATATTTGTTGTGTATTTTAGAAGCTATTACTTGTAATCAGTATATTTTTGAACTTCTCTATGCTTGTTTGTCAAGTTCAGGAATCAACTGGGGACAGGTAGGTTTTAAAAAATTAGCAAAGTTTTTTCACCTTAACTAAGATTTTTTAACTGTCATATTTCACATTGTTTTCTGAAACTACAATAGGGATTATAGAAAATTATCTAAAACATATAAAGGATTATTATTTAAATATTGATTTCACCTTCTTAAAAAAAATACTTCTCGGAATATTTCTCATCCGTTCGACCCTTTTCGATGAAATCTACACAGGGATGATGAAAGAAAGCATGGCAAGAGTCCAAGCCATACGTTAAAATATTAGATTCGATGCTATGGAAGCCGTACCAGACCTGTACCATATTTTCATACCAATAGAGAAATGCCAGTCAATTACCAGCAGTAATCGCAAATCCAACTGTTAATCGGAGCGATAACGCAATCACATTTATTACTTCAACCCGGAAACACCACATGATATATCACCATTCCTTTCCTTGAGTATCCAGTTATTATTTTTTATCTTTTTCGGGACTGTAAGGTAATGTATTGCTTATCCGCCACTATCACCAAAAGCAACGCTTGACTAATAGTAAGGCGACAGGTTCGAAATCAATGCTAAGTGTATCGACAAAAATACCCACACTGTGATTATCACAAAGAGTACCGCAAACGGTGCCTACCGTGTAGATCATATTTCTCGCGAGCTTCTGCTTTCTTTATACGATGCAACCTCTCGCCACGTGTATAGTGAGACGTTGAAAACCAAGTGCATTAATCTCCTGCGACGTTACGTTAATGTAATCATTTAATAAGTCCGACCGGCAAGCTTTATTAACTGCGGGGGCTCTCATCGGCATTAATTCACTCTTTGCACCATCTCGGGGAAAAAGCTACTTTTCACTTTGTATATCAGAGATCAGGAGTGATGTTATGGGTACAATAAAAACAATTTACAATATTTCATTAAGATGAAATACATATATAAGCTTTCGTAGCATTAGACACTTTTCAAAGTGCCCAGAAATAAAGAAGCAAAGCGTCGAAATAGATGGAGATTTCAGAGTTGTTTGTCGCCGTTCTAATTTTGATCTAAATCCACCATTTAGGAGAAAAAGGAAGTTACTATACTGACGTGTGGAGAAACGAAATACGAACGTTCCGGGAAAACTGAAAATCATTCCAGTCACGATTTAGTTTTCCATAGCGAGCATTTTCATTAAATTGAATTTTACAGGTTTTAACAAAAATAAAATTAATACCGCCGGAAGAGGGTTAGAATTGGATGGAATCATTCCCAAAAATAACGGTTATTAATTTTTTGGAAAATTTATAGAAAAATATTGTATACAGAAACACGTTTTATTTGTAAAAAAAATTTGATTGACATAAAAAATTGTTTATACAAAAATGTTAGGTATTGAAATGGAAAGCAGACATCGAGAGTGATAAGTTTAGCGAGCTTAGTTTGGATAAATAGCGGCAACCGCACGTGACAGATCTCGCCGCACTTTTTATCTTAAACGATCTGAGAAGCAGCCTGTTGTCGATCGAGTTTGCAGATCTCCTTGCCAATGGAAACGACACCGCATGATTGCTATAACAGAAGAGAGCACGAAAGGGGAAAAGGGTGAGGATCTATTACATTGGCAACGGCCAACAAAGGAATAACAAAGGTACACCGATAACAACGCCGTCACTTATCTGAAAATTGTCATCGATCTGTGGATATTTTTTGGCATTTCGATGCGGCGTCAGTCAAATTTTCGTTGTAGCAGAGAAAATACGATGAATTGTACGGAATCATAAAAAAAATTCTTGTGTAGAGGAATTTAGTTCAATAGTTTGGGGTTTGAAAATTTGTGTCAACGTATTTGACAATAACAATTATTATTAGTGATTTGTGAAATTGTAAACTAACAACATGGGAAGACTGGTACCCAAGATGTCTGCTCTGGTGGTCTCTGCCATAAGAAATCTTCGCGAGGTTCAGGGCTCGACCTCCAAGGAAATCATGAATTATATCATGTCTCAATGCAATTCACCGGACCAAACGATTCAAAGACAGGTTTGTATGTTTTATTAGAATTCGTAAATGAATAGAGTTGAATACTCACGATTTTCATTAATTTTTTCAAGTTTTGTGCGCAGCTGTTTTTAACGAACATCTTGTTTAAAAATAACAATTAAAATTCATTATTTTTGCAATTGGACATTTTTTTTGTTATTTATTGCAGGCAAAAAGGAAATTACTACTACTAAAGCAAAAACAAATGTGAATAAATTTCTAACTATTTCCTGTCATATCTTGACAAACTTCATTTTAATTAATTATATTAAAATTCGCAAAGTTATTCATTGGATTACATAGTTACTAAAAGAATTGATTTGATTGGATTGATTTATAAGCATTAATCGGAAATTTCATAATTTATTCCTGTTTCTAAAAAAATAATACTATTGTCTGAAGAAAATTGATTATTAATTTTGTTACCTTTCATCATACAGTTAATCGATAGTTTTATCAAATCTAATGTTTTTCCTCTAATGTTTCGATTACAAGTCGCGATTTATTCCTAGCACTTACTATAGATTTTCAAAGTGCATTACTCTTTCAATAAACCTTTGTTTGCTCATACGTCATATATTTCCAGCCAGTGATCGCAATTTTATTTAACGTCAGTTTCTGTGGAAGCTGCAGTTCATTTTGGTACATTTGTAAAATTGAAAAAGCGACGAGTATTCACTGACCTAAATCCATGTAAATTAGTTTGACGATTTTGTGCGAAAGGCGATTAAACAAATTTAGAGATTCAAAATGGGATATTGAAGAAACAAATCACTTGATATGATGATATTAGTTGGTTTCAGCACATTTTGGTTTTCCATCTGGTGTATATTTCATTTTATAAATAATTTCTTCATAAAATAGGAAATTATTTAATTAACTTTACACAATAATTTATTTCCGCATAAAATTGTCTTGAATTTCTCCCATGGAACAAACTTTTCTATTGTAATTTTTCACAACACTGTAACATTTTTTAGGTTAATTCTGCACTAAAACGGGGATTGGAATACGGTGTTCTAAGACGGCAACAAGGCTATTATAGCTTGAATACCATACCGCCGATATTACCAGCCCAAAATACGATTCCTAGTGATCGTGCGCGAAAAGTCAAACGTAAAACTCAACGTAAAATGAAACGTAACCAACAGAACGTTCGCAGGAATCTAAAAACGAAAAATCCTAAACTCAAACTTCACTATGAAGTTAGTATAATTTCATTCGATACTTAAAAAATATAAGAAAATGAGACTTTCCCGAAAGCTTAGAAATTTTAACTCCAAGTAAAATTTTATAAATATGTAGAAAAATCTACTTTCAAGAAGAAAAAAAAGAAGTTTCACGTTTTGTCACGTTACTTTAAAAAAAAATACGTAATACGTATTTTTCTTATGAATAGAAGGAAAAGTTCAAATTCTCAAAATATTTCTGTAATAATTAATCTTTAAACCTAGGTAGCAAATATATCATAAATATTACTCCTACATTTCGAAGTAATTTGTGCATAAATGCCTAAAACTTCTTAGGCTAAATTTGGACGCGCCTCTCGAGAGCGACATCTACCCATGGATGCAGCATTGGGACTTCCATCGATATCCAATAGACCCTATTACGAGGAAGAACGGGACAACGATGAAGGCATAGAGGAAAAGGAACCCCGAAGTGACAGCAAACAAAGCCAACGCAGTCAGGGCAAGCAAAGCGAACGTAGTCCGAGCAAACAGAGTCAACGTAGTCAGGGCAAACAGAGTCAACATAGTCAGGACAAACAGAGTCAACGTAGTCAGAGCAAACAGAGTCAACGTAGTCACAGCAAACAGAGCCGACGCAGTCGGAGCGGGCAAAGCCAACATAGTGGTGACTTATCCGCTCAAAGTAGCGAGCACGAAATTGCCGTTGACGAGGAACCGCAAAATATGTAATGAAAAATCGCAAGTAACGTTTATCACCATTTTGTAACTGCTTTGGTTAATTTGAAATTGTATGTTTCGAAAATACATATTTTTGCTAAACTGTTATAAGTGTCCATACATTCCTTCTACATTTCCATAAGATCATAAACATGCTAATGAAAGCGCCGGATTGCGTGGGAGTCAAAACGATAATGTGAGGAAAGGCGAAGAGTTCCAAAAGAGTGTCATAAAAAATATTAAACATAACTATAGGTAAAATGGCCGCAGCGTGGTATTCGCGTGAATGGTTGGCTCGTACATATATTGTGAAAACTCATATACATGTATGGAGTGACAATTATGAAAAAAAGGTCAAATGAGTTTTACAAGGCAGTTCTACATTTTACCTGCGATGATCATTATATCAGATAATGAAACCAGGTTTTCTTGCTTTTTTTGCGGATATTTATAGTACCATTGCATTTTAATATATGTATATGTTTAATATATGTATAGTTAAATATGATATAAGTGTACAGTAACTTTGCATTACGATCGTTTACAATCTCTAGGTAGCATTGCGTCTTTCTCTTTTTTTTTGTATTCTTGCAATTTGTATGGATACCTTTTAACACAACCTGTCCGTTAATACATCGGCGCCTTGATATTATACGGGTATAAATATTCACTTGCACAAGGAAAGACTAACGAAATGTGCGACAGTATAACATCATGCAGTGACACTTTTGAGTGCGCAAAATGAATGGATTTTGTCTATATAGAAATCTTCGCTCGAAGTTCAATAAAATAAGAGGGAGATAGAAGCAAAATCTTATGGCACCAAATTGGCGTAGCTATATCGGCAAATAAATACGTGTAAATTATGTGTTTATACGCGTTGAATCTATATAATTCCGTGCCCACCAATTACCGTGGAAAGCAAACGAATTTGACAAGTATACACTCGCATCAAACTACTGTTACTGTTTTTTATTTCCGCTGAAATATTTTGATCGTTTCTACACGTTTTAAATGATCAGTCGATTTCGGTTTATATTTAATACACAAAATATAATACACAAAATTTACGATCTTGTACAAATGCAACACCAAATTTGAACATTACTTTTTTTTAACTCGAAAGTTATATCAATGTTCAGAACCTTTCTTTTGTATGGTTCATTAATTTTCCAGGAAAGTTTAAAGCTAATGAAGAATAATTTTAAATGTCAAAAATGGCATTAACAAACTCATTTCTACGGATAATTAGTCGTGTAAGATCGATTGCACGAGGTAATTATAACGAAATCAGAGCATAAGTTATTGAAAAACATATGTTACCGGAAAAGTTATGTTTGCTTTGGAAGTTGAGTATTTTGACATTATTAAAAACAGGTTTCTTTATAAAAAAACATTTGTTGGATAAGATTTTGTCGAAAATTTCAAATAATCAATCCGAAAAGCGTCATTTGTTTATCGATTTGATCTTTCTAAAAAAAAAAAATGAAGGTGCTAAAAATGGAGTTAGCAACTTTATTTCTAGGGGTACAGTTTTATAGTAGTAGGTAATAAAATGAAAAAAGGAGAAAGATAAGTTTCTGCTTCCTGTTCTTTTACGTGCGCGTTGATACAAACATTTCCTTTAACGATTCGAAATTGTACAGTTTACGTAATGATTTCACTTAATGGATATATACAAGTAGAGTAACTATCAGAATCTAGTTGAAATAGTCATAAAGTGATAAACTAAAAATGAGAATTCTCAAGATTCCTATTATAGAAAAGACATGTCACGCTATGTTTCAAAATAATGAAACCACTATAAAGACCAATCAAATTCGTACGCTGTGATCGTTTCGATGCCAATTTCATGTTAATTCTAAAGTTCAAACAAAATAATGAAAATAATGAAAACAAATAAAAATTGGAATGCATAAACATCTATTGGGTATAGATTATTTAATTAAACAATTTCTATAATTATAATCGTACCAAAATTCTATCTGAAATTTCTAAAAAACAGGATTTTTGCGGAAAAATTATTTTTCTCATCAAATTTATCTGGAATTTCAATAATGAAAATAAATTTCTGGGAAAAAGTAGATTCGAAAAATCGAATTTTTTCAATAAATTCCAATTTATAGTGTCTTACGATTTTACATTTTTTAAATATTTGTACTTATATTTAGAATTTTTTGATAATTTGTATTACTATCACTTCTAACAATTTGTGCAAACCCATTTTCCGCGCCTATTAATGGATAACTAATCTATTTTACATTTCTTAAGAGCCATTCTCTAACCTATATCTTCCTTAGGCCTTTCTCTGAATCCTTTAACAACCAAATTGTCAGAAATTTGTGCAGTGAATGAAAATGCAGTCAAGCACGACATATCTCACCCGTGATCTTACCATTTCCATTTGTCATGATTTAATCTCCGACTTCAAGAAAGTCAACACGAGGTCTTACTTTCTTTCTAACCTTCTATAAATAATTACTAGTAATTTCAAAGCATTAAGTAATTTACAGATAAATGTCTCGCATTTGTTTGCACAATACGTCCGTGCATTTGTATCCCACTGTATTCCAAACGTCAATAAACGTACACTACAACAACTAAAAAAAAAAATCTTAATTGACAGGTCTTAAATATTAACGGTATTGGAAGCTTGACCTTGCGTCCACAATACATGGACTCAGTTAGCGTAATAGCTACTGTGGTGAATTTGCAGTTAGACGTTCTTTTTTTCAAGATCATTAGATAAGAGTACATGTTAAATGACTCCCTTGTGAAAAGTTTCTTAATATGGACATTAGCCGTTAGGCAGACATTAATATAAACCGATGAATTCCTGGTGCAGAGAATAGAGAGCAGTTAGATCTTAGTGTTGTGGTCACGCGGATCCCTACGGGACGTCCTGATACCAGGAATCGGCACTCTCTCTCAGTGGGGATTGGTAAATACCACTAATCACTTCTCGATCCTCTCTAACCCGTCTTGACCCCCCTGAAACGCAAGAATTATTACCACTCGCTTATTCAAATATATTCTAGCAGGATTTCCCTACAGCAGGATCCTTCCATACAACGATTTCCGTCTAAAGTTTAGGACACTGTTACAAGTAATGAGTGTCATTAGTAACCGTTTAGTGCCAAGCGGCGTGACTGCGCTTCTTCTGTCTCGTGTCCAAAAATGCCAGCATTTTTGAAATACGGAATAAAAAGAACGCTAAATGCCGCTTGGTAATTTTGAATTTGGAAACAACAAAGACCCATGGCACTAAAAAATGGTGGTACTTAAATAATTATTAATGAAGTTTCGCATGTGATTGGGAAACAAAGAGAAGTTATCGATTGATTTTTAAGAACTTTCAGCTAAAAAAGTATCTGCAATTGCAGTTTGCGCATTATTTCTGCAATAGAATCAATCATCAAAAAAGAAGAATCATGGATAAATTGTTGTTTTGGGAATCATGAGTAGCTATTCTGCTTTATAGGTAAATTAGTGCATTAATTACCAAAAATTACCAATTAATTACCAATTTTTAGGTGAAACTCGTACACAGGTTCTTTGCGAAAAACTCGTATTTCTGATGGAATATTGGCAACTTTGATAATGGAAAGGTATCCCGAAAATTCCGAAATGTTGGTCCTAAAAGACTCATTTTTTGGGAATACTTGGTTCCCTCCTAAAAAATGAGGTCAAAATTGAAAACTGAAAAATGATGTGGAGGATATTCATTTCTAAGGATAATTTGACAGGCAGAACCAATTGCAATACCTTGTTGTAAAAATAAGTTGATGGAAAAACAGGTCTTTTGAGCAAAACCTACAGGACCAGAGAACACAAGGCAAAGAACTAGGTTTTCAATCTGACGATTCTGTACTTCACTGATATCCATATCCTTGCAATGAAATCGGTGGCATACATGAATGTACATTCCCTGTGTTGGCTCGGAATATCCTAGAACCATCATCACAATGTTTGAATTAAAAATAAAGCAAAATGCATCTGAGAGTATAATTCTTGTGCATGCGGATCGAACGACACCATAGTATAGAATTCGAAGTTGAAGCATCTAATGGTCAGGTTGCGGAGCCATTAATAATGCATATGTAGGAGGGAACTGATTTCACGGCTATTAAGATTATTGACGACTTAAATAATGCATTTTCAATAAATAGCGACGCAGCAATGTGTTACAATTTTTACAATTAAACGATCTGGAATTACCAGAGCGGTGCTAAAGCGATAATATCAGCGCGGTTTATCATGGCGGCGCACAACCATCATTGTAACTCTCTTACCACTGACATGATCTGTGTCGGAGATAATGCGGTTCTCATTTACGTCTAATTGTTAGAAGGCTTCTGCGATTAGATTAGTGAATTCTATTAAGGAGAGAATCTGTGCCTTATCTTACACTTGTTCATTACTATAATTATATAAATAAATAAACGTGTTGCGTTCATGTAAGAACGTGTTATTGACACGAAGTATTTAACCGGCCGTTAAATCCAATGTGCGTGGATAAGATAAGTCTAAGCATTCCTTTTCGGCGAATTCGACGTAGATCCTTTCAGCTTTCAAGTAAGATGCGAATGAACAAAATATATATGTATCTCTTATCAGTTTTTTTATTCGTAAACGGATCCTTTATATGCGTAAACGGTGAACCTCGAGATTCAAGTTTTCCAATTTTAAGGAAAGTACGAGAATCGAAGTTTAACCGTTTCAGTACCAGAGTCTTTTTTTGTTTCCAAATAAAAAATTGCCAAGCGTCGCGATAGCGCTCTTTTTATTCCTTATTTTAAAAATGCTAGCATTTTTGGACATGGAACAGAAGAAGCGCGATTGCGCCGCTTGGTACTCAAACGGTTAATAAGATTCCAGTACAATCTATTAAATAATTTGCGTACATTCTATACACATTATAGAATATACGCAGAAAAAAATATTATCGATTTAAAAACGAAATTATCACATTCTGTATAATTTTGTTATTGAACCAATGACAACATTTTTTAATCACAAAATTTTGGACACATTGCTGTGAATCAGTTTCATATTTTTTAATCAGGCTAATGCAGTTGAAACCCAGAGAATATTCTTCAGTGTAGAATATTGATATTCTTAATAATAGGAAAATTTATAAGTATCAATTTTGGCTTTGACGAAAAAATAATTAGGTGCTAATTAAATTAATAATAATAATAATAATCGAGTCCTTTACAGGATTCGATATTGCTTGACACTAATTCATCCTACTATTACTATATGCTATATATGGAAAACAGTTTTCTAATTTCATAATTTAGTTATTGATATAAAAAAAATTCTGGAGTTTAGTTAAATGAAAATTGTCCTGTTTTCGACAAAATTGAAACCATCACGATATTTCAGGCGCCACAAAGGAAGTCGCTATTACTTGAATTGCGGTGAACAGCGAAAAAAAAGAATAAAATATGTTGCAGCGTTGGTCTGTATCCGATCTTTATTTTGAAATATTATCGAAATAGTAACGTAAGTGATCCAATTAGAGGTAAGATAATCATAACTATCCTACAAACCTTGGATGCTTTTGAAACAGACTTACGGAGGAGAAAAATTAACACCTGTAAACATAAATCACTGGAGAAACCTTTATTACGACTTAAAATACTCACATTATTTACAGGTAGTTGTTTTTTACCGATACACTCTTGTTGCAGCTTTTACCACAGATTAGATAGGT
The DNA here is from genome assembly GCA_949825005.1 of Gasteruption jaculator. Classification (NCBI taxonomy): domain Eukaryota; kingdom Metazoa; phylum Arthropoda; class Insecta; order Hymenoptera; family Gasteruptiidae; genus Gasteruption; species Gasteruption jaculator. Next base: position 16,162,487 of record OX463763.1, on the reverse strand, counting down.
GTAACATCGTCTTTTTAGAGATAAATCTATACTGCACGAAACGGAAGGCTAATACTTCTTCAGCATCTGTAGCACTCTGTTAAATATAATTTATTATAATATTTTTGCATTTTATTTGTTGCCTATATAAATATAAACGTATGTTACTTATTATCAAGAGATCGTATCATTTTGGTTTACAGGACTCAACATTTGCTGTATTGCACATTCTTAACGTGGCAGTACTTTATTTCTCATTAAAAATAACAGTTCACAACTAATTTGTTTAACAATTTCAATTCCATGGGTGGCAAATATTACCCCTGATATGTAAGAGCATTTTTAATTTAATAATTAATTATATATTTTCGTAATTTAGGGGAATTTTTTTGTTTTATTAATTAATTTGACAATTACAAAGAAATTATTTGAGTTTAGTTTTTAGACAAATCCGAGTTTTTCCTTGAAACTGTTAAGTAATTCCTTTCCTGGAATGTAAAACTTAGTCGTAATTTGCTACTAATAACTATAATTCCCACAGAATCAATCAAAATTACAGAACTCCTCGTATATTTCAAAGTATAAACTGACATATAATCTGTTTTGACACATTCTAAACTGTTTATCAGCCTACAATTTCCAAGCTTATCTAAAGCCGCTAATTTCACATAATGTGGGAAAGAAATATGTTCTGTAACGATCAGAGCTACTTCAGAGTTTGAAAAACCTTATATACTCGTTTTTCATAGCAACATTTCATTCGCGATATTACTTGGAGGGAAAAAATTGGCAGGCTAAGTTTCCCTTTGAAGTCTCGCAAACGTAACACAGGATACAATATTTCCATTTAGGAATAAAAGTCAGTTCAAATTTCTTGCAGGTAGACCTTACGCCTTACGTAAAAACAATGAAAAAGATTGATAGGCGTAAGTCTTTCTTTCGTTACAACACGAATCAATTTAATACTGGGGTTCTTCTTCATCCTCTTTCTTAGCGGTAGAAGAAAAGATAAGATAATGATCCTTTTCTTGCCATTGAGATGTTACACCTTATTTACTATTTAACAAGCGGCTGGACGTGAATTCGATAAGAAGAAGCGTACAAATTGAAAGGGGATAATTTGCAAAGGGAAGTTCTGTAAAAATCGTAAAAGACATGGCACCTTGACAAATTTACGAGTCGAAACTATTGTAAAAAAAAATGTAAACTTTTCCTTTTTTTTTTATAAATCATGGGAAAAAAGGGAGAGGTTGCTCAGATTTAATAATACCCGAATTTTCGAGAGGCTTTCCTTTTTTGTAAATACACTCTGGATAAGGAAACCGGGAAGAAGCGAGGCTCGATACGATCTTAGGTCTTCAGGATCGCTCTCGTGGTACGAAATGTTGGATCGAGGTGTCAAGCGTGTTCTCACGTGTGCTTCGTGAGATAGCGTCACTCCAACGACGTTCCCTGTGATATCATTAAGGTAGATTTATGTCGTACGCGTATAAAGGCGACTCTTCGGGTAGGGTTAGGGAAGTTAGGCCAGAGGCTACGTTACCTGAAGAAACGTGGATAGAAGAGCGAAGCTTCTTCGAGCTGTAATACGAATAAGATGGAAGGCGTGTTCGTGTGAACGCAGTACTTACTCCAGTCCGGTTTAAGAATTTAATTAGTCAACACCTTCTCCAACTAGAGGACTTTGATCTTAATATCGCAGCCATGTTGCTTTTACTCTGATTAACACATTACGATAACATCAACAGCACAGCAATAAAGATCCGCGCGTTTCTTAATTTCTTGGATAATTAAAATCTGACTTATGCCTTAGGACTCAATTATAACGCAATTAATTTTCATTAATGGCTTGAAATTTCAGTTAACTACTGCATCTGAGAGCCATTCAAACGTTTATGATTCCTTTTAAATACGCCATCCTTATTGAAAGAAACAAGTTCCTAGATAGACTTTCTTAATATCAAATGTTTGACATATTGTTTACTTATTTCGCAATATTTTCTATAAGCGTATGTATTTTCTTTTGCAAAGATAAATATGGATTAAGACTTCGTCAACGATATAATTAAAGAATAAACGGGTAAAACTCACAGCAGTACACGTCAAAAGATATGACTGCTCGAAAGCCATAAAGTTGATTATGACACGTTAAGACGTTATTGATAATAGTAAGTGGAAATACTTCTTTTCAGCCTCGTCTTTTCCTCTAATTACTTTTTTACGATTGCACTAAAGGGTTATAACAGGCCATTCGGATAATACAAATCCTTTTCCATCACTGCTGAAGTCGAAGATTATTTTACTGTACTTTCGGAAACGTGAACCGACACGAGAAGAAATAAGAAGAGGCTGACGAGAGAGATAAGAAATTTTTTCTGATTATTGCATTTATTTTTATAGAATTTGATGTATATATTTAAATCGAGTGTTTTAACATTCTTCCATGTGATTTTCATAAATTTTCGAAATCAATCAAAATAAAGTCCCAAAAATTAATTTACAGATTTCCACAAATTTCATTTTTTTTCTATAATTTATTAATTTTTCAAGAAGTAATTTTATGATAATAAATGATTTTATCAAAAGATGCTTTTTACCAACTTTTAGTAACACTTTTTTTTCTCTAAATTTTTTCTCTAGATTTTCTCTAAAAATGATAAGAAAGTTTGAGATTTGAGAGAGTAAAAATTGAATGGGGAATTTTATTTTCAGGGATAATTTCATGCATGGAATAAATTGCGGAGATCTGTCGTGATAAAATTACAAGCAAATAAAAAATATTGAGTAAAAAAATATCCGTGATCGAACGTCTTTCTGTAATGTGACAATTAAAGTGAATTCTTTGTAAAGAAGGATCTTCAAAGAATTGCTATAAATTAATTCTGAAAGCACGATTTTTTATTGGTGTAATCATTTTCCTAAAAATAAAAATTTTCTTGATACCTATATACTTATAATATAATCGTAGCGAAACGTTACGGTTGAATTCAGAATTCTATTGGAAACGAAGGAGGGTAAATCTTGTACTGGAGATCGCCATGCCCCTATCAGAGGCTCCTGACATTCATCGAAGTAGTAACACCTCCAAGATTATCTCCTCGTATAGGATAACTTCGCGAACTACTTTTAATAAATAGAAACGTTGATGATATAACTACAGTAGTGAATAAATCAACCAAGGATTGAATTGAATACCTCCCCTTTGGACGACGGTACATTTTTATCCCACATACAAACTTCAATCAATACGATTGCTGGAGATTGGTAAAAGTGCAGGCTAGTGGAAAAAGCTATTACCTTCAAAACACATCAAGGAAAAGTTGCATAGAATCCTAGATACATATGCTGCTGATCTTTTTAATCGATGTCTTTTGAATAGCGAACCTATTTGAAAGTAACATCAGGGGGATGATTGGTAGTGAAACAAACGAATGATTACAGTTTCAACACTCGTAAATATTTATATTAGTTCTTAACAAAATTGTGAGGATCAACAAACTGGAAAATTTATATTAATTAAAATTAAATTAAATTAAATTATTTGTGAAAAAATAAGAACAAATAGAAGATAAGAAAATTGTTACTTGTTCTTACCAAAAACCAGTTCGAAATGAATTATATTATTTGATACAGGTGAATCACTCAACAAGTTGAAATTCTTGACAACTTGCGATTTGGAGAGAGCTGATAAAATATTTGTCCTTACTAGGTAGCCATAACTACTGATATGGCTGTCCAATGCTGGCTAGAACTACTAAAATGCAATTCTACTGATATGTTTGCACTTTATAAGACACTACACATTTTATTTTGTAAAAGAAAGAAAATAATAAGCAACAAATTAATAAACAGTTTTTTTAACTTTTAGTTGATTATTGAAGTTTAATAATTGATTTTTCTCTTTGTTTTACATTTAGACCTTACTGTATTATTTTGCTTGTTTCGTAATCAATTTTTTTAAATGATAGGAAAAATAATAAAATAAAATCTAATTACAATTTGAAAAAGTAAAATAATATATCATATCAATAAGTATTAGAATATTCAACATTATTACTAATATTCGAAATGATAACCCACAGTATGCGCTGCTACATTCTTGACTTTCTTAGGAATTGCTAATAAACCGTTGTTGGTGAATTATTTAATGAAATGATTCCGATATAAATTTTATAAACCATGAATTATTACATTGTTCCGACCATACCTAATAATTTCACCTTAAAGTGTTTGTCAATTTCTCACAGGTATATTTACTGAAATAAAAATAATGAAAGGTTTTGTTGATCTCAACTCGATTTTATTCCTGTACTAAAAAATAAAAAAAAGATAGCTTTATAACGTCAAACGCGAAAAGTTATGCATTATTAAATTTTACCGTTATGTCTCCAACTACATTAATCATGGTTCTCACCTTTTGAAGGTTAAATGATATAAAAGGATAGTGGAAAGACATGTTTAATGAGCTGAAAATACGGATTGTAAAAATGTTCCTCCATTTCTAATTCAATAAATCTTCTAATGTTGACAATTGCGGTTATCAATTGTGGATAGAAAGCGGCTCTACTTTCCCTGAAGTTGAGGAATACAAATGATCATGTTAATATATTCAGAGTTCATTTGTGTCACAGTTTTGCTTATTTAGCAACATGTCAGTAATTGCAATCCTGTTGTCATGTAAGTATATACATGACATGGAAGAGGAAGTACTTTTTATGCAGAAACGTGTAGAAAGGGGTGTAGCTAATAGCGCTGTACATGATAGCAGATTAGTGACAGGTGAGCGTGCATTGGCATTTTCACGATACTTATAGCAATTTTGCAGAGTGTATAGTGTTTTCTATTGCATATAAATAGTAGTCTTTGAAGTAAAGACTCTCAATACCTGCATAAAAGCTGCCTTATCTGGATGAAATAAAAAATAAAACACGCCGGATGCAACAAAGCAAAGAAAAAAAAGAACATTCTGTGTTAAAAGGGTTAATTTGGACCTGAGAAAAAATGTTTGGAACTTGAAAGGTAATTACTATATTTTCAGGAACAATTTCTACAATTTTTAAGCCATAAATTAAATTACGGTATTAACAAAAATAGGAATTTAGTCTAATGGTATTTTAATATGACTTCATCATGAGCTTTTCAGTTTGAGTAAAACTCGGTATTAGCACAATCATTTAATAGAGATCCAGCTATGGCTAGGACTCTAAACTAATTCGAAAAGCATCTTGCCTGATACTATCAAGATTAGAAATGGTCGCAAGTTCTGAACTTATGCGACGTCCTAACGTAACAGAAATTGAAGGTAGGTCTAATTGCACGCAATCGAGTGTTAAATGAGGCATGAATTGAGGTTAACACCTGCTGATTTAACACAAAGTGGCATTTTCCATTACATTGTAGACTCCAATAGTATAAATAATTATCTCGCAAAGTTCAATATGGCGAAATAGGTGGTAGAAACTTTACATGAATATGTAATTAATTGCAGCATAACATTTATTCGAATTATCTAGGAATTTGTAACCCAAGCGATCTCTCGATTTATAATCAGTTAATTGAAATCTTTTATATCGCAAACATACAGAATGTTTCATTAATTTCCAATAATTCGAGATACTGCAGCGAATTCCGATATATCGAATTCCATCTGTTTATGTTTCAAATTATGACATGGGCTAATTAATTTCCAAAGCGCTCCTGGACGAAGACAATTACAAGGTGCAGCGATATTTCGAAAAATCCGTAATTGATAAATAAATATTCCTAACATTTTAATAGTACCCAATATTATTAATCGAGTTAATATTAATTAAGAATTCTTAATTATTATTAACTATGCTTTATTAATACAGTTATTAAAAATTAATAACCATATGAATTAGTACTAATTCTTTAATATTAAATTAATATTCAATTATTAAGTATGCATTTGGTCTCTAGTTCTTAAATTATTTCAGCCTATGAATCTTGTAAATCAACGCGATGACAAATATTGTATTTGATGCAGTTCTGCATATATTGCAGACACGTTCTGTACTTTGACGAAATCACTTCCTTGTTCTTGTTCGTGATAAAATTCCTGAAGGCAAGCTCAATTTCTGTTGAATTGCCAACGTTCCTCAGCCAGTTCTTTTTCAATTGGTTCTGGAGAGTAACGTACAAATAGACAATTCATTAGATCGTTTTAACGAAGCTTCCCTGCTTCATAACTTTCTAGAAGTACTTATAACGTTGGAAATAATTGCACGCAACGTTTCGAACGGACATCAACGAATTTATGATCTCCTCCATATTCTTTATCTGGATATCTTCAGTACTCGTAATTTTTAAGATTTCAATATATAAATCTGTAGGAGAATTCAAGAATAATCCATAATAAATTCAATAAACTTCGCTATTTATCTAGAAATCACTATAAAGCATAGCCATGCACCTGTGCATTCAAAGAGCCGAGGCGTTAGTTATCGCTTAACTGTTTCGCTCCGACTGATGGATGGGTAGGGACTTCGCACATTATTATTGGACATCCAGGGTCCAACTTTATGAGACTAGATTGGAACACGGTTCTCTTCCATCGTGCTAATAAGTGCATTTGCTCGATAATTGCCGTAATGTGAAAAGCGGATGCATATAAACACACACACACACATATATACACATAAATCGAAAGAGTCCTGTGAGAGGGGATTAATAATCCAATCGGAAATAAGTGAAAGGATCATATAAGACGTATATAAGGGATATTGCGAATAAAATTCATGTTGGTAATAAAGAAAAAAGGAAGTGCAAAAAATAATTCACGGAGCGAAAAGGAGATTAAAGAGTTGGTAAAAAGGAAAAGAGAAGGGGACTACATTTGTCCTCCGGCAGGTGACTGCTGTGCCACCCCCGGATGTCACGCGGTACATGGCAGCGGAAACCCTATCGATAATTATTTATCTTGGTCCTAATTAACTCGGAGTTTAGTGCCGCTCGTAATATAATTGTAAGGCCTGTGTAGTTGTAACTCGGCTACAAGACTCGGACTCTTGTACTTAGTGGGGCTACCCTTGACTTGATTGTGTCTGACTTTGCAAACACCTGCAATATACGGGTACGTGTTCCCTTTTTGTGTCTTCGTGGTGTAGGCGGTCTCACATGAATTACATTTGCATCATTAATTAACCGACTCGCAAACTCACATCTTGATTATGAAACAGTATGTTCCTTTCTTTTCGATCTTTGTCGCGTGCCACTCTAAGATGATGTATGATCTCCTAGTTGGCACGTGCACTTTTGTTACACTTTTTTCTCTTGGCAAGTTGCAACAGGGAAAGCAAACAGTTGAGTTATTGGAAATGTACACGGAGAAAGCGAGACGGATAGGGCACGAAGAATACACCGAGAAAGCGGGAATCGTCAAAATAATGAAAATTGATATACAACAATTTTAGCCGTAAGATATTCAGATAAATTAACAAAATAATAGATATTCATAAAAACTAAATGATTAACTGGAATTTTATAGTGAAAATTAGCGTTTGTTATTTTTATAATGAAATTATTATATCGTAAGAAATTTGTATTTTTTTTATCAGGTTTAAAAATCACTTTACTTAATCTTAGCAATTAAAATTTAAAAAGAATACTGAAAATCTAAAAAAAAAACAATCAGTTCTGGGACAATCTGTTGCGAGAAAGATTTCTTCCTTTAGAATATATATCTACTAGCAAAAGGAGTTAGAAAAAAAGTTATGTGTGTTACTATACAGTCTTAGGTATACATATAAGACAACATTAAATAAAGCATTTTTATAATAAGTAAAATGCATTTTTTGCAATAATGCAATGTGCATTTTCCATTTGACAAGACATACATTTCTTTTTACATTTCCCTTGAAATGCTCATTACAAACTCGCGAAGATCTAAAGTTTCTTACCTTTTGTCCATAAGCGCATAAGCTAGGTCATCATTTTCCATGCGAATGTTGAAAGCGAAGTATCAAATCGTTTGCCTCCGAGAATTTCGAGGCATAAGAATAACTTAGAGCGTCGTATTTGGAATCATATGATTTCCAAGGACTTTACTTTAAAAGCACCGGCTTCGAAGTCTCGGACTTCGGAAGCGCATAAAAAAGATTACATCTCAAGCTGAGATCAAGTCAAATACAAATACAGTGAAAGCAGGTTTCTTAGCGAGCGAACTTCTCTTAACAGTTCCAGATTATGAGAGCGGCGGGTTTTGTTGCTCGAAATGGAATACAATAATAGCTTCTTGCATTTCTAGTAGAGACGAGAGACTCTATTCAAAGGCGAACAATGTAATCACAGCTCAGCGCTTTCCTCCAGCTCTGTGTCCTTATCGATTGAGGGATCGTGATCATGATCGACAGTTTCCGGCTGGTCTTGTATGTGGTAATGCCAATTAATCGGCTGTGTTATAAACGTGTCAATTATCGTTAATGTCCAATTAAATAAAAGATGACACGAAAGAAGGTATATTTATTTTTGAAAAAAAAAAGGAACACTTTGGGGAAGTCAAAACTGTGATTAAGAGAAATATGACAAACGCAAAAGTGTATTAAGAGAAGCTCCTTGTATTTCCGCCAGGTATCGCACTTGCGGTAGATAACTCGGAGCGATAACGCGGACTGTCTTGCCGAAGGACTAATGACACGATACGCAAGAAATGCCGCCGTGCTGCAACACAGCGAGCGCATATACGAAGAAAAGAGACGGAGAATCCCTTTAATTTAACGTTACCCGCTAGTATTTTGCACTAAGAATACCGGCGTCATCTTCGTTAAGACCGCAACCTTCCTGCGTCGCGATTACCACAAAGAAATGAATAATGCTATTTTCTGCAAGGGGGGAAATTAAGGTATAAGTAAATTATCTTTTAAGTATCGAATTAACACCTTGAAAATTAAATTTTATTCCTACGATGCGTACGTATACGTGTGTATGAGCGAAGATAAATCGCAGATAAATGAGATTTAATTATTTTATCAGAATGCAATATATCACCGCGTCCGAGGAAAAAAACTTGTAACATGTATTTTGATTCTAAATCCGCGCTGAAATTTCCTTCGGAATTCACCGTGTTTTATTATCCAATCAATCAACGGCGTGCGAAGTGTGTTCGATTTTTGCTGAAAAAAAATCCTGCATGCTCTATTTCTCCGACTGGTATTTTTAGTTTTCTATCCCTCCATGCGTTTTTGCATATTTATGTCGATGTATTGGTTGTATAATCGTGTAGATTTCATTCAATACAAAGTAAAGCGGAGTTCACGCAGGTACAGTGCGTCGGAGAAAGTGCTCCTGAAACAATATGCTCCGGGAATAAAGATATTAATGACGCGATTTACAAAATGTCACCTCGAGGAAAAGAGATTTGTTTTCCGAGCTAATCGCGTGGGTACTGAGCTAATCAGCGAACTTTCGTTACACCGACTCCTTATTATAATATAATCATTCCAACCACTTGTTGTTATGGCAACTAATCACTTAACGCTATGGTGTTGTTATGACAACCGACCGCATACCGTTAAGACACCAACCACCTGCTGCTTCGGCAACCATTTTCTCCGTTCCATAGCGATTATACACTTTTTTCTCCATTTTGTCACCCGTTTTTTATAATTAGTGACGTCTCTTTGGCAATTGCAATTCATATTTACGTAGAAGAAAAATAATCGTTCAAATAAATGATACATTACACAGTCGGCTACAGCAAAAAAAAAAAGCCCGAGTGCAAAGGGTTAATATTATCGTTGCGACTAAAAAGTTGTATTGAAATGGCAATAACATCGAAAACGAATTTACATGATACGTGGAATTCACGAATGTTACGAAATATTCTTACCTGCAACCGGTAATGGGATTAACATAAAATAATCAATCAAGTTAAACAAAAGAAATTCGTGTGATTAAAGATCATAAAGCAAGGCAATTTATCAGTGGAGCTCAATGACCCTTTCGGCAACAGTCGAAAAGTGTTCTGGCACGTAGTTGAATTCCCGTTATGCGGAGCATAAAGTACTTTGATCCTGTTAGCTTAAAGTGGAGTACGAAGGTAATGCCCCTCGTACAGGGCCCGAGGGGCTCGTATATTAATTAATACGTTTGGTATTGTACAGCCGGTTGTCGCGATTGTATCTTTCTCCCCGGGCATATCGTCCCCTCTTCGGGACTTTATGGACCTTTCGCGGTCGTCCCGTGTGACGAGATTGCGATACGATATCGCATTGTGTACAAGCACAATCTTTTGTTCACGCGAAATGTCTTTCTAAGGGTGACAATTAAAACGAGCAACGTTAGGCCGCCTGTCCCGCGGCGACGAGTATGGTACAATTAATAATCGAACAATTACCGCAACGTCATTATATTGATTTTTAAATAAGGGTAAGTTCATTACGAGATCGGGAACAGGTTGTTACCTTCCCTGCCTTTTCAGCTTAACTAACGCATACATTTTGCGCTAAGTGGCAATTTATCGAGGTTGACACAACAAGGACTTATAATTACTTTCGTACGTAATACCAATTATTTAAGTAGCCGTACATTACGAAGAAAATCCTGCGCGATCTTCTGGAGAAGGATGTTAACAACTTTGGTGGATTAATTATATACATCTCCTGTTCTTCTTTCACGAATTCTGGGGCACACCCACTTGGTTAACTTCCAACTCAAAGACGACTACCTGCGAACTTTTTCGCCGTAATGATCTGCCAAAATCCTATTGAATCGTGTTCGGTAACAAGTCCGAGCCTCGCGAAGACAATTTCAGAGTGAAAGTATTTATGACACAGCATAAGAATTCTCGATTAAAAATTCCGGAAAGTCCTTAGCTGAATATAGCTATACTCTTATTTAGAGTAATAAAGAAAATAACAGAATCCAAGGAAAGGCGGGCACTTTCCACTAAGTAACTTTTCATGTCAAAGGACGAGATATGGAAGAAATTATTAGATTGGTGCATAATTAACGACGATTATTGTGGTGTTTGTTCTGCACCAAACAAATATACAGTAACTTTTATTTATCAGGTTAGTGCAGTAACCAACAATTCATCAAATGCAGTAATCAAATTCTGGGAAATTCGTTATCGAATACCAGTTACTGCGATATTCGTAACAAAATACGTTTCCTATCATCTGCATTCGAATTCTTTCACTGCAACAAAAAAAATCTATATTTTTGTATTTGAATCGATCAAGATTATATATTTAGTCGTTTGAAATAATTCAAAATCGATCCTTCAATAGGTTGAAAAAATAATCGATTTATCAATTTTAAACTTGTTTCTTTACTAAAGAAATTATAATATTGTGTAATGCAATAATCACCAAATTAATTTTTTACCAAAAATATGTAATTTTTGATAATAGGCGATCAAATCCAGTCAATTCCGAGTTCCCAATAGCCCGAACTTATTACATTCTAAGTTGAAACTATAATCATTATATTTATGATGATAGAGATCTTAAATTGTGCAATTTCAGCTCATTAATATATACAAAATTCAAAGAACGTAATTCGCATAAATTCCAATACACTAATTGAAACAAATTATTTATCTAATTCTACCCCTTACATCTACCTCGCATTATTTCTCATGGCGAAATTACAACGAAGAAATTTCCTTTCATGGAACCTATTTCCCTCAGCTATCCAATTTTACCCCACTGTCTCTTACGCGGAATACCACCGGCTATACTTGAGATACAGCTTCCATTTGGGATTTGCGGTTAATTGCAATTCCATAGACTTTTCTCCAATTTAGATATAAATAAAATTAGATTCTTTCCGGAAAAATGCAGTTAATTGAAAGCACTGCAAATATACAGATGTAAGTTTAAATAATAAAACATGAATCACTACGTCTCGCGGTTTCATTACAGGATACATCTATTTCAACGGTGGCATGTAATTACGGCGTAATTCAAAATGACCAAAGGGGAAATTGCCGATTATCCATGTAATCGTATACAGCTCTTTCTTAATCGCGACGACCATTATCTCTCGGGAGAGTAAAAATCAAAAATAAACAAAAATGCATATTCTTGAATAATCATATTGTATTCCTCAAAATCTTTCAAGGATTAAGGAAGTTATTATCCTTTCACAGGGAGTTGTGAAAGCATACTTAATTACTTGTAGAGAGTCCCGCGGACTAAAAGGGGGTTTGTAAATAACCCTTATGATTCTCGAAGAAGGAGAGAAAGGAAGGAGAAGAGACGGAAAGAGGAACGCGATTAGGTACGGCAAACGTAGGTTCAGCGAGGTACCTTCCTACCTATCGTATGCACGATAAATCTTGGGAGTCAGGTGGACGATGGTCATCAGCTAGTCTCCACGTGTAGAGACTCCAGGTTGAGCCTGTTCTCATGATGGTGGATGGCCTAGTGAGGACCTTCGACCCTGTTGACCACAACTTACCGCCCTCCGCTGCAACGCACACCCGCTATGCTTTCTGCGATCATTGCATTCCTGACCCGAGCACCATCGTGGAATACACAATTCCCCTCAGAAGTTCATACTGGTAGCAGCTACATGACGAACCTAATAGGAAATCAGAACACTTTCTTTGCGAGGAACCCATGACCCGCGATTTCCCTGTATGTCATATACTGCATTCCGGGGAAAAGACACGACGGAAATGCAATTCGCTTCAAGTTACAGTCGGAAGATTTATACGATTAGAAAAGCCCAGGCTAGAAACCTTCATGCTGATTTCATATCGTACCGTAGAAATGCGTTTAACAAATGTAAATACCTGCTTTTTGTTCCGAGCAACGTGATGTATGCGTTTCAGTGCAACGAGTAATATCTCCAAAGTTGCAGCGAGTGAGATGTTTAAAACGCATCGGAGCTACGACGCTGTACATGACAAATTAATCGTAATGATACAGCTATCATAGTGTCAGTTATACTGGAATAGTTGCATATTACGTTCGCAGTGAAGATTATGGAGAATGATTACCGTGTGTGCAATTGCGAGCCCTGATGTTACGCAGCATGCAATTTGCAGATAAACTCTATGCTGGTTATCACATCTTTAGCATTGACGCGGTATTGCTACTGTCAACGAACTCTTTGTGCTTTAAATGCTTACATTTCGCCATGGTCGCGTCTCAGGATTGAAGTCATTTTATCACAGACAGCGCCCCCTGAAAGTTCCTTTGCGAGGCTAATTATAGCATTTTTGAAGATATTATAGTTTTTGCATCTTTGTTACTTTGATTCATTTTCATACTGCAGGGATATGTGGATCCCAAAAAATACTTGAACAATTCGAAATTGAAAGCCTCATCTTGATAATAATTAATAGAAATATTTAGAATCTAAAAGTTTCCACTTTACCATTAGAAACACCAAAACCATTTTCTAAAATTAGACTCTATTAAGAAAATTTATAAATTTATTCCAAAAGTCAACCGTTTGTCAATTTCTGGAAATATCCTGGCCTTTTTAAAAAAATTGAAAAATTAAATTACCAAACTTTCTTTTTGTCAAAGTCTATACAAATTTTCTGGACTTCGATATATTCATTTCTCGATAACTTCAGGTCAAGGCTGCTAGTTTCGTATATAAAAGTAAAAGAGAAAATTCTTCTACTTTTTTTTCAAACCTGCTATATTCTACACAGAAAGGAAAGAAACTACTTTTTATTGTACCACACCATAAACTTCAGTTTTCTACAACTTTTATCATACGATGTAATAAATTTTCATGTACCAACTACACAAAATACTTGTTATTAAGATTGTAAAATGTATCTTTAAGATGTACAATAAACACCTTTCAACAAAAAAACATAAAAATGGTTTCCTTTTTTCTCCCTATAGGTCAACCTTTTCTATCATAATTCAATAACTATTCATGAAATATGGGCAAGGCAGTGTTCACTCTGTAATTTCATTTTTAAAGTGTTTAAAAGATCATAAGTCTAATACAGAATGGTCATTCTATGCTGTCAAAATCGGTACTCGTAGCTACTTAAGAAGCAATTTAGTTTGTGCAACTTTCACGCAGTTATCGAGCGTCAAGTTAATATATTGTAGTAATAAATAACTCTACCATTGCAAGGTAAGTTTAATTTAGTTTTATTTAAACGTTCCCGCCATATTTGGTAACTCCATCAGTAATTACAAAATCAATTTCAATGCCATTAGATTAAGGATCAATTCAATCATATCGATTACCATTAATCTACTATATACGATTTTAAATTACTAGTGATAATCTTGAAATACTATTATTAATTAACTAAAAGGAGCAGTTTCATATTAAGAAATATGTATTATCTATATATAACATTGAAAGGACTTATTTCGCACCAAGCTTTCTATGAATGTTATATAATCGAACAAAAATAATAGAAATCAGAATGAGAATAGAAAGAGTAAAAGAAATTACGTGGCCGTTGCAATATTTTTCAACCAAAACCAAAGTCGAAATTTATTAACAGATTGCAACCAAAATTACATTCTGTTAAATAAATATACAATTTTTTAATTATTTTTTTAGATATTTTTAAGTTTGCGTTCTGTTATTATGTAAAGTTTGTTATGTCACTTCGAATAAATACGAAACAGCAATAAATCTAAGAATTGAATAGAAAAATTGCAGCTAATTCCATCAATTAGAAAAGCGAGATTTTCTGTAGAAATAACTAGTGTTCGATTATTCGAAAATTTATCGAAAAATTATTTTTTTTTTCACAACTTTCAACACGCCAGTAATGCAATTGCGCTACAAACAATATTGCATTACTGCGGTAGCTAGAAGACGCTGCGGGTGCATTAAATATTGTTCACTTTATCTTGAAATCTGGTTTCGCGTGCCGTCATTTTTGTTCAATTTCGAATATTCCACCAACAATAAAAAACGAAGTTGAAGAGCGTATCTGCACGTACCAAAAATATCATACGCTACCTCATGTATTCTGTTGAAAACCTTTTTTGTACAAGAAACAAGCGAGACTTCGCCAGGCGGAAATTCGAAGTAACAACTTACTTGGCTCGGACAATTATTGAGAAAAATACAGTTTCTTTATGACCGGATCGTATGTCCTGTAGTCTTATTACGTCCCCATAAATGGCATGTATTTTTGTCCCTTAAAATTCCGCGTTAAACGCATAATAGTCGTCCTCGTATACTGTCAAATTTGGGTCAGCAAAATACAAAAGCATAAATTTCGCGACGGTAGCAAACGTATTTAAATGAAATTGCCAATACCACTTTGAATCGATTGAAAAAAGAAAGTTGCCAATTACCGCGAAGATATTTGGTAGGATGACTTACCCCTGTTACCTGTTCCTGGTATAGCATACAGCTGTGCTGCTGCTGCTGTTGCTGTTGCTGTTGCTGCTGTTGTTGTTACTGCTGTACAACTCATTCCCTATAGGAAACATGGACAGACTCGACGTAAAACCACAAGAACGCACGACGCGACTGGATATCTCATATAGGAGGTGGGGAACGAAACACCGTGTTTATAGATTACAGCGCGATAATAGGGGGTGAATAAATAACTGTATCACCGACAGAGCCGTTCGGACGAGGTTCTTTCACGCACCTTTTGATAAAATCCAGCAGTCAAGATCACACCCCCTTTTGGTTGTTCGACAAGAGGAAGATTCTACGGATCCCGGCGCATATTTCTATAATTATTGCCGGCGGTCTTTGATCTTCCTTAACTTAACGGGCTGCCCCTTTTTACCACCTTCTTATCCTTAACGTTTCTCTCTTACCTTCCTCAGCCCCTCCCCTTTTCCTTCACGATCGAGTCCCTACAAACTCGTATCATTTGACTTCGCCATGCGATCGGCAATACACTGATAACGGAATGCCAACGTATCCTACGTATGTTCTGTGCATGTGCTTTTATAAGACCAATGAAAAGCACCGTGAAAAAGAACGAGAGACAAAGTTTGCTTTGCTTTTATTATTTTTGTTCCCGCGTTCCCTTGTCTTTGCTCAACAAAATTTCGTTTTCTCTTTCCTTTTTTGCTACTGTGAGAATCCCTACTGTGAAAACGATACGTCTCGTTTGGTTCGTTACGTTTCTTCATACGGTCGCGGATAAAGAAATGTAATTGGCCAACTGGATGCAAGGAGGATGAAACAAATAACGGGATTCATTCTTTCGTATGCGTTCTTTTGGCAATCCTCCACCGATAATCGATCTTTTATTCAATTTCATTGATTGGATCTCAAATCTTTGAGACATTCCGCATTGCTTTGCTTGATGTTTCGATATGTCCAGCTGCAGAGATCACAGCGCGTATTCTCGTTGTTGTTTCATTGTGGTTTCGGTCGCGCCTGCGGTTCGGAAAGCGTCTGATTGGAAATTCTGATAAAATTGTAGCGTTTGTAAAATCGTAACATATCGTGATGATTTTCTAGTATCTCCTCATGTTATGAATGGCTGCGGTGAAAATTGCGGATGGGCTGGAGTCATGCATTTCAACGCGAGATCCTGATTTTTAAAAGAATTCCATTATTTCTGTCTGGGCCGGAGAAATTTAAGAACCTCTCCAATAATTACAGATTTACTTCTATTTTTCCGACAACAAGTATCCAAATGTTATAAAAATCAGACTTCATTAGTATTGAGAAAATAATTGGAAATTGCATCCGTTCAGGGACTTGGGTTGAAAATTACCTTCTGCCGCTAGATTAGGATTTTGCCAAACAGCGCTACCGAGTTGAAGTTCATTATCTATTGCCATCTATTTGTAGTTGAATTTTTACGAACTAAGAGATAACGTCCAACGTATCTTATTCTGGAAACGCCGCTACCAGCATAATCGCATTTCTTTACTGTTTACTACTATTGCAGTTATTCTAAAATTTATTAGAAGAATTTATCATTCCACACCTGTACCTTATAAGGTGAAGATACTTTTGCCTTTCGTGTGAATCAAATAAATATTTACCTTGCTAATCCTTAGTAAAAATTGAATTATTTGAAAAAATCTTCACTCGTTCTGATTTGCCTTTTATAAATTACAAAACTCGCTGCTTTCCTATTATCAGAGGCTACTTTCAAAACACATTTTGGTAATGAGGTATTTATATTTAAAAGGTATTTCGTTACGAAAGTTACTTTTTGTCAATGTTTAACTTTATCATTAAGCAAATTTTCGAAATTTTATTTTACCCTTCAGGATTTCTTAGGTTCATCAAAATTACTAATAGCCAAATTTCCAGTTAGTTTCCTGTCGCAGTCCAATAAAAACTGAAAGAATTATTTAATACACAATACACTGAACTTGTAACAGAATATACCGCAAGTCAAATAATCCCAAAGTACATTAAAGTGTCATCACTCAGTTTATAAAAATCATTTTCAATAATTTCTACTATACAATTATCCGTAAATGTGAATTGAATTTCAAAGCTGCACGCCATCGGATACCGGAAACGTTCAATAATTCATTAAAGCTTTTTCATTCAACCTCTCCTAATCATTTATCTGTCTGCATTCATGAACAGCAAAATCAATCGCATATTCATTTCAACTTTCATACTATCTTCTGTCCCTGATGTTTGTTGAAGGAAATGTATTTATATTTATATATAAATATATAGAAAATAGTAATTACACTTTCAGATTCGCTTTTTGTAATCCAACATCTCACAAAAGAAAGATGCAATTCAAATCTCAACTTCCTATAATACTTAAAAATTTGTTTCACATGATACTTAAAATTTTCAATTTCCTATTTTGCACTTCTAGTTTTTCGATTCTCATTTACTTACGATTTTAAAATATTCTCTACAGTCACGATTGATTCCCAATCTTTAATAAGTTAAAATCGAATGCTACAATAAAATTTGTATTTAAAAAGGAATCGTGGATGACTTTAAAACCTATAGATGGCACTAATAGACAAATGAAAAACCCGATTCCTAACGAACAATCGCCTTCACATTGTTCGATCTTTTCCGTGTAGAAACATTCACGGAGACAATGAGAAACTTCGTGCAAGGTTTAACACACATTGCGCATGCAAATGTCCTACCAAAAACGAATTCTAAGATATACCTTCTGTGTTTGCGAACACCCGCACGATAAATAACCATTGTCTCGTCAATTAAGAGAAATTCAAACGCGGCTTGAGCGTCATTAGGGGTGCGATGCCGATTAGCCCTTCTTTGCTGGGAAACGAAGAAGAAGGTCTCGAGAAACGGTAGCAGTGAGAACGAGAATGGTCACCTGCCGCCTGTTTACTATATAAGCTACAGCTGCCTACGAAATAAGTACTTTTGCACTTTTGAGAAACAAATCAATTAAAAACAGTTTTCTCGATCAGATACCGATAATTATTTTGCACTTTCCCGCAGATAAAAAAGTGTCGAAGAAATAAAATTGAATGGAAATCGATAAGGGTATGCTAATATTGCGAACGGAAGCTAAAAGGATACAAAATTATTGATAATAAAAAATAATGAAGGATATAGTAAATTAAAGTGTAATAGAATTAGAATTATTTTGTTCAGCAATTAATTGCGCAAATTAAAATTAAAATCCTGAACCTTGTGATTCAGCGAAATTCGTGAATAGGATCCAACGAAACTTGAGTTGCGTAACATCATTTTTTAGCAGCAAGATTTGAATCCAAAACGATTGCTATTTAAAAAATTTCGGAATTTCTCAATTCAGAAAAACACACGTTAGTGTCGTTAATTGACTTTTCGACGAAGATGTTACGAAATAAACTGGCAAATTTAAAGAAGTCTGCTATCATAAAATGTCGCAACGAGGACAACTTCGGAAGGATGGTAAAAGAAAGGATCCACCTGCACGTTACTCGCACGCGACTACGTTCCAAGGTAGTTTAGTATAAATGGTTTTTCGAGCAGGTAGGCAGGTTTTTAACATCCGTTCGCGTGACCCAGAACAAACGGGGGAGAAATTAATAGACAATACGTATTAATATAGTTCACATAAAGGACGGGAGAATAATAAGTTTTCATTAAAATTCTCGACAACGTTGTCGTCTTACATGTAAATCGCCGAGATATATATTTTATTCGTTCGGTGTAGAAACGGAGAGAAGTCTTTAATTTTAATCGAGAAAGAGAGAACTTCAACCGTTTCCTTGTGCACCTCGGGGCATCCGTCTTTCCGTGCATGGAATAACGATCGTTTTCTTTGATTCCACAATGATTCTTCTCATATAACGTCATCATATCGAGATTTATTCATTTACTTTTATTTTATATGAAAGATTGTTATCATCAATTTTTTTTTTCTTGGTGTAAGGAAAAACTCCTATTTGTATATAAATTCAATATGTTATATTAGAAATTTCCAGCATGATCATAAGTCATGATAATCATTCAACTTTATTTGTGTATATATACGTTCTACTGTTGCTAGTTTCGCTCGGTAAGCTCTCTCGGTAGTCAGGGAGCGTGATTTACGCCTCTTGTCCCGAGGGTAGTGTCAAAACCAATATCAAGGATTATTTTAAAGCATCTTGAAAGGGCATTTATCATATAGCTGTTTTCTTCTTCGGCGAAACACTCTTGAATCGACGACTAAAGGTCTTTAGCTGCTACTGGAAAAAATAGCAAAGATGCTTATTAACTCTATCAGGGGCAGGAGCACGAGCACTTACATATTTTCAGTATTTCTCCATTTCTGATCTATTTTATAATTCTGGAATGCATATAAACAATTTTTATTTTTTCAATTAATTCCTTTCCGTATTTGTATTAAACACAAATTTTCTGTAAAAAATGAGCTCCTTCAAAGGGCTAAAGACATGCAATCAAACTATCAGTTTGCAGAGACGAGTGCATTCTGCCTTCATTTATAGGTACGTCTTGCCATCTCTCGAATGGGATCAAAATACACAACCTGCAATTTCAAAGGACACGTCCAGAAATTTCAGAGGCTGCATTCCAAACGTTCGCACATTTGTGCGTTAAATGTTCCACACTTTCGAATTCCGAGCATTCCACTTCCGCGCTTTTGTGAATCCCATCCTTCCAAATCCCACGTATTTGCGATTCTACGCACTCCTCGATTCACTTCTCACGGGGATGCACGTGCGGCTGTATTTCAAGCAGGTCCATTAAACCCTTGATCCGTCCTATCAACGTTTTTTTCTCATAATGAGGCGTACGTACGAGACGTCTCGCAGGACGAGCGTGCATAAACCATTGAAAATCGTCCAATAAAGCGTTACGCCGATAAGATTTTGGACGGCTTATCTCGCATCAAAATTCTGCGAAGCCAGTAGATCCGTCAGGAGTTTATCGCGCGACTCTGATGCCGTGGAATGAATTCGGGGTGGTCTATGAAACGTACGTTCAGGCTCTTAAAAGTACTGCACGCTTCGTGGTTCCGTTCTGAAGCCTCTTTCGACCTCTCGACCCGAAGAAGGACGTTCGCGCTGCGGAACACCCGTGTGGATAATATATTCCGGGTGTATTCCAGGCAATTTTCGCGGGGCGGTGTTGCGTTGATTGCGGTCGTTCATCGCGCGAGTGGTCCTCGGTGTTCTTCTTCTTGCTCCTTGCCTCTTCTGTACATCTCTTGTTCGCTCGGTATAACGTCACCTTCCTCTTCAAAGCTCCTTCCAAGGTCTACCTTTCTCCTGCTTTATCGCGTCATGACCGGCACAGACAAGAAGAGAAAACCGTGCTCGAGTCTAATTTGCGCGCAGCAGGAGCGACGCGAACTAATGCACGTTGCGCACGCCGGGAGGGAATCCGTAGGATCTTTGTCTTCGCGCACTCCCGCGCTAACGCGCATCCATCATCGAGGCTCAGAAAGAGAAGAGTTTCTCTTAAGAATCATTTCCTTTCCTTCTCCCTTCATTTAGCTCGGAGGAATCAACGGAAGGATATTAAACGCCCCCATAGTTTCGTATAATAACGTTTCTAGGATTCGTCTACCCTCGAAATGGGCAGGCAAAAAAGGGGCAAAAGAAGGGAAAGAATAGGTGTCATGAAAAAGACGCTCGGCTCCGGGCAGGGAATATTTTTCTGAGCATTCGAATAACAGACTTGGCCACCTGACCAAAAGCTCGAGGGTATCCAATCATGAACACGCGAACTTCCAAGCATAAAACAGTTTGGTCTTTCCTTTTGCCTTGTGTTTCTTGCACTCCGATCGAAAGGTACATCCTTCGCAAAATAACTGTCTTTATAATACGTACTCCGAAGAGTTAAAGTGAAATCTTAAGTCCGAGAGATTCTGTGGGCGGATTATATTCTGTGCCTGAGAGAGATCCTATCGGAATGACGCATTGCGAGTGCACCTGATATGGCTGTCTTCCTTTCTTTCGTTCTTTCGTTACTATAATCCTATTTTCGAAATTATCTTAACGCCTCTCCGAAACAACAAACCAAACCGTTATACACGCATGTTGGCCCAAAAACAGAAGAGGAAACTTGAAACTGCTTAGTAGTTGTTATATACCAAGAAGAGGACCATTAAGGATGAGAGATTATTTGTTTTCCTTTCCCATTTGAAGAACCACAAAAGATGTTTCCACGTTATGCGTTATAAAAATCAGAAAGGCTCTAATCCAAATGTATCCGGATAGAATGTTGCATTGTGCTAACATTTACAATGCGTTTTATAGGATTTCTCTAATCGCTTATCGATAGATTGAAGCTTCAAGAGAATTAAAGTTGTAAATCGTAGAGTGTTAAGCGTGGGTTCGAAATCCTCCGAAAATGGGATAAAAATTAAAGTTTCATAATTGTGGTTAGACAACTCATTTCTAGGGGTAATTTTGCGCATAGAATCTATTCCAAAGGTCAAATTTGGCGAAATCCCAGCGGCAGTCGGTGAAAAGTAGGTGTTTTCGAAGAAAAATCGTGTTTCGGGTAAAAAATCTGGAATTTTTTTAATGAAAATGGATTCTTCGGAAAAAAATACATCAGATATAGGTCTCCCGAAAGTGCTCAAAAGATTTTTCCAAAAGTCGATTTTTTAGGGTATTTACCCCTTCCCCCAGAAATGGGTTAAAAATTAAAGTTTAAAAAATGAAATTGGGTAACAGACTTCTAAGGATCGTCAACCACTTAGAAATTTCTTTACGAGGATTCTCTGATACTATTATTTTATGGGATTGTCTATGTCAGTAGGCCCAATCAAGAGACGCAATATCTTCGGACATAAAAGGCATGCAAAAAATTGAAACATGAAAGACATTGCAAAAATTCGGAAACTACGTATCTCATTTTATGGCTACCGCAGTTTTCCACAGATTTTACTTCTCTTTCAAATTATTGGGAATTCTCGTCTTATCGGTATTTTTTCCAGAAATGCCTGGAATGTCTCTGGAATTGAACGTACATCGAATTTGAAATACAGAAAAAGGAAAGCCGTATCTAAACGTATCATTTATACAATTCCGGAGCAGCTTATAAAAACAGCGAGATTGTACTAATCTCAGCAACACTATCTCGCTGCGCTGTAAAAACTAATAAAAATGTTAGAATCACTTTCAATTGATGTAGATATGTAAATTTTACCGTAGAAAAAGAAAATATGTGCAATATCTCACATGTACCGTATGTTATCGCATTCATACTTTTTACTAGTTAACTTTCACACAAAAACAGGGGCAATAAAAGTTACAGACGCACACTTCACCTACACTCTTTTTAGAAAGGACGTACTATTATTCTTCAGAGTAGGTAAACATACCATAACAGCATCATGGCAAAAACTTGTAGCATGTTCGTACTAATGCTTTCAACGGTTTTTTTTTAAAAGTGCGTATTATTACAAACTGCAGTGCATAAATGCCACCGCGATATTAAGAATATTACTCTGTGGCGTTCTAGGAAAACTTTTGTTCCACTTTTGTGTAAACTTGTACTGAATTTGCTAGTCATCCTGCTACCCTATGCTTTTAACGGTTAAAGTAACTTACAAAAAAAAAGTTCATTTTATTATGCGGGTTTTCCGGTGAAAAAGAAAGTAGTTTACATTGATAAATGCAAAAAAGTTGAACTGAAAAAATGCTCTGCATTCTTCAACTGCCTTGGTCTGAGTAAAAAATATAAAATTGATTTAATAGTAATAACGATGCGTCAAGTATTGGATATATTTGATTCAGAAATTTTCTTACTAGTCTAGTAACAAAATTAGAGAGAATAACTATTATACGTTTGTGAGAAGTCGTGATAATTTTGATTTTGAAGCATCAATATTTTTTTATTTAGAGACTAAAGATTCTTTAATTGAATATGTAACTACTGTAAATATAATACTAATATAGTATTGTAAGTTTTAAATTGAAGAGAAAATTATTCAGTTATGGTCGATACGTGCACAATAGAAGAAAAATTCCGAGAAAGAGAAAAATTTGGGGAATTGATGTGCCAATATATCACTGAATATGCATTACTTCATATTACCATATTTCAAAAACATACCTTTCTACGGTTGATTTACTAAGTACTCAGTTGTTGCAAGTAAAAAAGTAGTGTGCCCAAGTAAAGAGAATCTATTAGATTCAGTATATTTATAGTTGACTTGACCCAAGTTTATAGGAATAAATTTAACAAAACTTCACTCGACTCAACATACAGAATTCAATGAGTTCCATAAAATGTGTAATTGTATAATATTTTGTCAGCATTCTCACTTGTAGCAATTAAATATAAGATCATTCAGAAATACGTTTAGTTTATTTTCACTAATATTACATTTTACGTTAAGGAGTTAATGAAATATTTTCAAATCAAATAATTAACATTAAATTAAATCTTCTCATACTACTGGTGTTACTAGCAATGATCTAATAATTGCAACTATAATGTAGTTAAGATCCCTTAACACGTTGACTGCCGCGTCACCCATATTCGAGTGCCAGCAAAGTTTCTGATCGGGCCGCGTCACCCGTATTCGGGTGACGCTTATTTGACGACTTGCGAAGGATCGTCGTAGGTATTTGAAAAGGTATTCCACAGGAAGTAAAAAACTATTGAATTGGTGTGGGCACTCGTGGCCTGAAGGAGATTTCAATGGAAATACACGTGGCAGTCAACGTGTTAAAAGTAGAAAATAGTCGCTATTATGAAACAAATGAAAAAAATATTATTATCTTTGATTTTAAAAACGTAGGAGAAAAATCATCCCGTTGTATACATCGAATTATAAATTAGTAGTTCTAGTAATTAGTAATTAAAGAAATTGCCACTTTCGTGTGACAATATTAGCAAATTTTGTGATGATTAATAAATTAAATAATTAAGTAAGTGAAGAATATAATGAGCTTGTAAGCATAAACTTTTTTGGATATTATTTTACCAACCTCTTGTAAAATGGAGTAAAAAAATAACTAAAAACTGCAGTGGTTTTTAACACACGTGGAAATCAACATCACTCTACGGTGCGTATGTGGAGCAGATTCTTGCAGCGTAATAAAATCTACTGACTGCATACAATAATTTGCATTTTCACAAAAGAAAAATGCTTCCCTATCTTTTTCGTGTAATTTCCGAGTGGTGAACATCGAGAACCGTGAATTGAGTATACGAGAAACTAGTTATTTTTAGAGAATATACGGAAAAGCTATTGCACTTTGTTCTTATACATGTTACTATTTACAGGTTTTGAATAAAACATGTTATAAAACAATATCCTCCAAACAATGAAATAAGACAATGAAACTAGCGCATATCTTTGTTACAATATGTTAAGAATTCTCTAGTTACTAATTCCATGTATGTATATACAACGGGACAAGTACAAAATGGCTGAATTTACCTTTTTATGTAATAAAAATGCATTTTTTATCAGAAATGTGTGCTAACTTTACGCTCACATTTCGAAGAATCTCTGTGCAGTCGTCCTTGACGGATCATATTCCTTACGCGAAACTCCGGCAGCCACTGCATTAGTCCACAGACACTCACTTTACATTTGAACACGAATGCAACCAACATTTTTTTAATGTTACATTTTAAACAATAAATATTCAAGAAATTGTGATAACAAAATTTTTTTGATAACGTTCCATTGACAACAAATTTTTCGTTTCGATTACATTCTTCATATTATATTCTTGCATTGATATTAATATAATGCAAGCAATCTATTTGCGAAGTTTTTTTTTTTAATTGCAATACTAAAGTAATAATTATATAATAATAACTGTAATCAACAAAAAAGTATATTAAGAACTGTCAATTAACTCCAGCAATATGAAATGTACGGACAACATTAATTGTAATATATATTTTTGTTAAGAATAGAATAAAGGTGTTCTAATTGAAACTGACGTATTTTGTTAAATTGAAATAAGCTTTCAAGTTCAGTGGTCTCGGTAACACTTACCACTGTACTCTATTTTTAACACTCGACATTTATTGCAATCACATTTTAATCGCACAAAAATGATTCTCACTTGAAATATTAACATTTTCGAAATAAAAATGAAATGTCACGTGTTAGTTCGCGAATGTATTGGACTCGCAAAAAGCGATTGTAACAAAAGTGGCTTAACCCAATCTTGCAAAGTGTTAAGCCCATACTAATTCCTCAAAATTGTTCCTAAAAATCCAATCTTTATAATCTTAAAGTAGAAGATCATTAACGCATCATATATTTAAAATTAAATAATCAAAGATAAATTTATAACCATTTTATCTTTTAATACTGCAAAATAGGGACGCAAAGTGTTCGGTTACAGAAACTTGCTTTTGAACAAAGTAACTTTTTTCAGAATTATTTTTTTAACGGTGGAGAATTTATAACGACACGCGTCATTCGACAGGTTTCCGTGTAAGCAGCAGCCAAGTTCTGAACAAAAGCACTAATTAAAAGGATGTTTTTGAATAAGGAAAATTGGATTATTTAATGTAACGCAGTGTCTATTTGTTGTGAAGGCAGACACTTAAAACAAATACAATTAATCTGCGTTAATAATATTCCTTAGATGCAAAAATAATTGTATTTGAAGGTAACAAATGAGTGTTTTGCGTGTAGCTTGCAAATCGACGGAATTAATTTCAGTATATGAATATTATTGAATCAACAGCAGTTAATTCGCGCATTTATTATAAGGTGTAG
The DNA here is from genome assembly GCA_949825005.1 of Gasteruption jaculator. Classification (NCBI taxonomy): domain Eukaryota; kingdom Metazoa; phylum Arthropoda; class Insecta; order Hymenoptera; family Gasteruptiidae; genus Gasteruption; species Gasteruption jaculator. The sequence continues at coordinate 16,136,464 of OX463763.1, read as the reverse complement.
TCAATATGTATAATATATTCAATAAAATTCGAACTTCTGAATCAATACCGTGAGTTCATAAGATTTATGCAAATTAACCATTTGTCATTTTCGAATGCAGTTTTATTGATACAAATAAAACTTTATTAACTCAAATAAATTATTTGTCTTTGCTTTTAATAAAATGCACTCGAAACAGGCACTGCATGTTTAATTTAAACCCGTTCATCCGATTCAAGGAATTCTCATTTTACTGTAACCAAAAAAAATAGACCTCGAAGAAAATTGTCCAGTAAAAAGTGATTAATTAAATAGATATTTTTTTGATGACTTTTTATAGCGAGACTGAGTTATTTCTGTACATATATATATTTCCACTAATTTTTTTCAGTTCCTACATTTTTGTAGCTACACTTTTCTCTACTAATTATTCTTAAATCCCTTACAACACACCGATCACGTATCTCGCTTTAGCTCCAATAACTCGAAATCGTCTTTTACCATAATAAAAATTGGAAACGAAACTTGGATCGTTGGATTTCTACCTTGTGAAAAGATACAGGGTTACAAAAAATTAAATATGCGTATAATTCCTCCACATTATACTTGGCAATATATCACAATGCGGTGATATATGTAATTAACACGCATCACCTCAGCTTTCAAGAATATACATAATAAATAACGTCATTTCTTTTTCCTCGGGCTTTTGTACGACGACTTGTACACAAACACACGTGAAAAAAATATTAATTAATTTGTCAGCTTAAACCAGAACGTAAATTATACATTTCCCTGATACAACAAATCTCTCTTTCACCTCAACTGAAAATAATTACCACTGGCATTGTAGTGCAAAGGATTTTACTATAGACTTTGCCGTGGGCGATCTCTCTGATTATTATTTACGTCTGACGAGAAGACGTAAATCGCTCGAATGACGCTCTCGTGAAAAGCCACGTATATGCAAAACGTATGCCCCGAATCTACTTTGAGAAACGAGAGAAGTGTGGTATTTCGCCTCAGAATCCTATGTTTCATAATAATTAGTCGAATTAGTAAACCATCGGTTCTTTCGCAATCGGTCGAAAAATAGTTTTTTTTTGCTAAAAATGTATTGGTAATGTTTGTTCTTCAAAATTACATAATAATTTTAGATAAATTTTGTTTTGGTCGTTGAACCTCAATCTCATATCAAATTTAAAAAATTCAAAGGAACGAATGCAATATTGCGCAGCAAAATTCACAAAATAGTTGGATTTCTGTGGAAATTAGTCTCTTGCGGTGTTTTAAATCGCGGTACCCTAATTTATTATCAAACTTTCAAAATTCTATTTATTATTATTATTACTATTATTAATATTTAGGTTATTTTATTTAGGATGTCCAGATTACTAATCACTAAACCAAAATAAAAAATTAAAAAAGCTAAAGTTGTATTAAATTTGATATTTAAAATTTAAAAATTTGAGTTCAAATTAATTTCGAAATAATATAAGTACGTGTTTTTAAGTTGCGCATAAACGCGTTACCAAGCGAAAATGGCACGACCGCTTCTTGTGCATATTCGCGTCACTGATAGCGAAGGAGTTAATTATTTTTTTCATTTTGTCTTTCTGTTAAAGTGAATTTCTCAATTAAGTAATTAATTTTCTAATACAGCATCGAAATCTGATGGACCGACTATAATATCCGTCTGGTAACCAGCAACAACTATATATGTACAGTACATCCGGTGTTTTGCTTACTTCGTTACATCAATATATCACAGAAGACTCATAAAGAAGAATCCACCATTCTCACCGTTACAAGTCCTATTAATTTTCTATCCGCAACATCTTTAGCGTCTCTCGATACGCGTTTACTCTTTGCCGCAGCACTATCGCCTTTGCGCAGGGATAAAATACTTGGATCGAATCTTTCCAACGAATATTTCCGCATGCATGTGCACAGTATGTATGTACAATATACATATCTTCCCTTTCTATCGTATACCCGTTTCATAGCCATATGGATGAAGATTTAAAAGAATTGTGCGTCGAGTGTACGTACATATGCGTACTTTTATGGAAAAACTTTTTACGAATTAATGATTATACGTTAAGTTGCTGCCAGCTATTAAAATTTTATACCTACTATCAATTAGCATTGTCTTAATTAGAATCAATATTATCCGTGCGTAAGGCTCATCAATTTAAGGAACAGAGGATTCATTATGCATAATATTCACCTGCTCTCTTTTAAGAACCAAAAGTACAAGCAAGAGGTAGCTGGAGAGTGAATAAGTCCAAGATGAAAATACTTAAGGTGCATTTGCACCGAAAAGGATGAAGCAGAATATATTTTTAGAGTTTTTAATAATATTTTTTAACACAAAAATTGTTTTAAAAAAAAAAATTTTTTTAATTTGAAAAAATACTGAAGCAATTTCAACAGGTGCAAGAAATTTGCATAGGTAGAGGATACTATATTTAACTTGACATTTCAATTATGATTTAGGTTTGCAATCTCATTGTCAGTATTGGGTGGTTACATAATTTTTATTGCTTTTCATAATTATTAATAGTTTCGAAAATTGGTAATAGTCGATAAATTAATTTATAAAGATCTTTTGTTGAATTCTTTGTTTATTGCCGTACATTGGTGATCTATAGATCATTAACTAAACAACCTGATAATGACGTTTTTAAGTTATAATAACCATAATTTATTTTCTTTCGCTTGTTATAAATTCCAAGATAAAAATAAGTTACATTGAATATAACGAAAAAAAAATGGATATTGATAGCGGCAAATTTGTATTATGATAATAACGATTACGGTGATATAAGATTTGAAAAGGGTGAAAAAGGGCTAGACCAAGCATAAGAAATTCTGCTTAACTGGATAGCAGAAGACTGTTGCGTAAAACAACGAATTACAGATATCAAATCTTCGGTTTAATTCGCATTCATTTATTTGTCTACTCCGAGGTTGCTTCTAAAGGGAGGTTAGTAAGCTATTCAGTGAACGAAGGTACCACTGGTTTTAGGTAATCATTATACAATGAAACAAAACCTAAAGCGTATTTTCTTATATAACTAATTCTCACAAATATGACGTAAGTCGATTGAAAACATTGCTAGGTTCATGTAAACCCTTGATTTAAGACGCTTACTCGCTTGCACTGTTAGGGCACTGATTACCAGCATCTCATTTTCAATCTCATTACAGAATAATGCTTGCTCTAATAGGCTTATGTTCTTTAACAGCAATAATCGAGAAATCTAAGTATGCGGAGAAAAACAATTTATGAAAGTCTTCTCGAGAGTAATAAAAGTGAATTCACGTCGAATAATGGTAAAATTTTTGAAAAAAGAAAGTATTAAAAGATGAAAAATAATTTGGAAAATTGAAAGATTTTTTTAACAAAAATCATATATCAAATAATAAACACAAACATCGCAGTAAAATTGAAGTTAAAATTATTAATTTTCTATATGATAATTCACTATTTTTATAGTTATTTTTATTATTTTACGTCACGAGCGCATGTTTGTTATTTTGTGTGCCAAACTTATTGAGGTACATCTTCGAGCGATTTCCTTTTTTTTCAAACATTTTCCCGAATATGATACAAAGCTTTTCTAACGAAATTAATTTACGAGTAAGACTTTTGCAATTTTTCAAAAAATTGCATTAAGGAAAGGAGAAAGCTTCAGATTTCCATAATCAAGGTTTACTAATTGTAAGTTTTCCATTGTCCAGCCTATGGGATGAAATTTTAACAAACCGTTGCGAGTTAATTCTAGATTGATTTGCAAACGATAAAATCCTAAGGTGTCAGTTTTTGGTCAATATAAAATATTTCGTGGCGCCAATTAGCCGAAACCCCATGATTCCAATTTTTCTATTAACCTCTCATTCCGAAAACGCATGTCCCAAAATCTGAAGCACAGAATTGTAGGTTTCCGGATTTCCAGTTTTGAAGAAAGAACTGTTTTCGCTTTTCCTACCCGTACAAGAGCACCCTAAGAAGATAAAGGAACTCAAAGAAGGGTTTGCCATAACGTAGCAGTCTTTACGGTCGACTTACAAAATAATTACGACAATGCGTGCGTAAATACCCGTTTAAGGTACCTACACCTGTGGGAGAAAGAAGGAGAAAGAAGGAGAAACTTCTGGACGGGATACTATACTTCGTATGATGACGCTAATTGCCCCGTTAGCCCTCCCCATGTCGTTTCTGCACCGTCGTTCGACCCAATCAACCACCCGGTGTACCTGTATTTACGGATGATTCTTAACGAACGAACTCCTTCAAAGGTCAAACACGTTCGTCACTCTTTACTTGTTACCTACTCTTTAGCCTTTCATCATGTACCAATTTTTTGTACCCCTTTGAGAAGTACCCACGTACCGAAAATTTTATGTCGCGGCCTTTCCGGGGCCGATCGTACAAGAAATTTCAGTTTATTAAGCCAAGAGATGCGTGATATTTAAAATTGTGGAGTCCATTCCGGAATTTTCAAAATGTGAAAAATAAGAATTATACTGAAAAAAATAGAGGCACTAATTATTTAATTTTTAGTTGACTTGGTCACGAATCTAGTTGGAATAACAATAAATCTTGTTAAAATTACTAGAAATATATGGTTGGTGCCTTATTCAACTACGGCAATAGTTAGAATTACTATACATTTTTTTCAGTATTGGAAAAATCGTCACAGTATATTATAGTTTTATATATTATATTTTTATATGATATTATAGTTTTAATGTTTCAACAAATATTTTATATATGGATTACTATATTTTACAATCTGTAGGAGTAACCACCGCCAATTTGGATAATTCCACGAACGGACGTAGCTGTACTATGGTAAATTTATTATACCCTTTAATCTAAATCGGATAAAGTAGATACAGAAGTATTGGTCGGAGTTTCCCCGGTAATGTACGAAACTGTTAATATGAATATTATTACTTGTAATTACGGGATGTTTGTATAACGGTGTATTGATTTAACAGCGTATGTTACTAAATCAACAAAAATGTTTTTCATATAATTACGGAGATGAATTAATTTAGTTAGTCGTGACATGACATAATTTCTAATACAAACACTATTACTGTTAATTAATAGCTAATAAACGCCGGTAGTTAAACAACGCATCGTATGTGCATTACCAAAGCGTATTTAATTGGGCCAAAGAAATGTCGATTTCGAAACTTCCCGATCGAAATTTTAGCAGTTTCAATAATATTTATTTAATATATATTAATCAGCAGTAAACTTCAAGTAACTCACGTTATATAACTACTGAAATTAATATAGTAATTACTACAGTTACAGAGTTATTGTATATGTAATATATAGTAATAATTTTATATAGCAATTCGTTACCTTCAAAGGAAATAGTGATAAAAGAGCTCGATTTCCGAGTAAAATACTCTATGAATGTAACAATAGTAAATAGAAAATTTTTTTATTTTTTTGGAACAGATATTATAGTTGATAAAAATATTTTCTATTCATTAGAAATCATTTTAACAAAATTGTTTTGCTTGGAATAGAAATACTGAATATTACGAGAAAAAAAGAAGGAATTTTCAGCAAATTTTAGACCCTATAATAATTTCCAAAATGTATAGTACAATTTCAGATATTTTCTTACTTGAAAGTTCAATAACTTTTTTTTAAGGTTAAATTGTTAATTTCAAAATATACACGAAAACATAAAAATTCAGGATCCAGAACACTGGACTTTATGTAGTTTCCGCTGTCTGTCTAAGAATGGTAGCAACCCCTTTGTAAAATATCTCTTGAAAAACTCAGTCTTTCTACGTTTTTTCACCATAATTATCTCCTTGACGTAAACAATTAATACAGTTGAACAAAAATATTCACCCACTACTAATTATTGATTGTTTATTCATATTGGATTTAAAATTATATATTCGGAGAGGAGGCATAAAGGCAGCAGAAAATTATCGGTCGCATTATTGTTTCGTTTCTTACCATTCCTGCATGCGATTAAATTCATTATGTATTTAAAATACAACCTTAAATTGTCGAAGTTCATTCTTCGCTAACGGTATAATAGCGAAGCAAGGTGTATGCCGAGCATTAACAAATGATGGAAAATAATTACAGAAGAACTGATCCTCGAAAGAATGCAGGATGCATCCCAACGTTTTTCTATTAGAGTATTCGAATTTGTAACGTTTACCTATATCCCAGTAATTGCCACTATCTTTTTCCACATAATAAGGTTGCGAGTGCACTCTGGTTATAGCGACGTCAAATTATTATTAATACGATCCCATAATTAGTTTTTCTATTATAGAATTACAGTTATTTTACTGCTTTTGTAAGTCTTATTAACTTCAGCCGCACATCCTTAGGTGCCATTTGCGCATACCACGGCCCCTTGAATCTGGAGGAGAGACGGAAAAATATTTCTCATTTCGCTTGTATGCATGAACAAACAATACTTGAACGGCAAGTCGTGTTTTCTAAAATATTCTATTGTAAACTAAAATATTTCCATCGAGAGAAAGCTTATATGCATGCAAAACCTTCTTTTGTCTTATAATGAATGATACTTTAACTTAAAAGTAATAATTTTTTACAGAATCTACTAATAATTTTTCTATAAATTTTGTAAAAATCCTTAACATAGCTCCTCGAATTTGGAATTAATTAAGCAGGATTGTCCGCCAATTGTTAATCGAACAATTAATTAGACGATTGTTGAACAAGTTTCCTACTGGAATTTTATTTTTAATAAACGTAATAGTTCCATAGAACAAAAAGAATTTATTTTTTAATTATTCTTTGAACAGCATTTTTTAAATATTTTTTATTTTTTAAGTAAGGAATTTATTTTTTTTGGGGGGGGGGGACCAAGATTTTTTCAAAAATCGTAAAAAAAGTTTTTCCGAAACTTCTTTTTCATTCTGCAAAGATCGCGAGATAATTTTCACGTTTTAAAAATGGTAAAATTGATATCCAGAAATTCGGTGAAAAAAATTAAAGTTTCATTATCTTTATACAATTTTTCTCTCTCGAATGTACTACCAAAAAAATGACATTATGTTTTTCTCGCGTGTATGTCCTTAAAATTTTTTTTCTGGAATTAATATTTTATACTGTTTACGAGCCGCTGAGTGGCAGCGCCCGCTGTTCCCAGCGTCGTAATCTTTTTCTTTCACATCTCCTTCGTGGTTTTATTATATTGCGTACGTACTGCGTACAACTGTACACACACCTGTATGTGTCCCTTTCAAACTTTACAACTCTTTTGGTAAAGATAATTTTTTAAATATGCAATTAATACCACAAGTAGTCGCAATTTTGCGCATTTTTTAAATCTTTCGAATTTCTTCTATAATTTTTCGATCAAATTTTCGAAGGTTTTATAAATAAATTATGAAAAAAAGTGAGTATTTTTACGAAATAATGGCACCTGTGTAATTATACGCATCCCTTTTTACTGAAATTTCTCTTGATTCCTTCTTCCTGTATCAGAAAAACTCTTAAAAATTGGTACAAAAATTCCCACTAATAATAAATTTTATTTAACAATAAATAAGCAGAGAAGTCTATATTAAAAAAAGCTCCTCTAACGGTGAAAAATCTTATCGCTTCTGATGTTCATTATTTACTCTATCAATAATACTTGAGGTCTTACCTCCGCTCTCCGTGACATTTTATGCATTGCAAGGAAAAATTGAGTGTTTTTTTTTATGTTAGAAATAATTTGGTTATTTCGATTTAGATTATTTTGCAACCACAAAAGATTTACAATTATTTTGGGAATTATGAAGCATCGATATCGCAACAATAAAGACAATATTCTCTTTGGTAGTCGCTATAGGTGTCACATAACAATACAGCGTGAAATGCATGTAGCGCTTTATTATTATACGTCTTCTCGGATAAATAATGGCTATCGGCAATTGAACCTGTTAATAAATATACAAACTTATTGCCGTGTACAACGAGTCACGCTTCGTTATACAATAGACATTTATTACATAACATAACCATTATCGTATGACAATATTGTTTGATCCAGAGTATAACGTATCATTGAGACATAAGGAAGTAAAAGAAGGCTTATTGTCTCAGTGGAATTGTTGCACCCCTCATGACAAACAACAGCAGCAGCAACAGCAAAAGCAACAAGCAGCGGTAACAACAGTAGGAGTAGCGCCTGCTGTAACGTGGCGTTTCGTTAACAGTCATGTAGATACCTTAGAACCAATTTCCTAGCTGCCAATAACCGTTGTCCAGCTGCTTTGTCTCTTCTGAAGGTATATGGTAGATACTCTCCCATGTGCACATATACCAAGAACACGTTTAGACGATGTATTTACTACGTAGAAGTGATTCCCCACTGATTTTACACGGTTCGAAAGGAAGTATGTGCATTCTCATGATCTTCACCCGCACAGCCACACGTGCATGGATCTTTTGAGAGAAGAGAAAAATACCCAAGTACCTGTACCTACGGTATATTCACACTCGCGCTATTGTTAAGCGTGATGTCATGTAATTTACTATATGTTTTCACCAACATGGACACCTTTAAAAATTCCTGTTTATTGGAAATTAAATATTATTATTATTTGAAGGAACGTCATTTTTATACGGTACAGGTATGAAATATTTATCGTCTTCTTGCATTAACAAAATATATGCCTTACCTTTGCCAGAAGGCCGTTCATTTTCTAGAAGGGACCGTTAACGTTCAGTCTCTGTTGACGGAACGCCGTTGTTTTTGGAAAAATATGATGTAACTGAAGATTACGCCATGGTTATAGGAAAAAGGTTTCATAAAAGTCAAGTTTTGGGCCGAAAATTTGTAAATTGCACCGGTCACAATAGTTTCCATTATAAATTAGAAGCTGCCAAAGTTGTAATTCCTGCAGATCTGAGTCTTGCATTAGGGTAGTAACTACTGGGCTTTTACTCTTCGTCCATAATCACAATGTCAATATTTAGTATGAGTTTTATCCATCAGGGGAGCTACTGTCAACGTAGAGACTCTGCCCCCCCCCCTTGTTTATTTTTTGGCAGCAGCTTCTAGGATAAATATTTAATACTGATTCGAAGTTCTAATTTCGTGATTAGTCCTTAAATGCCAAAATTTCCCTTTTAAAATAAATAAAAAAGTGTCTGAAAATAATTTATGTGTATTTTGAAAAACTAATTATACGTAGACGAATTTATTATAGATTAATATTTAAAAATAATTATTTATTACTTATTGTTTAATATATTATTATAAAATATGAATTATCAATTAATAATTTAACATTATAATGAATGGTAATATTCATTGTAATACTTCACGTTCTACAAAAATTAAATAAATTTTAAAAATCATATATAAATGTAGATAAAATTATTTCTATTTGCAGTTTGTCTAACAAAATAATTCTGTCTTGCAAAACTATTTCGTGCACAAAATATTTATACAAAAATTTGTTTGCTTGAACTGGATTACATTTTGAGACAGCAACCAAACTAATAAATATAAATACCAGCTTCATCATTTTAGAAGAAATTAAGAGATTCTTCGGAATCAGAAAATATTTACTTGGAACTATATTAAGTGTAATTGAAAAGAGTTTCTAGGGACTTCGTAGTTGCAATCGGGAGGAAGAAATGAAATACGAAATTTCAGGAATGTTCGGCCGAACAAAAAGTTTTAGGTGTATAATTGGGGGGGGGGGGGGCATAAATGCGGGCAGGTTTTAATGAGTATTTCTTCAAGACCTAATACACAATTCGATAAGAGTATTACACAAGTTTCGTTACCATTAACTCTTTCGCAAAGGCACTTTTTGTCAGCAGGGTATATATCACGTGTCCGTACGCTTGTGAGTCAAAGGCAACTAGTATAATTTATCACTACGCCCATCGAAATCTTAATACGAATCATTTATCGGTAGCTACTGAGGATACGTAGGTAGGTGCGTACTGTATATACATATACACCGGCATACGTCGCAAGTACTAATAACCAAGCCGAGTAATTAAGGTAAAGCTAAAAGCAATGCGTTCAACTGAGGAAGCAACGATTTATTCGTTTTATACTCGAAGGTATGTTGGGTAACATTCTTATTTCTTTTGAAAGCTTCGATATATACCCATACTACTCCTTTTCGTTATTTTCACTCGTCCATGGAAATACGCGAATACTTATATTAACCATATACCCGATGTATATAAGACATAAATATATTCCAATTTAAGATGCTATCGAGTAACTGATGGCACGTAATGATTTAATATACAACTTTCATGCTGTCAGATAAATTGAAGATGATTTATTGTATAATATATATTCTGCCTTCTTTGTCTTCGAGGAAGTTATTTTATATATTCAGCAATTTCGAATTTTCTCCTTATAATTCTTGATGGAAGATTAAGTGTCATTATTATTAAAAATCCTTGTGAATTTACTACATAATTCCTTTACAGTAAGGAATATCTGGCGTTGGTTTGAATCCAAGTCAAAACACCGATTAGAATAAAGTTTGCAGAAAATGGATGGAAGGATACTACCGAACGGTATAGACTATTATGCTGCAAAAGAATGCAGAAAATTCACCTCAGCGTGCCTTTGACTTGTTGCAATAATGGGTTATTCATGAAAAATTACACGGGGGAAGGTATCTATCACCAAAATCTTCCAGCTGTTCAGCTTCTCGAATGAATTATCTGCTAAAGGTTCTTGACAATTTCCTAAATCTAATTTGCTCCACCCTGAAAATAAATAGATAAAATTTGTATCATCGAAAATCAAGCTGAGAACTTCACTATAGTATTGATTTTAAATGATAAAATTAATTGTCGTTGTGTTTGCACTTAAGATTTGTTAAATGTCGAATTTTCATTGCACTTCGCGCAAAATATCAGGTTGGACAAAATTTCTTTACTGGAACGTCCCTAGAGATTCAATTATATAGAGAATTACATTATATGCAAGTATATTTATGTAATTATATATTTATTGCAGGTGTATTTAAAGGAATAATCGCCGAATGTATTTGTACTGGTTATCCTGAAAACTGTCTGAGACAAAAATTTAAAAAAATTGAAATGCAGTTGTAGTAGAGTTTTCATAGACTGGTCCATTTGGGTACCTTCAGAGATCAGACTGCATCCAATTTGCGAAATGTTAATATTTCTATGGAAAGAAATGCACTTTTATGCACCGTTTAAGTGCATATAAGTGCATCAGTCAATCCAATTCCATGTTTCTATTAAATATTTCATGTAAAAAGCTTGAATTTTCTGTTAAAAAAACGCCAAAAGGTTAATAGGTGTCGATTAATATCTTTTTCTGGTTGCTGACGCTAAGAACGCCTATAATATATAGCAAACGGTAGTAAATCCTTTAGTTACAACCACTACGATTCTCAGCTCGAAGCCCAGTTTTATAATCATTTACTTCAGTTACCGTAAATTTTCGCTGACGTAATACGTCGAGTTATTTTTATAGATTCAAATGTTGCCCACCGACTCCACTTCAAAAATTGCAATAAAACGACATGACTCGAGAATTCTTTCTATTTCTCTAACCGTTGGTGGCGTGTACGCATTTCTTCGGCATAATGTATTGTATTAATTGACTTAATTTGAAAAAGAGAAAAATATATCGGTCCCTTAATGATATGAAATACACATATTGGCACGTGCTAAGTGGAAGTTATAGCTCTGAAAACGTGTAACCGTGTAAACGTACGTGTTGTACATTTGCAATATATTTGTACGAATAAAACTATAAACACCAAGTACGGCCACGACATATAACTGCCACATAAGAAATTTCTCAGGTACGGCAATATGGCTATACCCTTTACCGCGTCGAATCTAGACCGTGCAAACTGGATATTTAATTAACGGCAGTAAATCAACGCATTATGAAACTCACTTCACGACGAGAAGTTTTGTCCCATTTCAAATTAAGCCGTTGGTACGTCACAAACACGTGCCTCGTCATTCGCTTGATGAATATAATATCATAATAATTATGAAACTGATAACAAAACCTTTCATTGTCGTCTAAGGAATGTCTTGTGTAACAGTGTATATGTATACGTAGTATTCGCTGTCTTATATATATATCGGTCCAATGGTTTCATTGAATTTTTAAGAACCTCGTATTTCGTTAACTGTATATCTTTTTTCGATAATAGGTGCGTATAGGCGCTTGTAACGAGTATGAAAAGTTTTTCTATAATAAAGATATTATGGAACAGATAACTTTGCGCTTTATTAAGCGGAAGCACGGACTTTTGTGTTCTGTTTGCTTTCAGATTTAATCTAAAAGACACAAGACTTGGCCAAATAATCGAGTTTGACCAACCGTACTGTTAACTCTGCAAACATCTAGAGAGGTATTAATTTGATTAGTTGCTTTTTTAATTGCTATTTATTATTATACTTGTAGAATCAAAGTTAAAGCAAAAAGCTGAATGGCTGGTTAGCGATTGTTGAAATGATAGCACAGGACATATGGATACATTTTTTTTGCTGATATCCAAGTACCAAACCCATCGAAGCATTACCCGCAAATCAATCGACACCATTCGTATTCGAAATTCTACAGCAAGTGAAAATTGGGGAGAAGAAGAACTTTCTAAAGGTAATATAACACTGGTTTCTTAGAAAAAAAAATTAATGTCAATAATAATGAGTAATTTTAAATGAAGAATCGATTTTGCCGGTTTGTTTCAATAAAATCCCAAAGCTGGTAGTCAGAAACAAATTTTTTTAATCGAGAAAATTGTTTTTACAGTTTGATATCGGTTATTTTCATATTTAGAATGGACTCATTGTGAAAATGGCATTAGAGTAGCGCAGATTGGGGAAATTGATTTCAAAATGGAATTTGTTTAACCTTTTGAATGAGGATTAATGGTTATTTGTAGTAAAATATTGCATCAAAAATAGTACCGGTAATAATAATCTAAATGTATAATAAAAGTAAATGACTTTAATAATAGATCATGTCGTTTAATTCAAAATGTAATACAATATTCTCTACTTATCTATAATAAATATTCAACCCACGAATCATCAATTCCTGGAAACTCAAACATAAGTGCTGTGGAGATGATAGCATAATTATGCGTGTAAACTTTTCGAAGTATATAAATACAGAATAGCAATTAATTTTCCTAACACTTTTCTTTCCCAAAGATTTACGTACCGTGTTTTAATAGTTGCCTTTAACACTCCCGACACTATACTACCCCTTCTTCTATTTACATAATTGCCGGTAACTCGTGCGAGCTTTAAATACTTAATTTTCTTCACTTATGTTAGTCATATTGGACTAAGCACTTTACTAAACATGAAGAAGAGAACATTTCTTATTATACATAGCGCCATGAGGTTCGACCCTTTTTCTTATCACGAACAAATTTTTATTTGGCAGATAAACTTTTAAAAGTTTAGCTCCCAAGTTAGGTGCTCAAATTTCTGAAAATTCAAATTAATCTGTGAGTTTTAGATTGATTAATATTTAACCATTTTAAAAACTATTCAGACTAATAGCCAACATTTTCAAAAATCTCCTGTTAGAAAATATGAATATTTACAAAAATTATTATTTTTCAAAGAATATACTCGGAGTCACTGTAAAAAAATATATGCAAAGAAATACAATAACTTAAGATTATTAGTTTTTGTCTCTGAAGACAAACCTTGACTGGCTTAATTTTGGTAAACAGGTATTTTATCACTTTTTAAAAAATGTCTTTAATCTGAAAAGTTTCTTTATTTACAAATATATCTCAAACTTTATGTTCAAAAAACCAAAGCTGAAGAAATGTAAACTCAGTCTGCTTTTCTGCGCCTTTTCCTAACATTTGTATTATTTAAAGGAAGGCAAGTCCTAAAATAGATGAAATAACAAATCTTTACGTTCGTTTATTAATTTAAGAAAAAGGAAAAACAGCTGAAATTTTTCTTATATGAATAATTAGGTTTAATTAATGACTGTCTGCAATAGACTAACAAAAGCTATAATGCATACAGTCAATTTTTGTAATATTAAAATATAATATTGTAATTATTAGTAATTTCATTCGAAATTCATAGGACATAGCGCAGTGATTTATCAATGAAATCACGTAAAACTTTACAGATTCCAGGAATCCATGATCAATTATACTGCACTACTGTATAAGTACTGGGTGCACATTAACGAGAGTCGAAAGACCGCATTGGCAGGAATGGGTAAGGGGTATAATTACATCGGAGTAGCGGCATACGGACGAAACGTTTCAACGAATTCCGTGCGGCAATAAACTCGCGTTAATACGGGGCTAAGCGATTGCTATTTTAATTAACAGCTACCGTGACTCGGGAGAAGAACCTTGCCTAGAATTATGGAGATTAAGGTTAATCAATTTAAAGAAATTTACTATTTTATTATTGAATTATTACAAGTTAGGATTCCTTCGGTATTTTATTATACAAGAATGTTGTATATTCCATCTGCTATTAAACATGTATCGCTTTTACGTCCACTTTTATATTTTTATTCCTCAATTTCACGAATCTCTTATCAGCCGTGATCCGAAATTCCATGAATTTCTACATTCTTTTATAGAGGTAAAAATGCTTCAATTACGGATTCCTGATTTTCGTATTCTTAACACTTAAGATTTTATATCATTCCATTCGATGATATATTCACCGGTAGTTTTTAGAAGTTCCGTTTAGAAAGCAACAGTTTCGTTTGTAAATTATTTTTATACGTTCAAACATCCAATATCTTGTTCGCAAATGTTTGTTTCTGGTAAAATTTAAAAAAATGATCATATTGAACCTTTTCTGTAATATAACATTAATTCTATTATATTATAAATATAAATTCCATTATTCTAGAATTATAATTATTATTATAGAATAATTCTGAATTACTCCATAATTCTATTATTCTAAATTAAAAATATACATTTTATTATTATAAATTATTTCTCTATAATTCGTTTTGAAAAAAATTAAGAATCCTTTAAGTGAAAGTAACACTTCGTCGCGATAATTTTTTCGATAATTGTTCACATAAAATAAGAAGAACATGACAAGACATTAAAAAGTAGCCTTTTAATAATTTTATAGTAATATATTATATAGTAAAAACCAACAATTCAATTTATCATAGTCGTTATCAAATATAGGAAGGAAAAATGCATTCGTGTTTGGTCTTAGTCTGTACTGGTGCAATACCAATGATGGATCGTAAATCTTACAATTTCCTTCGGATATAAAGGGAAACGATGTCTATTCTATTAAACCATTTCCACACATACATAGTTTAACCTTTTTATTGTAAACAGATTTCAAAGATTCAGGTGTCTTTAAGGCGAAGCATGTATGCCTATAAGACGAAGGCAGATGTTCCGAAGTTCCACACGCCCGCTACACGGTAAAAGCCGGAGGTGTTTCTTCTTTGACCCTGCTGAAATTGCCCCCGAAGTTATTTACGAGTGTATACCATCGTGTACATCGTGTTTTCGGCTAGTTAGTACAATGATCTGGACAAACGACTACAAGCTGACCGATTGACCAAAGACCATTTATAACCCCTGACGTAATTTATCACGAACTAAACACCCGTGTCCAAATATTGTGCGAGGGTGGTAGTATCGAAAGAGTCTATTTCGTAGAACATTGTGTGACCTTTTCTTTCAAAGATCTTAGACCCAGTAGTCTTACCATCCATTCGTGAGCTTTCGCAGGGAAACGTACGTGAAGTATGTATTTTTTGAAATCCATTAAAAGAATTTTTATTGTATTTTAGGGTTTCTGGTTAAAAAGCTCGTATTTCAAATAAATCTGGGTGAAAGTGTGCGTAATATAATAAAGGAGTTGAAATTACTATTATTATTATTACTTTAGTTCCTTAAAATTAAAAATAATTGAAATTAACATTATTTTGAATTTGAATTCCTTGATTTATTAAAATTAATATTAATTAAAATCAAATGGAGTCGATAGCGTAGTTGTAACTTAATATTTCTGGCTGCTATTTTAATAAACGTCAATCTTCGTCAATCTTCGATAAATTTCGGTGGATTTTATACGTAGCTCAAAAATGCTAATTTTAAATAACTATAATTGAAAATTTTTTTAGATTTTATTTTTGGTATAAGGTTCCTCCACAAATGGAATTTAAAATTTCATCTATTGAAACTTTGCTCTCCTCTTCTTTTAAGAAATTCTTACACATCCGAAGTAAGCTCTTGAAAACCGCATGAATTAAACTTGAGATTGAGACTCAAGATTTAATTTAATACCAGGAAGATTGAATTTTTCTGTCGCTGTAATTAGCGCAATATGTACGAGCGATCTTAGCAAAATTTATTTTCCTAGTGTGGCAAAATCCAGCGAGTAATCAGCCAGATTACAAATGATTTCGCAGCATAAACCTAAAGTTGACTTTAATGGACAGTCAAAATGGCCATTAATAATTTATACGCTTTCACTGCTCGAATGTAGTACGGTGATTGGCGTTTTGAGGAAATGCAATGTGCAGTTATCGGCGACCCTCAGCCTCTCTCTCTCTCTCTCTCCAGCTTCGATATATCACATTAGAGTGTGCCAATAACTCACGGGGCGCCAACAATAGTATCTATTACTTCATTTAGTACAAAAAAGATCTTTGGTGTTACAAAGTATTAAATTATAGGCAGATGCAATGTATTACTTCACTCGCAAATTTATGGCACGATATTTCCTGATGATGATAATTTGAATAGCAAATAAAAATATCCGAGTCCTCCTAGCCGGACGCTCATTCGCTGCTTCTACGTGCATAATCGTCTAAAATAAAACGGTCACACTAAGAATAAGCTCTAAAGTTCAGTATATATCTCTTTCATCCTACGTTGAACAAAGATACATTGCTTCAAGAAAAGATCCTCAATTTCTCTTGATTCACTTAATGCAAAGATTTGTTTCAAGAAAAGGGGGGAGGGGGGGAGGCCCATCCAGCTATCCTTTCACGAACGGGACAAAGGTTATCGTCTCTGTCGGCTGAGATTCTTTATCATATTCAAAGATCATGCAAGAAAACCTTGGTTACAAAGAAAAAAAAAGAGGACATTAAATAGAAGACATCGTCGTGGAAGAAAGAGTCGACTTGTCGCGCTTTTGGGCCACACCGCACGAGGGGCCCGCGCCCTCTCTGTCATTCATCTCGGATGACAGGACCGCCGTTCGTAAGATCGGGTCAAGATCAAGCCGACTATAACCTAAAAGCAGCTGCTCGACCCTCCACCTTCGATGGCGCGTGCCATCCCCTGCCTGTTTCTTATACATCGTCTTTTTCAATCCCCCTTTTTCTTTCCTCCCTTGCACATACACAGGCGCACACACGTATTCTCTTTATTAAAGTCCCAGGTAGAACATCGAGATACGTTACGTCGGAGGATCGTTGCGTAACGTACGTTTCTTTCGTTCCCATCTACCTGCATCAGGAAACGGAAGATGATGCATCTTCTTTTTTGAGTGACACGTGAGTAATCAATTCAAAGATTAGAGTATCCCTCGGCCGAATATTCAAATCATGCAGTAGTTCCCTCGGAAATTTGTTTGTCTGACACTCGTCAAAATCCTAAAGCAGGTATGCAGTTGCTGCTGCAGCTTCCAACTTATTTAGGAATCGTTCCCGGTAGAAAGAATTGGAGATGAAAACATTTATGAGCCATTCATCGGCCAAATCAATTAGCTCCACTTTTCGAATCTAGTGTCAAAGTACCTGATTGACTGTTAACTTTTTGTGTTTAAAATAAACTTCCTCAAGCCTTTTGGTTCTCACTTGAAGGACATGTGGAAATAATAAGAAGCTATTTCAATCCTGGTGCATTTTTCCCTTATTAAATTAATTAACTATAAAATACCTAACACTATGAAATAACTAAATAATGTAATTTGCAAGATTTTAATCGATAGACATACAGTAAAAAAATGTATAGTGATTCTACTTATTGTTGCAGTTGAATAAAGTATCAACCATATAAGTCATTTTTATTACTACATTCAATATTATTCCAATACTTCCATGACTGAGCCAACTAGAAATTAAATAATTAATGCCTTTATTGTTTTTCGGTATATGGAAAAGCAACCGTTCAATTAATATAAGTTTCGAGGGTAAATTGATGCGTAGTAAAATTTTTCTAGGCCCTCCAATGTAGAAATTCTGTTATTTCTAGGACATGGTGGCCGAAAGGGTTAATATTTGGCTAATATGAGGGAAAATATAAATCACCGAATATTTAGAGAGTATAAATCCATTATAATCAACTCCTCATTAATACCAAAATTTTTTTCTCGAAATCGGAATGAAGATATCATGAACTGAAAGTCGACAGAACACCGGGAGACTGTATATTGGTACTTAAAATAACTTCAGCATCACGAGCTAGCGAATATTCGCCCTATTGGGTTACGACCCGACGCTGAAAAGGGACGAGTAATGTTAATGCATCATAAAGGGATGAAATGAGCCATCATTTTGTAGGTAATCCGATCCAATATCAGCAACGAGCATCTCGTGATTGGCGTAACAGTGGTATCAGAAGTGAACCGATACGGCTGCTTTACACTGAAAAATAGCAATTGGATGTACTGGCTTACTGTGATGATATGGAATGACGTAATCTTGCATTGATAATACGATTCGCTATCGGTGTTGGGAATAGTCTATCGTAACTATTGTGAGAATATCGATGTTTATAGTGAGGCAATTGTTCTTCTACTTAGGCAGAAAAATTACTAAAAATTTTTATTTGATGGAAATTTTCAGTTCGCGTCTTAAGAAAATAAACCCATACTGAATATGAGATGAAACAGTGTTTTTTATTTGTCATTTCAATAATACTTCAATAATAATCACATAGGAACGTTGCTAAACATTAAGTAATTAGTTACAAACTTTCGGTTGACTTCATTTTTTTCCGAGGAATCCAATTGTACTGTTAAAATTCCCGATATTCCATCAAAAATACGATTTTTTCGCAAAAGATCTATTTTTTACCAACTTCCGCTAGTGTTTCGTCAAAACAGACCCTTGGAATCGATTTTACGCGGCAAATTATCCCCAGAAATGATTTGTCCAACCACATTTTCGAAGCTTGAATTTTTACCTTATTTTGGGGGGAAGTATTCCCAAAAAATTTGACTTTTGAAATCGGGAGATTCTTATCCGATATATGTATGTCTAATTGCGAGGGTACCGATATTTGATACACCATTTTTCAACCGCAATAACTTTCGAAAAAAATAGCAGGTGCCTAATGTCGTTGGTAGCGTCGTTTAAAATTTTGCGAGACTATTCGGAAGTCTGGGATATTTATATCTTTGCACACACATAGACATCCTATCGAAAATTCCTTCAACCACATAAAAGACGTTTAATGTTGTATGTTTTATGAAACCTTATTGTACGTAGATTAAGAGTACTAAAAGACGGAAAATAAGAAGGGGGGTTATGAAACAGCTGAGCCACCTTGGAATCAAGGTGTTCGCTAACCAACGGTTCAAATTTGACGCATAAAAGAATCTTGTCCCGTGCCTTACCTTCCTTTCAGGGAGCTTCTTATTATATCCCTGTCCTGGAGCCGAAATTTCAGTTATGGGAAGAGGAGGGATTCATCTTCCCCCTTAAAGAAGAGCAGTAGTGATTCTTGGGCAGGAACTGCACGTGCCTAACTTGTAACGAATCGTCATTATTCGGTAGTGGTGAAATGCTTTTTTTGTAATAACTTTAACGTTTTCTTTCACGTACGCTTTTTTTCCTAGAACCGAAAAAGAAGTTTCCTAAGTATCTTTTTTTTATTTCTTTACACTAGAGATTACCAAAATTTATCCCCAACATGTATATCATACGATACGGAGCATTTACGCTTTCTTCAGCGAGGATTGCAGATTGTCGTTTAGGGGTGACTGTTGCAACAAGTTATGAAATGAGCAGAGAACAATGATTAATTGATAAAGATACCGTTAAAGTAAGGATTGCGAGGAGTTAGAATGTAATAATCTATTCGAAATTCTCAGTATTAATTAATAAAGCTTTCTCTTAATACCAAACTTCTTGAAAACTAATTTGGAATTTTTTACCAAGTTTCGAAACTTTCAAAATGAAGTTAATCGATTTAATATATCTTTTATAAACATACAATTGGGAATTTCTAAATGAAATGTAATTAATTTGGATTGCGTTGCATTCAAAAAATATAAATATAAAAATTATATTTAAAAAAAGTGTATAGCCCTGATCATTAAAATGAATATAATAACATTAAACTGAACGTACTATAAATATAAAGCACAGTGAAAGTATCCTTATATAGCAATAATTAAAAATTATTAATAATAATAATAATAGTAACATATTTATATAATATATTACATACTATATATTAGTAAGTCAACGACATGCAATATATTTCTCAAAAATTGTTTGCACCCGACATTCTCCATCGAACTCCCACCTCGTTAACGATCACAAAGAAAAGAATCAGAAAATTAGATGATTTGAGATCAACTTGAAAGCGGACATCCATCGTAAATAACGACATCCACGCCGTTGATCGATTAATTTATTGCCGTAATGCAGAATATACAATAGCTCTCGGTACATTTCACAAGGTGACAGATGTAAGTTTCCGATAACAAAAAAGCACCCCTTCGTGATCTCCAAATAACACGATTGCCATAACTCTTTTTCCAGCATATGCGGAAAAAGTTGAATTCCACAGAAAATTATCCATGTAACATATATACACGCGTACTTACAGATATATGCTTGGAAAAAAGGCAGAAAGAGAACCGGTTAAGATTTTTGAATCCTCCCTCACGTCATGTTCGTGCAATGGCATCGTAATTTCGATTAAAAATTTCTTACCGGTTTTCACGTGCGGCTGCTGCTGTGTTTCAAACAGTTAACGTAAAACACGGACTTGGATATGCGTTTATCTTTGATATCGATCGCTGGTACTGATAGTTTTATCGAATTCTCCTTCTCCGTCTCGGTTTCTATCTCTCTTCCGTAGATTTAAGATGCATAAAAGAACCTTTGGTATTCGTTTTCAACGTGGGCGCACTATACTTTCTAATTGCTTCATTAACGATCGTTTTATGTTTACACCGAACATGGAAAACTATCAACCTTGCAGTATATAAATAAATAAAATAATGGATCAGCGAATAAATAAATAAAGGCTCGAACAAATAACGAAGAAAATGGACAAAACCAATGCACAAAACCGCGTGCATGTGCATGTGCTTCGAATCATAGATGTGTGTAAATATAACGTATTTATCGTGGAACACAACTCGAAAAAAGAACCTGTGGGTAAACGATCGTGTTCCCCCCTTGGTTCGAATCTTTTATTCACCACACCCCTATCTGCACGGTACGACGAGGGGTTGCGCTTCCCTTTCACCCCAAAATCAGGCAGGTACCATAAAGCAGATGCATCACAGTATAAACGATTTAATTTTTAAATAGCCCAACGTGTCGTTGCCTCGAGAACTTGTTATAGATCAATTCATGTGCAAAAATTTACAGTACGCTAAGAACGTCATTAAAGAAGTACTATATGGCCTGTAACTCGTTTATGTGCAAATATACTTGTCAGTAATAAACATCCTTTATAGTCTGTTGGACAGTGATACTACACATAACTTCTTCTTGTTATCGGAAATTAAAGATTTTTAAGAGAAGTTAGATGTAGAATAATGTCGAATAAAAATAAGCGATGGTTGGTTCTTTTAAGTTATATATTTGTGAAAATAAAAATCGATGAAGTATGCGATACCGTTGCTATCAAATGACACGAATTTCGTACACCAAAGGAATGTTTGTTGATCTGGAGACTGCTATCTACCAACTACTAGATAGTATTGTGTTGAATTGTATAATTCTGTAATTGTAAATAAATGTGACATGTTAGAAAATCCTTGTGTAAAGACGTTAAAAATTCTACACACAATGGTAGCTTGGGACTAGTAACCAATATTCACTCCAGAGGGTGCTGATGTTGTTATACAGACAGTAAAGGTTCATTTCTATATGAAGAAATTATGGGACTAAAATTTCTTGCATTTATTTGTGACTGAAAAACGATGAAAAATATTTGAGATTTTTAGTTTCTTGGTAATCTTTTACTGACAGTGAACTAATTAATTCGAGCTTCTTCTAGATTTGAAGTTAATATTGGGTACCAACTTCAATTTGATTTAAAAAGTTGCGTAGAAAGTAAATTTTATTTTTTTTTTATTTATTCTTGCTTCTTTTTACACTATGACATTTAAAAGTAAACATTTGTTCAAAAGATTTGTTTTATTTATAAGGATGACATTTCAACAACGAGAAATCTATTACAAATATTTAAAGGAAATTAAAAAACTTTAAACACCTGCATTCAAAATACAGCCGGCTTGTATTCAAATCGACATTAACCTAATCCACAAACGGACCCATCGCTCATAATTTCAGCAAGATACTAAAAAAGTCAACAGCTTGTAACTGGACTCGCCACATTTTTTCGAAGGAGTATTTTCGGCTATCTTATCTTCGTAGTAAAAGGTTAAAGGAACAACGTGTAAAGAACCCGCCTTTTTATTAATGAAATCTACGATATATCTGATCATCGTGCATCTGCGAACTCCGGATTTTCTTATACGAGGTACCACATAAAAATTGAAATTCGTAAGATTAATGTCCCGATATAATATAGCTTCATGAGGTTCTCAAAACCTTACTTTCCATTTTTTTAAAGTGAAAATAGTTGTCAGTATAGAAAATATGTAAAATATGTACCAAAAGAATTAAATGATTCTAATGATACTGTATTTTTTAATTGCGATCAAATTTGTTATTAATAAACAGAAAAAAATCGACCAAGTGATCAACAATTAGTACCTGATCAATATCTAGTTCAGTAACTGTATAATAAAATACCCCGGAAATGACGATACCGGCCATTCCAGGTGAGAAGCAGGAAAGGAAGTTGAGCAATTAAAAAATTCAGAAGCTCTGAAATTTGAATACACCGCAATTTTAATATATTGCAACGCGACGCTGTAAATAACGTTTACTACAGGGTGAGAGACAACGTAGAAGCGTAACGTAATGAAACGCTACCATAAAATCTCCGGATTTGGAATTGGGAAGGACGAAAACGTATTTATACCGGCCAACCTTTCGAATAAAATGCTCGGAGAAATCGCCACGAAGTTTACCCTAATTGCCAAGTTTCAAAGAAAACTACTTTTCAACACGATAATTCACAGACATCCATTGATTTCGTACTTGAGCAGATCTGGTTTCGAGAGACTAATTACTACCCAATGAGAAACAATCTCGATATGAGCAAACAAGTATAGCCATTGAAAGGTACGAGGATGTTATCGAAGATGAGAAGAAAGGGAAGCAAGTAGTACATGCATATCGTCTCATATGCATATCAACGCACTTAATAGTTAATGGAGCTTAGCTGTTGGTGGCTTGCGCTTTATAGGTGTAAGCCACCCTTCTTTGGCGATCGCGATCGAGATGGGATGTGATCAACTCTTTAATATCGAGACCACCTTGCTGAGCCGAACTCGTAGGGATCTCGTATTCGATGTTCGCCGAGTTGTAAAATTCTCGGTAAGGATTTTTCACGGTTTACCGATATAATACCTAAACCAAGAGTGAAGTCATTGTATGAATCTGATGGTGGATGGCGTAGGAAAGTGTGTGTCCTAATTTTAGCGCGATTCCCGACTTAGTCAAATCTGAAGAACACAATCGCTCGTCTCTCTGCATCGCTCAATGTCCAAAGGTACAAGACCCAATGGCTAAGAACGTTCGTTGTCAACTTAAAGAAGGAGAGGAACGAATGGGAGCGATTGCATAAGGAATCAACGTGTGAATCACTGTATGTGTATACAACATATATGAGAAACAAAAGGAATTTTATTAAAGCACTTGAGCGAGCGAGCTTTTGTCATTATTCCACTGCAATTATAATCCCAACGACCCCTCGAGGGAGACTATATTAATTCTCAAGACGTCGTCTGAGAATGTCAATGGTTTGTTTCCAACGATATTCATGATTCTCTTTACTAATATCCATACTTCCACGAACGCATACGACCTATCATTTTTGATTTTCCTTCCATTCATCATAGACTTGATGTATACCCTACGCCTTACACCTGATCTTTTGGAGTGTAATGATATAGAGTCCACTGGTATGTTGATTTTCAACGCATCTTACGTCCACAGAGTTTCGTTTTTCTTATTATAATCGCGTTTGAGGATAAATGAAGTGAAAATTATAGGGAGTTTTTTTCAATTTTTCCATTATTTGATATTGAACAAAGTAAAATTATGATTCCCATTGCGCGAAATAATAAAATTTATATAAGCGAAATGTGAAAGTGTGATTTTATGATATATCAAGTTGGTGCAAAAACAATTGCGGTTTTTTACTATCGGTTGATAATTCAAAACCGCAATTATTTATACACCCTCCTAATTAGAAAAAGCAACGAAATATGTTCAGGAACCTAAATTTCAGGGAAAATGTGAGGAAATAAAAATAATGCTGAAGAATAAATGATTTCATTGTCAAATCAAATTGGTCTCCTTTATCATTTATTCGACAACAAAGCAACAAATAGCAACAGGAACCACCGAGGCACTAAAATTTGCAATCTACTTTCTAACAATATAGAATAAAAAAGTTTAGTCTTCACGGTCGATAATTTTGTATAATAATTTTGTGGATTTTTTAAAACAATTACACAAGAATAATTTCAAATGATTGACTTATAGCAGATGTTTCACCTGCAACATTTCAGTTCCGTCCTCTATTGTTCGTAGTATATCTTAATACGCCAAGGTACGAGCGCTGATTAAGTCGGTGTATGTACCAACTGATTAAACCTATGTACAGTTCGAACAAGACCGAGCTCTTGTAAAATCCTACAGCTATCTTACATTTATTACTTCTCTTTACGGTAATATAAGCATAACTCACGATATTAGACAGATCCAAACTACCAAGTATGTATACGCGATTGAAAGAAAGTATATGAAATATTTCATTTAATTGCAATGTATCTTGATAATGAAAGAAATACTTGCGTTCAACAGATGACTCTCTAATACGTGAAAAACGAGAGATACAGATTGCATCTTGTTTGCATATTTTTAAGACCGACTGTAGTAGATGGTACAGAACTTTTTATGTTCGATGCACAATTTCAAACTAGCATAACGGTTACTGTAGCTCCATATACATATAATGCAAGATTGACCATACCCAAATGACTTCCTCTTCATTATTATGGAATCGCAGTTAATATATTGGCGTCATATAATAATATATTTCAAATAATATAATAGTATATTTGCGTGAACGAAAATGGAACAAAATGGAAAGTTCAATTCTTCCTATATTTCCCCCCTAAGTTGCAATCGTAAGAAAGTTGCTTATTTCGTTCTTTATTGTTTGCACGAACGCTTCGAATAAAAAAGTTCACAATTTTCCTTCGCTAAATATTGAAAGTATCGTGTGGTCAAGAAAGTGTAGGAGTCGCTACAGTGGCACTACAGTGTATCACTAAAACTGCATTTGTTGAATACCCGTAGTTTTCTACTTTATTTTTTTCTTGACTCTCATTTAAAAGTTGAGTTATACTATATAAAATATTATTTAAAGTAACAAAATTGTTACACGTAAGAATTTTTTTCTCGAAATACTGTAAACAAATTGGCGTACAATAAATGAAATGTTGCTGTTAGTCTATCAAAATTTGATCACAATGAAAAAGGTAACAATAGTTCAAATCTTTTCACAATTTCTACAAATATTTAATATATGAACTTTTATTTGTACTGTTATG
Organism: Gasteruption jaculator; assembly: GCA_949825005.1. Taxonomy (NCBI): domain Eukaryota; kingdom Metazoa; phylum Arthropoda; class Insecta; order Hymenoptera; family Gasteruptiidae; genus Gasteruption; species Gasteruption jaculator. The sequence goes on along the minus strand of OX463763.1, from coordinate 16,110,564 downwards.
AATTTTGAAAATATTGCTCAAAATATTATATGCAAATATTCAATTTTTTTTAAATATTGCTACAGTAGCTGTAATGTTACATTGAAACAATATTTCACAAACTAGAAACAGACAAATACAAAAATGCTAAAAGACAATATAATACAATGGATGCAGTTTCAACACATTATGAATTTAGCGAGAAATACTCCAGCAGAAAATATAATTATTTCTACCGATGGAAATAACTATATTTCTCTCTCCGGTGCATCGGGAAGATTTCCCCTGTTTCAGAAACATGTTCATTTAGTTTCAGTAGGATGATTTCAGCTAGGAATTTACAGAGGTTGTTGTTCATCAACATAATTATCATCGATAAGAGAATCGACGACGTCGGAAACTATGATTTAAAAGCTCGTTAATGTTAATTTAACGAACCACCGTACGGTTTTTACGATCGGCCGAGCAATGGCGCTTACACGCGAGGCTCGTATGCGAGCCCAACTCTCCTCGATCCCAAGGACTATCGGTAGTGGTGAGAATTCCTTAAATCTCGCAAACTTGAAATGCCGAAATCTCGTAAAACTTAATTACGGAAACGTTCGGCAGCGATTAGAGATTCCGCGATATTATAAAGATATGGTATTTCATTATCATCCTCAGGAAATGAAAGAAGCTCGCTTATTAGTTTTCCAGTACACTCGGTAACGCAGTGATGAAAGGATACACCGGAAGGACATAAAAACATTTTTAATAGGATATCCAGGTCGGAAGATTGGTATTAGTATAGGGAGCTGTGGAGTAGCGAGTTGAAGCAAGGCGATATTAATCTACATCCAGGCTGAGCAAGGGACGGGCAAGCATTCATCATCTTTATTTTAACCACACGACCGTAAGCTGTATCTGACTGCGATCTGCACTAATAACATTCACGTTATGAATGGCGCGCGATCCCTGAACACCGCGAGCATTAATTCGCAAGCCGAAGGTGGTTGGTCGAAATTGCACCGAGGGTGAGGGACACGGGATTACTACTTACAAGGAAATCATATACTAATTAACTTTTCTTTACAATTATTTCCTTTTTTACCTGTCGTCGTTCTCTTTTATACAAGTACCTGCGATGCTATACCAAAGTATATCATAGTTAGGTGCAAGGCAGAACAATGATTTATTTCTGTCCGTCTTTACCTCAAGTTCACTGAACTCAATATAACATTTATTTAGACTTCTGCGATCAACCCATATATTACCTGATTTTATTTTACAGTTAGACACCATACAATTCAAAATCATGAAAATGGTTATAATATGATTACTGATATCAGATCATTTCTTGATGATCTAAGTATGTTTATTACCAAAAAGAAAGAAATGTTTGCATATAGGTTAAGAAGTGGTACTAAAAGGGGGGGAATGATAGATAAATTTATATCTATTGGATTAATAACGTTAGTGCCGATAACAACAGTTCCGGTGCATCGGTTTTAGTAAGTATAACTGCATGTAAGAGTGACCCACGATGAAACAAAAACGTTTTTCATGATAGACTGTGCGATTAGGATACCATTGAGGGACCCCAGTTCGAACCTCAATCGCGATGTCGTTCTTTCATGAATTTTCCTCTTCTTTACAATTAATTCAAAAGGAATTTAAGCTACTCTATAATGAATCACAAATTGTTTTATTTCAATTACCTACTCGATTTCAGAGTCTTCATTTCTCTATTTGCTCTCCTACATAAGAAATCAATTTTAATAGCAATCTTAACAGTTAAGTTGAAAATTGATTGTCAAGGTATCGATCCCGAAATATTTACGAGATATTGCTTCGGACGGTCGTTAGGGTTAAAAATTCTACATTTTATTTTTCCTTTAGTATATTTCAACTCAATTTGGGGAAATGTGTCAGAAGAGGTTCCATAGGATCCAAAAAAACTTCAAAATTTACCCTCTCATTAACTTATAATTTGGCAAAAATATCGTGACTTCACGTCACGAGGCTTCGAATAAAATTGTGTAACAAAGAGAAGCTTTTTGCGTGAATTTCGTCGCTCCGTTTGGTAAAATGATATATTGGAGTAACCGTGGGAGATTAATAGCGCGTTTAGAATGCTCGTGGATAGAGTAAAATGGTAGCAGACCGATAATGATGTCGTGATTTGATAATTAAATAGCGTTCTCACTTTTCCTATCTATCACTTCTTTACCTTACAAATGAGATTTGTCGCTGATCCAACGACAATACACTATTTCTATGCAGAAGATACGGACGGCTTATAAAGAACATTTTTCGCGTCAACAATGATGGAGTGCACGTTAAAGGGTTGAAATCACAAGTCATTTCTCAGCACGAAATTAGACTGAACTTTTAATTATAAAGCGAAAAGGCTTAGTCAGCTCTAAATGTGATATTATATTTGTTGATTGAAACAGCACCCTTAGCTTTATATATAAACCCAACGGCATACGGTGGAAATATATTTCCTTGGGACAAATGGATTGACCATTAAGGCGTAAAATAATCCTTGTAACAAGAATGACGAGGAGAATAGAGTTTAGATGTAGGCAGAAGCGTAGGTAGTAAAGCAGTGTCGACTGAACGAACGGTCGCGGCTAAATTAGTCCGCGGAAAATCGCGCGATCTATTCTGCTGCACGAGGCTTTCTTTCCTCGCAACACACAGTCATCCCGAAATAATTGGCAAAAGAAAGCCATGGAGTAGCTACCATTCCCGACGGACAATGCGAATTATTCGAGTTGCATTGCGCGCACACACCGTAAAACAAAATCCTCCTCCTCCTCCTTCTTCAATGTTAACCAAAAAAAGATAAAAGGTTTCCCTTTGAAAGAAGACTCGGGTCTCCCGTTATAGGTGCCTGCAAAAGGGAGCAAAGATACAGCCTCGATTTTTCATTGTGACAACAGTAAGATAAAGTAGGTATTAGTTTTTTGTTATAACGGCTATATAGTTTCTCTGTAGCGTAATGTCATGTATTTTTATTTCCGCCAGAATGGGTTTATTCTCTTAAGGACATAAAAAAAAAGCGCAGCACGGACCCATCACGCGGAGAAAAATGAAACGTTACCATATATACATATATGTAATTGTAACTGTGGTTTACACGACATTCGCGCCGAACCGAATGGCAGCAATAGATGGACAACACGGGAAGTCATTTCACGACATACTGCTATAATATCGGAGCTAGTATTTCTGGTAACGACGTAGCAGGTAATCAAAGTTGACGATGATGCAAGCAATGCTTTCAGTCACTCACATGCCGCTGACCGTATATTTTCGAAGCAAACAATTCCAAGAGCCGTTCTCGTTGCACAAAAATCGCGTTAAAAGGGGAAAAAAGCCTGATACTGGTGAACGTCAGCCAGCTCTGGTTCCAAGTTTTATCGGAATTTAAATGATTTCATGCTATTTTATGTTGCAGCATCTTGAATTAATCTAGTAACTGGCGTAAGGAGTTACTAGTAACTCACCCCTTGAGTCGCGAAATTTTTAAAAATAAAATACCCTATAGATGACAAACGTCACTCCGTGACTTCATTGACGTTAGGAAACTATGTAACGAAATTTACTGTTCGTAAAATCATGAAGATTCCGAAATGATCCATTATCTCCATAGCAAAGTAGATTTTGTAGCGTCGGGAAAATTTTGAAAATTTTTCAAACAAAAAAGAATGAAAAAGGGGGAAATTGGAGTACCATTTGAAACTGTAAAATCAGAGATGACAATTACAATTTTTTAAAATTAATATTCAGTATTGTAATTATATATAATAATTATATGTAAAGAGTATTGAAATTGTTAAAAATTCCAAAATCCCGAAAATGGAATTTGCAGAAATATTGAAAATTCTAAAAATGCTTAAAATTTCAAATACAAGAAACTGACGTAATTTAAGTAAACAAAATTTAAATAATCAAAAAATCGCTAAATTCCTTTAACCATAAAAATCATAGAATTCCATAAATAAATTATCGATCTAAAGAGTTTTCATGTAAAATTTCGTATTATAACATGAAATTTAGCATTACCCAATTTTACATGAATTTTTCATCTTAGTTCGGTAGAATTTTTGTTAAATTTATAGTAGATGATTTTAAAGTAAATAGTGAATTGTGGAGAAAAAATCTCCACGTAGATTTTATTATTTTTACAAATCGTAGGACCATATGCTGTTTTTTGAACGTTATCTAGTCATTTCTGTAATTTTCAAATAGACAATGGTATTTACTGTGCAACGTCTGGTTTTACTCGACTTCTTCCTTTTAAAATACCGTTACGTTACTTTGACGGATATATTTTCAGTAATCTATGTGGAATTTTCGTTACGTGTGAAGCATAAGTATACGTCTGGACATCAACTACGTACTGCTACAAAAGTTTAACTGCACAGATTTTACGAACGCTAAGAATGGAATTATTATATCCTATACTTAGAGTTATGACAGTCAAGCGCGTAGCTTCTATGCAATTTGGTCCTTCCACGCTAGAGAATATATACTATGGAAGAGAGAAACTGCATAGAGAATGTATAGGTTGCTACCGGTATTGGTAAAACTTGGGAGAATTTCACAAGAAGAGATTCATAATTCAAAATAATTTGATAGGGACGTTTCCCATATGAAAAGTTTTTTAGGTAGATGGAACGGAATAAAATAAGTCAACAAAAATTCTGTACACCCTAGCCCGCTACTCGTAAATGGATTTTAGACATCTTTAGAATTTAAAATGGTACATTCAGAAATTTTCATTTTTGACTTACAAGAAACCCGTATTTTTATGTTGGAATTTTCGAATTCGCATAAAAGCATAGACCAGAGAATTATAAATTGGCTTTCGCCATAATAATTTTTAATTAGCAGAAGAAAATTTGGTTTTTATTCCATAGTTGCTGGTGTTCGACGAGTAGCGTTCAAATGTAAGACTTCGTATTTTACTACTTTTCGAAAACTACCACAAACTGGTCCTAATATTTAACCAAAACACGACCCTCAATATACGCATTTGTTTAAATTAGTAAATTGATGACTTGATAAAAAAATTTGAGTGGCACTTCTGTTTTGCAAAAACCAATTGCTCTGCTATTGACAATTATTGTTAACAATTTAAACGGGGAATTCTAATTATTGAACATAAATCATTCTTGGAACTATCTTCAAATTATTCTTACGAATCATCGTAGGAATTTTTACCTACTTCGCATGCGATTTCTAAATAGAATCGAAACAAAAATTAGAAAACAAGGTTGAATTTTGAGAAATGCTGTTAAATGCAATCCGAGAACAATATCAAAATTTTGCGCACACTCTTCCCGCGCTTCAAACGATTACAATTCCAGCAATAAAGAAGTACAGGAAGAAAATCTACTTCATAATCTTGAAAGCTTGTAAAAGACGTGTAAACGCAGCGTTATAAAGCACACGCTGCGATGCAGGATTAAAATCATGTAAGTACTTTCAAAGGTCGTCCTTTACATGCCTCGAAGGAGGAGGTCGTGGCCGGCCATCTGGTTGCCGATTCGCGTGCTCAAAGTAAATAAGAAGGAGCCACATACAGAAGATCCTAAGAACGGGATGATGCCACACGAGAGATCAGAGGGCGGTAACGCACACGTTCAAGCTGAGGAAGCAGTGAAAGAGCGAGCTCGAAAACTCATCGTTTTGTGTCGAGAGGCATTGTGTAGAAAGAGGGATTCCCCTTACGCCGCTTGAGTTACAAGATAACTTACTTTATCCCGGGCACTGTATAAATTACAAGCAAATAATAGTGTCCGCGAGCCGCATGCCATGCAACTATATAGGTATACCCGCAACCATCCACGGCTTCCTTTAGTTTCGCATTTGTATTACGTAGCATGAGTTTTACTACTTGGCCTTCCTGGAAATCATGATAATCAATAATGATGATTCATAAGCGATTTGGGTTAATTAATCGAGCTCTTAAACGATTAACGTCTCGAGTCTCATTTTTCCAAGACAATCATAATTTCATGAATCACCAACCGTTTTCGAGCTGAAAACGATGATATTTTAATTACGCTAACTGTAAAGATGCCGAGGTAAATGCACCAATCATCGGTCAAGTATTAATAGATACCTACCGGACATTCCATTGCCCGTGTATTATTGTAACAATACCCAGCTCCGTGATTGCGGCATTCACTCGGTCTATTGTATCGACCAAAGTTAATCTCCAAGCACTTACACATTTCTAATCCCAGTTTCCTGTTTCCTCGTTGAATGCGAGGCTGAGCAAATATGCTCTAAGTGAAAGAGTTAAGAGCGCTCGAGTTACGGAGCTTGTAAAGGACTTCTTCGGGACATCATCCGGGCGCGCTTTCTTCGAACAATTATGATACCGACACGAAAGCCTCTGGTGATGTTATTAAGGAATTAAGTTGCAATATAAATGGCTAAACGTGAACTTTTTTCTAAAGGAAGAGGAATTTCCTTGCAGCTAGAATTCTGCTGAAACGCCAGCATCCATAATCGTCGCTGTAAAAATCTCGAGTGCATTGGCGAGAGTGTAATTCCAGAGTTTAGGTTTGGAGTTGCAAGATCTAAAGATTCGGAGTAAATATTAAAACGTCTTGACCGCAGTATTGGCAATAAGTAAATTTCCTTTAGGGGTGGTTCGTATACACAGGGCGATGAGAACCTACACAAGTACAGTGTTTTTTATTCATTATTTAATGTTTTTCATTTCAGAGAAACTTTTAAAATTTCTTTCAAACTACTTATCCGAAATTTTTTAGAAATGGCACGAAAAATGCTAAACATGGCTCTTCTTATTGTTCCATTTTCACCGCAACTCCCTTTTGCGATTAAAATATAAATTGCGTAAATATTACATGGAAATTAATAGCCGCAACGGTAATTTTTCATATTTGTAATATTAATGTCTTCATTGTAGAGTCAAAGGGAATACTTGAGTAAATAAATGACCCGCATGTGTCAGGAATGATTTAATAGGAAAAAAGTGAAAATCACCGAGACTCACCTTATTCCGCAATTATTGCAAATGAGAAAAATCGCACTCATTGAAACTTCGAGTAATTGATAGAGTACTTATAATTTGACGTATTCGCTGCAAGTTGCAAATGACTTACTATATAAATGTGCAATAGTTACCACGTCTACTCGGACTAGGAAAGATGTTGGCGATGTGTACTTGGAAAAGCAATAAAACCGTTCTCACTCTGCTAGAGGGGTACATGCTTTTCAGTTGCAATTGAAAGAGAGAAATCTTGAAACCCTCTAGCGAAAAAGGAAACGGCATCACTGCTGCACTCCAAAGCAAACAGTTCAGTGAAACGCTATCATTCTTAAGATAGCTCCGAACTATCAGGGGAGTAGAATAGCGATGTGATGATACTGTTTGGAAAAGCAGTATCTACACGCTAACAACACACTCACGGTATATAAAGCATACATGTAGTTATTCTCTTCCAGCAACGCGACGATACGTAAATCATTAATGACTTTCTCGCAGACGAATTAAAAGCAAATTGATTTCCAATTACAATTTTGACGTGATTTATGTTTCCATCTAATATTTAACCGGAAAGAGTTCAAAATTAAAGTTCAAATTAGTCATTATATTTTTGTATGACTTGGTGATGAGTAGAAGACTTTTTTAATTATACGTATTAATTATACATAATTTTGCAATTTTTATATGTTCTTTTTTTGTGCAACCGAAAGCGTCATTACACTCTTCCAATTTTCCTCTAGACAATTGGAAATAATTGGATGACTGACCGCAAGAGAAATGGAAATTTTATTAAAATTATTGGTACTAACATTTATTCAAATAAAGTAACTTTATTTAATTTAATTGATTCGCGGAAAATTTCAGACAAATTATTTTATTACAGCTCAGTAAAAAATGATTAAGGGATTTTTTTAGGCAATACAACAAATTGGCAATCAAATTTTGTTTTACTGGAGTTATTAATTCCCAGGGCAACGCATGTAACGCATTTATTGATAAAAAAATGTAACACATTTATATCAATAATTCTAATAATTCTTCTAGATTAATGATAATGATATGTTTAGACATTTCGAGTACACAATTTTCTTTACATGTGATATATTCACTACGTACTCTGTTGCACATTTTTTTCCCGGGTGTATCAAAGATACAAATTTGTCCAACGGGAATTAAAATTCAAGAAGATTGTTAACTGTCTGATCCGCGTGAGTGTTTAGTCTTGATACGCCAACGTTTCTTCTTCTTCTCCTTGTGAAAGTGGTATACCCTTCCAGAACAGAAAGGGTACGAGACCTTAAGTAATTTTATGTCAGAGTGCTCGATTTGTTAATTCAGCTTGACAATGCGACAAGAACAGAGCATTGGGGTTCCTTTACTTTTACTCCATCGGGGACAGTATTATGACTACACGCTTAATTAATGCTCTCTTGGATTATATGCCAGCGCGTACCGTTTCTTCCTCTCCTTTTTTTTTCAGCCATTTGAAGGCGAATTATAATCGGTTCCCTTTGTAGTAAATCCCATCTTTTAATTTCGCGTTCTACCCAGTAAAAAACAAAACATCCATTCAAACATTTCGATGACAACGCGATTAAGAATTTGTAAAAATCCTCAATGGCTTTTTTTGAAACACTTAACACTTCACGGTGTTTAGGAAGAAAAGTTCCCCTTTGTGTCTTTATTTTACGTTCCAAATTTCGTAGTAACTAGTTGCACGTAAATTATTATAACAAATTATCGTGAATTATTCGTAACAAATTTAGAAAAAAATGTGTGTTCTCTTTAAAGATTTGGACACAAGATGATAAATGTTTTACTTGATATTCTTTACTTGTTACAAAATAACACATATTTGTTCAGTATTTTTTTTATAAGCAATTTATTCTACGTCGGAAATCTTGAAATTTTCTTTAGTGCATATGTTAATTCATTTTTTTATTTTCCTTCAGTACTATCTTAGTTGTATTTAGACAATTCCTTTTTTTCAGCATAGAAATATCAAACAGTTCATAAATGGGTTCACGAGAAAGAATTCGTCTTGAAAAATTTTGGAAAAACCGAAGGAGTCAAGAAAAAGAAATGCATTTGCAGCCTAGTAGCAACGCGATTTTTTGGTTTTTCATAGGAATTCAGTTGACACTGTGATGCAGAGACACTTATGATTGAGGAAAACAATTTCGCACACATGGAAGTTGATCTCGTGCTTTGGTACATCAACGACGTCGCAATTACTCATCGCGTAAGGTTGCGAGTAACAAATCGCCAGTCAAGTGGTAACACCGTCGTTGTTGCGCAACGTGGGCCATAAGAGCACGAGGTAGAAGGTGAGGCGAGCTCCTCCCACGTACGTCTAGATGCGCGTCGCCAGAACGTAAATTTAGCACTAACGCATTATGCACTCTCGGGCCGCATTGCATTGGGCGTGCGATATAAGGGGATCTGCATGCCCACGTTCTTCACATATCAATGTGAAATTGATCAGGAAAAAAGTGCACCTATCTCGTATAATGGAATGACTTACGCACTGAGGAAGCAAAGTCTGGAGCAGGATTTCTGCATGTCTTGTATGCAACACCTCCTAATTGTGTGTAAAAGATGGTAGATTTTATGCTGGTGGGAAATTTATGTGATATGCCACAAATAGATAATGATACAATATTTGTATCTTTATTAGGTACACGTAAATAGATCTGATTGCATATGGGTAGACGCAGTTACGAATGTTATTCACATGTGTGAAGAAATAAACAGTCCCAGAGAATGTTACGTTATTACATATTGGAAACAAGAATTGGTCGAGAATAAATCGCACGATTAATTAAATTACACTGTGAGTTAAAGATTTTGTTGGAATTGCTAAAATAAGTTGCAATCTTTTGGCTCAGCCTTATATTTGTGGATTAATGATTAAGATGATTAATGAATTTGATTAATTTAGAGATGAAAGGTTGAAGAATAAGGAAATTATTGAGAAATGTAGACAATATTAGTGTAATAATATTATATGTATATATTTGGTGTAATATATATTAATACAATAAAAAATTAAAAAGTTGAAGTTTTATATGAGTACACAAAAATATTGATAAATAAAATATTCATTAATTATTATTGTATAAAATATACCCGATATGCAGCTTGAAACACAGAAAATGGACAATTTATGTCAATTCGATTGATTGGGAAATTGTAGAACCTACAATTATAGAATAATTAGATTTTTAGTTAAAATGAAATGGTAGGAAGACATTTTCTACACCTGAAGTATATTTTAGCTGCTCGAAGAAGTCACCATATTTAAATACAGTTCTAGTAGAGAATAGTTACTACATATACTTAAGACTTCTAATAATATAAACAAAAATTATATCGCTAATTTGACTAGAAAATGGTGAAAAATCATAAATTCTAATTTTGTCACATTGGTTCCATAGGCATTCGTGTAGGTACTTCAGTTCCTTTTTATGAATCAGTGTCTGTATTTACGACCGATGCACGTACTACGGCAGTTCATATTCATCAAATGTTAAACATCACACTAAATGGAATTATTTAACGACCGAATGATGGAAAAAAAGTGGATTGACGGTGATCCTGACTTGGACTCGAACGCGATGCCTTCGCATTCGAGTCAGGCAACTTGCCACTGAACTATGTTCACCCATGTCTTGTCCTCTTCTTGCACCATTTAGTGACAAGTGGCAGGAAAACTACGGCGTAGGTATTTCGATGCACACGACGTGGTTCGCGATGTTCACACGAAATATTCTGGATCAAATTTCCATAAACGGGTTTACGGGATTTTTTAACTATAGTTCAAAGATAGTATTCATTTCTTTTGGATGAAATAAAGATCCCATTGCTGCCATAAATCTTCTAGAAAGTGTGTAATACACACTTACACACTCTCAGGTATTCCTTGAAGAAAGGAGAAAACACCTGAGCCAATTCCCTCTCGTTACTTTTACTCCGAACATCCGGTGGTATTATAACAAAATGAAATTGCAACATTGGTGCATCATCGTCTGCGGTCGGAGCTGCTGGCGAGAAATTAAGACGAGATAATGATAAAGTAGCGAGCGGAATTTACAGTTTTGCGCAAAGTCTTCTAACAAACTGTGCCCAGTTTTTTCACCATACGTCGCAAAAACAATGTAATTGCAACCTGATATACGTTTCCTCTCCTCTTTGAGCAGATAAGTACAGTCCTTATGCACAAGTAACACTGGAATACGTAAAACAACGTACCACGACACGAAGTTGCAATTTATTGAAGCCTTATTGCACGACATACTTCAGAAAACCTTCAGGGTCTGATATATGGTTACTTCCAAAGTATGGATGGTAGAGAAAATATCAAGGTGGAAATCTAAAACAGCGACAACACTTGGAGACCCCGATTTAAGTTCTTTCTCAAAGTGGCAATGCATAAAATTTAAATGACGAAAGGACGTGAATTTTTACCCACCCAAATTGGGATTATATTTGGGACAGTGTGTTACGATTTGGATTTGTTTAAGCTCTAATGTTACTCGGATCCCCAAACGCTGGTAAATTGCTGACAAAGTGCTCGAGAATCTTTATAGGAACCCGAACCATAATTCCTACAAGCTACAGTTCGTTGATGGGATCCCAAAGAAAATCATGAAACTGAAATGTTTCAATTCAGAAACATTGAGCCAGTTATTGTATCGCAGTTAGCGCAATAGTCAATATTTCAAGCTTAAGATTTCAGCCAAAAGTTATTATTCCTGTACAAGTGATTACGTGAGATGGGGTCATTTTGAATCCGGGTTTATTTCATTCTCTTCGTTAAATTCACGGGAGAAATGCATGGACTTACGGTACACTGCAACGAAAAAGCTGCTCATTAATTTTGCTGCAAATAATGAAAACTTATCACAATCCCGGAGAAATTATGGCTGCCCAATAAAGTTTTTACCGCTGCAACAAAATTGGGATCGATTCAACCGGATGAGAAGGAAAAAAATATTATTTTACTGCAAAGGGAAATAAACCCATAAATAAGAGCAACCACGTGTACAAAGGAGGTGCACCTACACATGTATGAATAGGTAAGAAAAAGCAGGATCCGCAGCAATAAGAAGCAACTGAAAGCTACTAACGCGTTTAAGATAAAGGTACGAAGGAACTTGGGGATCATACGAGACAGGATACCTTTCGTTCCAGAGTAGATTACACTCGGAATTTTTCAAATCAGTAATGAATTTTCGATTTCAAGCTGAATGCAATGTAGAGGAAATGCCTAAATTAAATTTGGTACTGGATATACGCTATTATTATACGAAGAAAAAAAGAATCATTAAAATATTGAATTTTTTTTAGGGCTTTTCAAAGAATAATGAAAATTTGCTACAAAATTAGTAAATATTCGTAAATAGTTAACAATAAATTCAAATTTTATGGTAAGCGTTTGCAATTTTTTATTTTGTACATTATTTTTATAAACAAATTTTAGACATTTCATTAATTTGCTTGTTTTACTTTCCAATACAAGGATACCATTTTTTTTCTCAAGAGAATTGCATATGATAAATGAATTTTATAAATCGACTTTCTCCGTGAATTTGCCTCTGCAATTGCTCTTAACGAAATGAGAAAATTTATAACGTATTCATATATCAGAATATTATTCCTAATTTTTAAGAAATAGTTATTACACTGTTTGCTATTTATTAATTAAATTATAGTCACGCGCGTCAATCAATTTCCCGAATACATTATGCATTTTGAAATCTCCATAACATATAATATAATCCGAACTCACAAGGAATTCTGGTATCGAATTTGCAGACGCTCAATACTGCATTAAATGACAGTATCATAAATGAGTAATATATTACGAGATATTTGATAATTTATTAACTTTTATGCGGGTGTTAGTTTTTATGGAACAGAAATTCTCACATTGCTTTATTACAACAAGTGGTAAAATGAAATTATGCATGATTTGAATTGAATTTTGACAGAATTTATTAGGATTGTTTTTAAAATCACAGTATACTTAAATAAAAATCTTAACATTATAATTTATGGAGTAGAGGATGACATCAACATGTAGTAAAAATTAATAACTTTTACCCTCGAAAAAGAAATTATAGACATAAAATAAAATTTATGGAGACTTCAGTTTTGAGACAAGCATCATTTTCTGAAAGTCCGACGGTAACCTTCGTAAGCAACAAATTTTGATAAAATTATTACTGTATCTATATTCTAATACTTCAAAGCTGCTACTTCTTTGTAGAAAATCCGTCGGAATAAATTTTCCACATCTCTGAAGTTGTTCACCTTCGATGAAAGAATCTTCAGAAACTATGTTCTCCGTCTGCCACTCGTCTAAAGTTGTTTCTTCTCTTCATTAATAGAAGAACCGTCAGACCTCACTTTCTAATGCTTTGACTATCCTGAAGTTGTTTCTTCCCTATTAGCAAACTTTCAGAAATCACTTTGTAGCTCTCCAACTTCTTTGAAATGTTTCCTCTTTACGAAGAGAACCAATTTTTGTGAAGTTGTTTCGCCTCGATAAAAGAGCCCTTAGAAAATGCCTTCTACGTCTACTACTACTCCAAAGCAGCTCCTTCTCTTTGTTAGTAGAAGAACAACCTGACATCACCTTCTAATGTTTCAACATTCTTGAAGTTGTTCTATGGTATCAGCAAACTTTCAGAAATCGCTCATTAGCAACTCATTTTTTGAATTGTATCTTTTTGTCCAAGAAAATCGATTTTTCTAAAGCTACCATAAACTTTTCGAGAATCACCAAAAAAAATCATTCGAATTTGAGGACATTCTCACCAGGCTTTAAATTTTCAACTGCATTAAAATTCAAAACTTATTAAATAGTTAAATAAATTTTAAATATTAAATATTAAAAATTTATTATTCTACACTACGAAAGAAATATTTGGATTTTAACAAAATCTCACGAAAAATAAAAAATTTCGATATTGCAACATTGAGTAAAACCAGTTCGTGGAAAAATGGAAATTTCGATATTTTGAAAAACCTCTTCACAAATCAAAGTACTTATTCACGAGCCATGCACGTGCTAGAGTATTCCATATTTATGAAAAGCTCAACATCGTACTCAATGGAATTACATAACGACCGAACTTCTGAAAAAACCCTGGAATAACGTTGGCCCTCCTGAGTGGAAATAAATTTCACATTTTTCCGAAGTCAATTTCCCACGTATTCATGCTACAAACTATTTTTGTACCCCACTGCGTTGCTACGCGATAATGCATGTTGCGGCCCGTGCACTACCATTGTTGCCATCGAGCTCAAACGAACGGGTCTACATATCCAAGTTGCAACCGACTGTAATCAATGCCTTACCATTATTATTAAGTTTAACTGCACTTATATTAATGATACCGCATGCGGTCTATAAATTCTTACAAACCGTTTCTTCTTCTCGTGGAGCGAATTAGCAGCGTAATCATTTAAGTCAAAGATAACAAGTTGCACTGGCTCCTTCACGGAGTACTCGAACGTAAACCTTTTTTTAGGTGCTTCGCGTCACTTAATATTCGGTAAAAAAGTCTGCAGATAAGAGCATCACTAGAATCACACTTGGACACCAAGAGCTTATGAATATCGAGGAAATAAATCATAGCTAACGAGGATAAGACCGCAGTAGCGTGGTTGATGACCGGCGTTCATTGTTGCGCGCGAAAGAGAAGTTTGTCGGCGAGTGCGACCCAAGAAGATGGCTTGGGGTCTCAAATAGAGCAAAGTCTTCGTATTGTAATCCCACAGTGGGTTAGGAGTATGCATTTAACGACTGAGACAGGCAGGAAAGTGTCCGCGAGTCATTAGCCGGGCAAATGGCGTTACGGTGCCTGGAGCACGTGGTATGAATCTCGCAGACGCGAGCGACATGTCATAATCAGCTGGCTGTGAAAGCGGACGAAGGAACGGTGCAGCCCATTAGCGGAACAACGATGGGCTCCGTGTTGTCCTGGCGAAGAAACCCCGAGAGTTGGTTTACTCGCTTATTTCTTCTGTTTTCCCATTCGGTAGGAAACTGCTCGGAAGACGTATCGCCGCGTTTGTATAAAGTAATATCCACAAGCTGGAAAAATGTCCGAAGGGAGGCTCTCTGGTTCTTTTGAGATACGCAAGGTAGCTAGCGAAACTGTTAGCCTGTCGCCCCTATGTAATATACGAGCGATAGGTGTTTGATGAATCGCTGCGAGCACGAAGGGACGGTCTCGATATAAACGGACCCGTAAATCCCTCGCAGGATAAATGACAATTGCGCCTGACACCATATTCATTGCTACACGCATATATACCATATACTTACCCCAAGGGAGACACAAAGGTGCATGGCTGCATGTAAGCGAAATATCGGGAATAAGAAGTAGCTGAATCTGTGGGAGGATATTGGAGATAACGCGTCGCATATTACGTGGGACGTTAATAAATTATTATTGCCTCTCCGCGATCCCCTGCTGCGGTTTCGATATCTCCATTGTCCTTCGGCGAATTAATAGCCCGTCGGCGGTTCGTAACACCAGCTGCCTTTGGCCGGCGTCGCTCCAAAGCACGCGACAAGCAAATCGACGAGTTATTCTAGTCATTAGAGCTCTCGCGACGTCTATCCCTGTCCCTTTAAGAAAACACACGGCAAACGCTTATACACACGTACACGTACATTTATTTACGGTAACTGATAGGCTACTTGACGAGGTAGGTAAATACCTACGCGTACCTCTCGTGTCTTTCTCCGTCTCTGAATAGGCAGATGCAACAGGTTGTCAGAAAGGGAAACAGCAGGCGAGTCCTGCCGCTCTCGGCTCTCCTTCGTCTTCGCTAGTTCTTTTCAACGGGGGTGTCTCGGAGATTGATAGACGGAATCACAAGAAACTTGAACGCCTTTCAAACGGGACTCGAATCACCCAGGGAAGAAGCAACAGGTTGTCAGGAGACTCTGAAATGAAAGTTTCGAAAGATACCGAGCCGGGTTAGATGGTGAGGATAACGGTCGAGAGAAAGGACCAGTCTTGTTAACTGGAATAGATAAAAAGTTTACTTTTGACCCACGGCTTAAAAGGTACGTCTATTAAACTAAAACATTGGGGGTGATAAAGGTCGAGTTCAACGAACCGCTGGGATCGCTTTGTGCCTTGTTCTGGGGCGCGATGCTAGGAAGGAATTTCGAGGATTTATGTTTTCGACAGCATCTAGTCTAGTTTTGTTCCCCTTCATCTCCGTTTTCGGTTTGCCGAAGGACAATCGGAACAAGCGCAGCGTACATATAAAGCAGGGTCTAGGGTTATGTTATTTTTCTGGGTATGAATTCCATTTCCAGAAAATGCAACAGTACGTGCACACCTAGTCCTGTTTTTATAGACAGAAAATGGAGAGGAAACAAAGAGAACGTAGATTTCACTAGGTAGTAGGAACTTTCAAGTGGAAAGAGCAATTTTTACTGGGTTACAGAAACTTCCCCTGTACAACAAGTAATTTTCATCGTGTTATTATAAATTGTGTAATGTTAAAATAAAAATTCGTAATTTTATTGTAACATATATTACGAAATACAGACAAGGTTTTAGTTATTCAGCAAAAATGGCATAAAATGGCGAAAATGAAAAATAAGCAAAATGAAAATTTTTGAAAGAAGCGTTTTCGAAATAACACGGCAAATCTCAAACGACTTTTCGTTTCGGAAGATCTTCGGCAGGTATTATAATTATATTCCTTGCAGACTTGAAAAAGCAATTAAATGATTTGTAAAAGCTATAGCGAGGTTTCGCAAGAAAAAAAAATTAGTTAAGAAGTAATCATTAATACATTTCAATTTGACAAGTAATTTTCGATTTGGATTTTTTTTACGTCATATGTAACGTAAAAGTTTCGAAATTTCTTTCTGCATCATTAACGCACACTTCCATACACAAACGTGTACATTCACGTACGTTTGTGTGTATCCTCGATGATTGATTTGAATATTGAATTAAACGTGTGCTTTTCAAATACTCGATAAAAGAAATGACGGTGAGAAAGAAAGGGTTTGCAGTTAATCATATTTTTTGTATGAGCATCAAGCTAATTCTCATAATTTGAACAATTTTTGACACGCTATTATTAAAGCCCAACCGCCATTTTTCTAACGTTCGGAGGCTACAAAAGGCATTTTAGAACGACTCTATATCCTTCGTTTCGAAATGCTATTTTCAAATAGATAAACGTCTCCTAATGCCGCCTATAGACATTATTATAGATGTTACAGCTGCGTATAATGGCACCTGTCGTTAGCTGCTTTACTATCTACATAGGTAGGGTTAACTAGAATCCTTTTAGGCTGCGTCTAGAAAAAGGTGGTCTATCTAAGTGATTCATTTAGTCGTTATTTATCCCATCATCTGCTGATTTAAAGACAAAAAATTATTTAATTAAAATTCCGTTAAAAATGTAGTATTTTATGTTTCGAACATTAATGTGGCATATGTTCCGATAACAGAATTTGCAAACAAATTTGAAATTTCACCGAATGTGTGGAAGATATTTATTTTTAATGAGTAAAGATGAGTTTATTACAGCCACAAATTGTCGTTGGGAACTCAATACTATATATTTTTTTTAATCAAAAAGTATAGAAAGTTAATTTTTCAGTAATTAAAAAATTGCTCGTCAATTTTTTTTATCCAAAAAGTACAGAAAGTTCATTTTTCAGCAAATAACAAATTCCACGTCAGATGTTTTAACCAAATGTACAGAAAGTTAATTCTTTGATAATTTAAAAATGACACGTTAGGTTCCAGTACTAATATATCGACGTGAAAAATGATTGAATTTTAATAATTAATGATTTGATATTTAAATTAACATTAAATTTTCCAATAAATATTTATTTATCTCACAAAACTTGGGTCCACGTTATTAATTTTGACTATACAGGGTACAATAAAAACACGCGATCCTACCAATCCAAAATAATAATAGGGAAAAGCTTTAACACGTGTATAAAAAGTAAGTTAAAGCCGGATACTTCGAGACCATATTTAAAGTTATATGCTGCAAAACTATAAATCGCAGCGCTTGTTAAGAAAGGGAGGAAAAGTTACAACCGGAGTCAATAATGATAATTTAGCGAAAATTAAAAATGGTAAAACATGCAAAATGGTGTAATAAAAGTAACTCTTAATAAATAAATCATTGGGTTTTATGAACATTTGAGATAAGCTCGAAAGAATTAAAGTTCCAAGTAAATAATAACAGTAGCGAAAGTAATTACTGTATATTTGAGGGGCATGCGCTTGTAATTCGAAGGTGTTTCCAACTACAATTTTTCAGCGAGATGTACGAGCTATCGAGAGCTTTCACGGAAATTAAGCGCGTAACGCAGGTAACACGTATGCGAATGAGCCAGTTAACGTTGCGATAATAACTCGCGCCCGGTTACGTTTACACAGGTGCACCGCTAAGCTGCGAGCAAAGAGCTCGGCGATGTAAACGTGTGACTTCTTCTTATAGACACTTTACCGATATGCACTTAAAGAGTGTTAGTTAAATGTACAGGATCACTGGCAAAATAACAAAAAGGATAAGGATAGAAATATGTATATATATACACACACTTATAATAACGACTTGGTATCTATTAATGGCTTGCATTAATCTCGACATTCCGCGTGGAAAGTAAGCGCAAGTTAAGTTCCTCTTTTTTTTTCCTTCGTTAAAGGATGACAAACTTTTATGTGATTTTATCGATATTCACTGTTTGCTTTTTCTTATCTGCGATTCTGAATCAGCTGCAGTTTAGAAGCTACAAGGTATTGAAAACAAGGTGCCCGGATTTTTATTACATGAAATTTATGAAATAAAGAGAACGTAGGAGGCGTTACGTTTCAAGTACGATGATTCAGGTTGCTTTCAACTCGAACTCGCAGAAATTATAACCATAGAACTCTGCTGGCTGAATTTTAACGAACAGGATTCATAAACTATAAATTCTTAAAAGATTATCGCCAACGTATACCCGTGATACGTCACGGACATAAATTCATTCCGACGGTTTAATTAATCTTTAAGCATCGTAGCTTAAAAAGTTCTATAACTACTCCCGTTTTCTTTGGTTTTGTTATTAATATACTCACACACATATATAGTAGATATACATTATACACAGAAGAAGTTTGGAAAGCGTTTTCAGGAGCGATTGGAATTGTAAAAAGCCACCGTTTAACCCTTAGCTGGCCTACTGGGGTCCCAAAAGTCCCAGCCTAACTCTTCTCCAATTTTAGTACGAAAGAAAAAATTGTGGAATTTTTGTTTCATACAAAATTATATATTTCCATTAATTTAGTTATAAAAGAAATTATACATTTCATAAAATAAAAGAAATTTATTTTTCTAAATAAAATAACAATTATCATAAATTTTGTATATTGAAATGGCCAATAAGATTTGGGAGATTTTCGTTACTCCCGAAAAATTTCATAATTGTTAATTGGCCAAAAATAGCAATATCATAAAACAATCACTAAAAATTTTACGTTTTCTGCATTAAGACTTTGACGGCAGCTCCTTGCTTCCTTGTCATAATTTATTTCCGCGCAAGGATTCAACGGAACGAGCTTTATGGTAATCCTACAGTCGGAAATTCAAATAACGCACTATGAATTGTTTATAGAACAGTTGAAGTTACGGTACTAAAACAATGCCGACAGTACTTATGCGAAGAGAGAGAATTTAATTAATGATGCGGAAAGAATTTCCTCTACAAGAAAATTATGTTTGTATTAATTAACCCTTTGCCTCTTATCGAAACTCCCCTCTGCCGTGCTGCACAAAATGCACTTTCGTGTTTCAACGCGTACAGGAGACGAACATTAAAATCCTTTTACTTTAAGGGGGCATTTTTCTTATCGTTAATCTATTTTGCTATGAGCAGAATTTAATTATCCTGGGACTAATACTTCACAGACCCAGATAACAAAATTACATATAATATTAATTTTTATATATAAATTAAGTGATTAAAACAAGATTAGATGTAAATAATAAATTAATAAAAAAGATGTTAATTATATATTATTACTATTCTGAAAACTGCAGTAATAATTGCGTTTAATACATATTTGTAAAAAAATAGCAGGTGCCAATTTCAATTATTTGTTAGGTATTAACTTTTATTAATTTAGAATTTATTAGTATTAATATATTTAATATTTGTATTAATTTAAACTTATTTTTTGTATAAAAACACTCGAATATGTACAAAGAAATCCACCATAAACGAAATATTTCCATCACCCCATAAAATCAATTTTCTCTTCAACCAAGTGCCATTGATTCAAGAAAATACTTATCAAAATCCAAAAAATGTACTTTTTTTACAGCACAAATAATTATTTTCCTCAACGTTCGCTCTGGAATCAATGAAAAAAAATGAAATTACTCGGGAAAATATATTTATATCGCTTTCCTGTCAAATAAAGCCGAGTTCCAGCAAATTGCGTGTATTCGCAGAACCAATCCCATTAATTTGAACTCGATGTTCACCTTTCAGGTTTTTCCTTCTCTTGCGCTGATTCGCATCGACGTATCGACTGCGCCGTAAACTGTCAATCGCTTCGACTTTTTGTTTCGGAGGCCGCGCTTTTTTTTTTTTTTCTTGGCATCCCAGAATTCCGCGAGTGTGAAATGTATTATAATTGTCTCATTTAATACCCTGTCTCCGCGTCTCGTGTTTCTGCTGCTATGAGCTCTGGATGCACTTGCGGAATCGTGGCTCGGAGGCAAAAACCGTCGGTTTTTCAGACAGAATGGTCTTAATATCCCTCTTTAGAGACTCCACGGCAGCGAGTAACGATACTTCAAGTAGACAATGACCACATGTTAGCTGACCGCGCATAAGGGAATGCACAAAAAGCACGTGACAAGTAGCTGTCACCACATGGGTACTGCGTCCATTCTGTGCATGAAGGTTTCTCGTAAAAACTAGCTATCAGTGATTCCTGGAGGATCGTTACGGAAATATATAAATCTTACGGGAAAGAAGACTTAGTTAGTAACTTTTGATAAGAAACCTTCCGCAGGCTCACTGACGTAAATCCGAACATCGAGCCGGAAAACGCTCGAGTCCGTCCTGGTGCATGTTGCGCGATAAGTTCGCTGTCGTTGCTTCCGTGAATTCGATTCTGAAAAGGCGATCTAAGAAGCGTTTGATGACTTTCTCAAGGGAGAGAAGATTCAGAGACGAGTGTATACAAAGTTGAAGTTGAGTGGAGGACAACGTATGGACGAGAGACCCTTGAGGAAGTAGTAAAAGAAGTTTATTGGACGCTTTAATGACGTAATAGCGTATGCCTCGTCGAGACGCGTGTCTCCCGAGGCGATCGCCGAAGAAACCCGCGTTATAATAAGGGCGGATCGCTGTCGTAAAGTCGGCGAAATCGTTAAAATCGTCCAAGGCACTGTTCTCTCAGAGTCTTTTCGACTTGCGAAGATGCAAGAGCAGCACGGAGAGCCCAGTTCCCTCGTGAAAATTCATACCTTGAATATATGGTACTGACTGTATTCTTTTGGTCTCACGAAATACATTTATGCATACATACGCGCTGCGTTCTTTTGCATAAATAAAGAGAGTGGTTGTTAAAAATGTTTCCGTAACGGTTTGACGCCCTCGTAACATCCTGGCGAAAGGATAAAAACTTTAACGGAACATTGTACTTGGTTCTTTCTGCAAGTTGTAACTCCCAATAGCAGCATCCCTCTCATCTTTCGTCGTTAATCCAATCGATCTCGGATAGACTTTGATTCTCGCTGCAACCGCTAAAATTACTATCTCATTATAAAGCAATCGTTCGATCATCCGACGTGATCCTGACGCGTAGGAATTTCTTTAACGCAGTTTCATCGGCGAATCTAACGATTTGCATGTAAGATCGAGCGGCACGAAATTTTATTCCTCCCGGGGGAAATCGATTGATCGACGTCTCTCGTAAATTCACCTCCAGCGCTTGAAAGATGTCAGGTACTTTCTTTGCTTTGGTTAACTTTTTGCGAATCAAAGTAAGTGGCTACTTTAGATAAACCCCAAGCTGCCAGAAGCATCATACAAATTCGGCCTATAACTGAACTCTAATTTCCCCCTGGACATCGAGAATACGGTTAGACAGGTAAAACTGGATCATGCGGTCTTGCGAATTAGACTCTCGTTATACAATTTCCTCAAAATGCAGGAATTTTGATTTCATGTGAACATTTACTTTAATTTGAAAAGGTTGCTACAGAAAACGATAACTGCCCCATTATTCGCTGTTGCTAAAAAATTAGGGTAACAATAATTTGGAGTGATGATCATCCTTAATTATTATAAGAGTGTAGTTGTAATTAATATTATGTTTATAACATAGTTATAATTGCTTGGATCAATTATAAAATCCATAAAAAAATTAAGTAACGAATCTAAAAAATCGGAGCATTTCCACCTGATGTAAGTAATTAGAATTTTTTAAATTCTAAATATAGACAAAAACTTTAAATTTCGTGGCATGTATTTTATTGGAACCGTGATTACATTGCACCCAATAGGTTTCTTAAAAAGAAATCAAAATAGGAATTATAAAATAGTTTCAGATGAAAAAAATGTGAAAATTCATAAATTTCAGAGAAAATAATATTTTAAATATACAATTGCTCCACGAATTTCATTAATTTAGTATCAAATGCAGAATCAATTACGTATGTGATTTAGTAACATTTATTTTCCAAAAGAAGAGGGGGTGTGAATTAATTTTATTACAATTCTTCGCTGCTCGATCACCACACAAGTTTAATCCTGATAAGGGTCGTCTAAGTCTACGGCCCTTCTAATCTAGAATTTTGATACACAGATTCACGGGGTATAAGTACCAGGAGCTCACCCTTCTTGCGAGAAATCAGGCTAATATCCGAGTCTGTGAGACTTCCATTTATGTCTACACTGCGGCATTGAAATTACTATCGTCAGTAATGTTAACGTACTTGTTATACCCATGTCCTGAAAATTAAATTGTTTATTATTTTTCTGCATTAAGAATTTAAAAAATTTCTAATTATTTATATTAGACAAAAATGAACTGATTTTTTAGGTTTGATACTTACATTTTTTGTTTCAAGGGTTAGATATTTTAACTTTTATATAATATAATATATTATAATATTTTATATTATATAATATAATAATTAAATTTAATTTTAAAAATTCCTATGTAGATATTTGATATTTTCTATCGACAATTTTATCGTAATCGCCTAAAACAGAAAAACAGTTTTGCAGATTGAAAATGGAATAAACATTAATTAAACAGTATTATTGAATTATTATTGTTCTTCAATATGAAAATTACATTCCCAGTTTCGACATTCGAGTGATCGATCTATTACGTCCTTTTCAGAAAACAATTGTATGCTACTTACTTCTGTTATTCCATTTTATTGATTTAATTCGATTCGCAACAATATCGCAACCTGTTGCATTTGAGAAAATTTTTATAAATGCGTTTCAAACGGAGCGAAAAATTTATGTGGTCCAAGCGTCCATTCTCTGCTATACGTACTCCCACAGGTATACATGATACCATGATGATGCCCATAATAACTATTCACTAGTATTACTAGCCGTATACCTCTCCATTAGAAATATACTGTACCATTAGGTATAACGAAACTTATCATATATTAATATTCAATAGGACGTTATAGAAATTGAATACGAAATTATACGCAAGTAAACTATTAAATGATAATTCAAGCAGAAGATTAAATTACAATAAAATCTCGTCGATTATCCAAATTAAACAAAACCAGATCGGTTGATCGAACTGCATCTGTTCATCGAAAACAGTTTCGCGTTTATTTGCAAAGTTAAGCCATAGCAAAGTTAGAAAAATCGGTAGTTAGCATACAAAGGTTCACAGCATGGAGAGAAATTTTGTGTGCGATTATTTTGTCACTAGCATTTTGAACAAATTGTTTTTATTGGAAAAAAAATTCCTACCTAAGAAAAAAATTTTACAATAATTTATCGAGTTTATCGATAATGTATCGAAATCTGTTTTCGGTGAAATTACATTTTGTAATTTTACCGAAACATTTCCGAATTTTCATAGAACTATTTTTTAAAAATCTCGTTTATAAAAAAATAATAGCAATTTGCTTGAAATGAGAAGCATGAAATCCTTTGAAAAAAATGATCGAAAGTTTAGTAAATGTTAAATATAAGTGACTCCATTTTTTTCTATTTATTATCTAAATTTCTGATATTTTTCTACCTTTCTCCGATTTTTTATTCAGTGTAACTGAGGATACATATGGTCTCGACTCATACGATATAAAATACAGCTGATTATGAAATTTCTCCAACGATTCGAGTTCGCAACGAGAATTTTTCACCGGGATGGTATTTTCGAAAGAACCTTATCTTAAAATCTCTCATTTTCAAGCATCACCGAAGGTCAGAACGGCTTTTAAAAAAATGCAAAAGTAAACTGCTGCGCATAATACTTATACCTTTGCCTTGCAGCGTGCATATTTACGTATTTTTTTAAACCTTCATGAATTTAAGCACTCGGTGAGGAGTATGGCTTCTTTTTTATTTGACTCCACACATGTCTTTGGACGCTCTTTTGTAATATTTTATGACCTAAATTAAATCGCTTACTTTTTACGATATTCTCCTGGAGCAAATTTCGTTGTCAAGGGTATTGTACATTCAAAAAAATTCTACAGCAATTCTATTAACGTTTCTAAGCACATAGAAAATAAATTAAAGGAAATTTTACCGCCTAATAGAAGTTTTTATAGCGCAGAGAGCTTAGATCGTAGGATAAAATTGCAGTCACTATAACTATTATATATGGTTTGGTTTGGTGGGTCTCACTCTATAATAATTAGCAGCTTCATCAATCAGAAAGTATAGTAATCGCCACGTGCAAAATTTGTATGGTTTCTAACAGTTAGGAGAAAGGAGGTTAGCTTCGGCAGATTGGTAGCCTCGGTCATTGCAAAAATGTAGTTCTCACTATTTTATCATGTCTATTTTGACGCCCATTTGATGCCAATCGTGTCCATAGCGCCTACCATGGCGCTATCATGTTTTTCCAATAAGTCTTCGCCTTAATATTTTACATACATACATTTGCCTCCCCCCAAAAATGGGGTTGAAAATAAATTTTCGTAAATAGGGTTAGACAACTCATTTTGAGAGATAATTTCACGAGTAGAAACGGTTCCAAAGGTTTGCTTTGATGAAATCCCAGCGAAAGTTCGGTAATAACAGGTTTTTTGAGGCAAAATCGCATTTCCCGTTAAATATCTCGACTGTTGACCAGGAAAATGGATAAGGGTCTCCCGAAAGTCCGCAAAAGTTGGTTTCAAAAGTCGGTTTTTTGGGGCATACCTTGGCCTTCCTCCAAAAATGGGGAAAAAATCGAAGTTTAAAAAATGGGAACTCAAAACCGGTTTTTGGATTCCTACCAGCATATATCCCAAAATTATAACACCGAAAACGAAACGAAACGAATCGCCTATATAGCTCTATTCGCGGGTAAGACATCCATTATGTATCCATACTCATACAGGTGACATGTACTCATACAGGTACAGAACCGGTGGTGATTGTAAAATTCCCATACAAGTTACTGTTACAAATAGAAAGGTTGCGAGGCATTGAATAAGAAAAAGTTAGTCAAATAGTCCTTTGGTTCATTGTACCGTGTAGTATAAGACCATCATCAATAAACCACAGCTGTAGACTGGAATAAGCCGCGGGAGTATAGCGTCGATAATAATCGGAATAGTAACGATCTGAAGCGTAGTAGCGAAGCAGTATTATATGCATCGACTTTCTGATGTACTGTACGAGGCATTATACCTATCATTCCTACTTTCCTATACCTTCCTGCCGTCCCTTCGATCGTCTCTCGGTTTCGATTTACGAGCAAACTCGCGGTATACGCCAAATGCGTTGCGTCAGACAAGAGAGCGCTGGTAGCAGCAGTGGAACTTGAGCATGACTCCTTGGTCACATGTATATGTGGATATACACATATGTGTATACGCAAACACGGGTGTAAGTATATATATATCAACATGTACATTTACTCGCGGGATATACGTGAACATTTACTCGGGAGCATATACATATGTGATCTCTCGTATACACGCTACGGAGGCAAGTGGCCTTACAAGGACGTGCCGCAACGTGCCACGCAAGAGTCTTACCGAGTCTGTATACTACTACTGCGCATAGACGAGGCATTTACATGCACGAACGAATGCTGTATCTTTATACTCCCCCAGAGAAATCTTCCTCGTACACGTGTTGACAGTCAATGACGATAGCGATACTTATAACAATATAGAAATATATACGCGTGTACACGTTTCATGGCTTTTTATCGGAGGCATATCGAATCTAATCACACGAACACGTTCCTCAATGTCTTCGAAATTACAATATCAGTTTATCGAGACATAGTTACTCTCGGAATCAGGTTGTACGTGTATATTGCTTTTTTTTCGACACCCACGCGGCAGCGAGATTTAATATCGGTGAATGGAGTTGCGTAGTACATGGGAATTTCGACGGAATGGTACTTCCATCCGCTGCGAAAGGGATTTCGTTTCGAGTGCCTGAGAACTGCCTTCACGGGGACCAGAGTCGTTCTGAAATTGGTTCACCGAGGTGGCATGGATTTAAATGGGATACGTGCGAATTATGCATTCGGAAAATGATTATTCTAATTATTACTGTTATCTGGAGTGTATCAGTTTGAAACAATCGAGTGTCGATTTATCACCGAATGGAAGCACGGTGGTTACGCAATTTGTTATTTTATTATATATTTATGATATTTTTAATCTGTATTAGATATTGATATTTTTTACTGTGTATCTATATTGTGTTTAATGTAACTCGATTACGAATTTCGAAACGAGGATCGATTATAATAAAAGTCGTGATTTTCATAATTATTGTTTCGCTGCAATTTTCATCCGAAACGAGGAATTTTTACAAAAAGGAGTAGAAGTTACTGTATAATAGGTTAAGGAGGTTCACGTGTAACTTATGACTCAAATTTTTAGGTTTGTGGATTAAAAAATGTCAACGAAACTATGAAGATTTATTATTTGAATTACTAAAATCATCTGTATTACATGTGTCTGTGTATAAATGAAAGTAGTCACAAATATCTGTGTAAGAAAATTTTGTTCCAAAAATGTCCTGATTTGAGCAATGGAACATATCAATATATTATCAGAAGGACACAATTTTAATTACAGTTTGATATTCTGCTTTCCGAAATAATGTTTTAGTGGCCCAACAAAAAACTTGCAATTTTTTTAACATCTCTTTTCTACTTTATTAATATACACGAATGCAAATGTTGCTATATTCCCTCTTCTTGCTCAATTTTTTTGTTATACATAATCCACCGTGTCGGAAATTACTATTAATAATCTGTCCAGGGTTCACGCAGGGTCCTTAAAGACATCCATCGCTTTTACAATTAAAACTCGCAAAGACGTGATTTTTAGATAGCTCTTGGAAGACCTTGAATATTTAATTGCAGTCATATTTCTGTTATAAATCTCACGTGACTTGATCCAACTAACGTGTACTTAAATGCAACACCATGCGTTACCTGCAACGTCTACCTATGTGCATACATATCCGTACTGGCCTCAGTAATAACCATAAAACCTATTGGTTGCGATGTATTTACATTTCATTGCTATTTAATGCCGCGAAGAAGTGAAACCAGGAAGGAAGAATTTTTGCAATTTGCGAATAACTTTTTCGAAATCGTCTCTTTCTCAAATTCAAGGAATTGGGTCATAGTAACGGTATAGAAACTCCTATTATAGCAGATTCCGTGCGTACGAAAAAGATTTCATTGAATTCATGAAGCAGCGTTCTGAAAATCACATTTAACCGTAATGATCAATGACTATACCCGTGATTAGAGGGTATTGCGGGATGTAGCAGCAGTACCGGGGGCCACCCACGAACCTCAATCAACTGGTTCCACTCATCCTGCAAGTTACCTTACGGTTCTACGTGTTGTTGCTCCTGTTATATTCCTTCATCCCACTACAGTGATCTCGAACAAGGTGCGCTCCTAGGTGGCTCCGTCTCGCAAGGTAGTGAACTCCCTGGAAATTGAAATTGATTTCCCACCTTCGTATTTATAAACAGTTGCGTAAACCGATAAAAAGGATTTTCTTTTCATCGAGAAGAGGCGATTCTTCAAATTAAATGTAAAAAAGTATCTTCTGAAGTTAATTATTTGGAATCGAAATTCATCGAAATTTGTTTCGATGAAATATTGCGAAAATTGTTTAATGTTTTAAAAATCAAAGTGCATTTTTGAACCAGAGTTTCTAAACATATATTTCAGGGTATTAAGTAACCCACTTTTAATTGTTTATTTAATTTCTAATTTTAATTTCAAATTTAATTTCAAATTATAAGTTGTTGATCTTTTATATATTTATAATGCCGATTATGTAATTCTTCAAGTTCCAGACTTTTCTTCTGATATAAAAAAATATAAAAATCACTCAACGCGTCAAAGAAATTGTTTTGTTCCTTTATTTCTTCCTACTAAAGCCAACGGATGATTACGTAACATCATGAAAAGTGTAACTATGAATTATTGATGGTGTTGAGGTTTCTCATAAACAACATAACAAACGTTTAGCAAATACTGCAGTTCATTTAAATATTTTTGTCTGTTCCAAACATTTGATGTGGGTACATCTTCTAAATATATTTAAAAAATTTCAAAGTTCATTGTTGAATTATGTCATTTTTTATCTAAACGAAAAATGGCAAATCATCGAATGTCTTCAGTATCTAGCGGACGAATGGTATAAAAATAATATAGAATATTGAAATTATGTGTTTCTGTTTCTGTGTAGTTAACTTGCTTCGCAATAACATTGTTGTTAGAAATATTTGGTACGAACTTAAATGTGAAATTCGTAATTGTGAAATAACAATTATTGAAGTCAGCAGCATAGCATTTTATCACAATTAAACTTGTCTGCAAGTCACTTGCGAGTGACAGCCATTCTGTCCGCAGGTACATTCAACGACTTACAGAATACCATTACGAACAATGGACCATTTGTCACATTTTAGTCGACTATATTTTAAAGGTTACGTAACCGGTCAAATTTTCTTAACGGACTCCCTTACATTAATAATCTTTCTGGAATTTCGTCCGTGAATGAAGAAAGTAATTCATTAGACTCGGCAGTAGCTATGTTTTAACGTAAAACACTTTTTTTTCTGCGCTAAGAGCGTGTTGCCATCGCCATTTTCGTGAATTATTAAAAAAAAACTGTCATACTTCTGAAACAGAAAAAAACTGAATAATCAATAAACCGCAGGAACCCAGTGATGGAGTTGAAAAACGCTATTGTAACGTATCACCTTAGCTTAGTGTCACTTTTGCCTCCATTTTTCCCTACCGGTGTTACAAAGACGTTTTCCATCTTCCTCTTCGTCACCTTCAAATAATCCATTCGGGATCCTACATCCAGGCGCAAGTCTTCCTCTCATCCTACATAAGATCTAAATTATTACATCAGGTTTCCTTTACGTTTCCGGCTAAAGGGTACCTCTAATAGTGAACAGACACGCTTTACAGTATAGACATCTATAAATCAGAATTTAAGATGCAGGTAGAACGTAGTGTTGTACCAACGCCTGAATGAAGATATCTCGGGAAAGGATTAGGGATTAGCAATATAAATATAACGATAATCGTCTCGTAGCCATTGAGAGGTATAAATGTCTTCTTCGGAAACTGGAAGCGTCGTATATATAGGGGAGTGGAAACGCATCGTAGCATATGTACGCAGATATCGTGGGTTCATTTAGAGCTTTGGTGGGTGGTTTCTGTCGAGTGTGCGGGCACACCTACGTCAAATCGTAAATACATTTATTCATGTTAGGCAGGAATAAGTATTGTATTCCGTTCGGCGACCCGGTAGACAATGCACGGGGGCGTTTCCACGATTCTTACATTGTCGATGCACGACGTGGGTACGAAAGCAATCGCAGCAACGAAAATATAATGCACATTAGAGAGGATCATACGCTCAAATTAACACCTTCGTATAGATTCCGCATGCATATCCATCCGCAGGGGTGTGTTGCAACGAGAAGCGGGACTCCAATGGCTATTACTGATAGCGAAAATTCCAAGCGGTATAGCCGAATAAGGGGGCCAAAGGTGCCCCGAAACCAAATTGCACGTGCAAAATGGGTCCTTCGCTAGCTTTTCGATAAAGACTAATTTGTCCCAGGTTTCAGCTCTGTGTCTCGACATGGGAGCCGGTGGTGGCCAAAATTCGAAAATCTCGTTTTTGCCCAATTTGGCCTATGCTATCATGAGACAAATTTTTAGAAAAATAGAAACATTTCGGTCACAGAGTTTGGCTGTTACTGGCTGTTATTTGGCTAAAACTGTTATACAGTTTTTTATAGATTTTGAAATCCAAAATCTAAGTCGTGAAAAATAAAAAGCGCAAACAAATTCCGGAAAGAAGTCCTTTTCGTATCGAAGGAATCGTTGAACTAGAATCATATTTTGACAGGAAATGTATATTCTTATGATTAATGTTCTTGAATTTTTTCAGATTTTTTGGTTTGGTGCGTCATAGCTAAAAAAAAGAAACCAATATTTGCGTCGAATTTGACGTGTTAAAATTAAATTATAAGGTGATATATTCTAATTATTAAATGTTATTATTCTAAAGATTAAAACTTAATCGTGAAACCACTTTCATAATTACATCAGCTAGAGATTAAATAATTCGTGCCTTTATTATTGTCGGTGCGTCTCTTTTATAAAAAAAAAATGGTAATTCGTCATAAGGAAAAACTTATCGTTGCAAATCTTGCGCGCTTCCTTTCACGCCGCAACTTTGTTGATTTTCGATAAGGAGCCGCACGGGTAGGGTGTTAAATCTTTTCGAGGGTGTAGCATTTCTTTCCGCTACCGTGAATGCGCTCTCATTAATGAAAATCAGTCATGCCTAAAGGGACAAACACGAAAGTAATCAATCAGCTGTACCGTAAGAAAACGAAGAAGAAACTGTACATCTTTTGAGCGACAGATAAGAGAAAGGATCAATTCATGAGCGGAGTTTCAAGAGTTGTATCGGTATATATTGCACGCGGTAGGTAAGATACTGTATATATGCATATACAATATACAATATACACGCACATACATACACACACACAAAAGTATTGACACGAGAAGTAACGCTTGGCTTCTACAAAAGCGTATTTCTCGTCTCTTGTAGTTGCAGCTACCAATGGCAGAGGTAATTATCGTCCGATCAATCGGGAGCACGGGTACCGTCGATATACGTACAGAAAGAAGGCGGTGTCATAAGAACGATGTGTATTGTGTTAATAAAAAAATACAAGGAGATCGTGTAACCAGCTGATTGGAGAAGCGAAAGGGAACGCTATACGTTTTGCACGATTTAACGATAAATCGCCACGAGTCTGTCTTTCTTTCTCACCCATTCACGTTCCTTTGATTCGTAATTAATGGAGAGGGAGCGCATACATGGACACACTCACGGGAGCTGCGGGACAGAAACACTTTTTCTTATCGTCGAGTTATAGCTCGACTCTTGTCAAGCTTTAAGGACTCATTCGTGGAAATTACAGTTGGCGGGAAAAAAAGAAGTCGTCGATTAGAAAAAGGCGAACTGAGCTATACATAATTGAAAAGCCTGAGTTATGTAAGCGATTAAGTGCAATGGCAGTCGCTCTGCCGATTTTCTTTCAGCCGCCAAGCAATTGTGGTGTAATGTCCCTCCGCTGTGACGGAAAGGCATGTTAATTTCGTTCAAGCGGCCTCCGCATTAGGAGACCCTTTTGAGGAGAAGCTTCGTCAATTTGTACAAGCACTGCTATTCCTCTCAGGACATCTTCCTTTCCATAGAATCCTCGGACATTGTGCTCGGTATTAAACGTTTCGTCTTACACGGTAATTACGACGGTAGCGCTTCCCTTGTCAAAGACGTTAATGTATCGGGCGTGTAGAAGAAGGAAAAACAGTTATGACTATTTGCCGATGGCCACGGTATTCAGCGAGGACCTTTTTCTGCTCCGGTCTACCAACTTCGCCAGTTGGTATTCAATCGCAGGCCAAATCGGCAACGGACTCGACATTCCGTCGATGCTCAATAAATGTCCACGAGTTTGACGCGACTCCTAATGGGAATAGGCTTGGTCTCGGTAGACGCGCAAGTACCTACGCTCTGGTACCCCGCAAGGTAGAACTTGCTGTGTCCTTAGTCGCAACCAGATAGCTTGTAAGTAAACCTAATCGAACTGTATAGCCGGAGGGGGTTGCTCCCTTCCAAATAGAGAACTGGTATCCACGTAGGCGGTCGGTCTCCATGGACCCAGCTTGACTTAAAGCCTTGTTTACACATTCTCCAAGTTTACACCATTAGACACATACAACCCCTCTCGACGGAGTCGAACTTGCTTATCATAATATAGTCATTGATTTCAGTTTCATTCTTACATAATAAGTCGCATATGTCCAGCGAAAAATATGTCCGAGATAATTACGCGCATAGTTCCATAAAGTTTCTGGAGTTATGCGTTATGTATATTACTACGCAAGGATGTTTATGGCCCCGCGTTAAGGAAACCGGTGCTAATGGGATCTAAACGATTTGATGATATTTCTCCAGCAAAAATTCTCCGAATAACTGGAGACAGAAACTTTTGTCCGCCAATATTTATTTCAGAGAGAATATTTATATCCAACAAATGGGAATGCCTGTATGACGTAAGCAAATTTAGTGTAATTTTCGCAGCAATTGCACCAAAGAAATTAGAGCAGGAATTAATTGATTTCCAGTTGATTCAATCATTCTAAATGCTAAAAATTCTTAATCTATCAATTTTATTTCATTTTAATATATATCATATCTTTTATTGAATAGTTCGTGGAAACTAATGTAATCAATCAGAATAAGTAAAACAATTTAATTTTTTTTTATAAATCATTATATTCAAAATCCAATAACTAATTACCAATATTAAAAGGCAATATCCTCTTTTGTCCGATTTTCTCCTACGACTGACGTTGTTTAAAGAAATATTATTTAGAAAAATCTGATAAAGTCACAATTCGAGGCTTTACCGTCCACAATGCTGATTACGGTATTAGTATGGATAAGTCTTCCACATTTCATACTAATTGTTAGCACTAAGCGTGCCGCGACATCACCTAGCCATTTAAAAAACGTGTAAAAAATGGCAATATGACTCCTCATGGTAGGTTTAGTGTTAATCGCATGCATTCATATAATCTCAAATTTTGCGACTGGCATCAAATTGTCCTTCGAATCGATGTACTTTGCATTAACGCTAATAAAAGCTAAAATGAAGCAACGGTCATCGGAATTATCAGTAATAATTGCGTCTAAGAACTTATGTAAATCTCAGTCGGATCAATCTCTGATTTAAAAAATTGATGCACCTAGAAACTGAAATAGATGCAGGAAAATGTACGTGGAAAAGTAGGACACTGGCGGAATGGCGTTAAGTTCGAAGATTAATTACATTTCCAATAAAGTGCAGCAATCATTCGATAATGCAAGATGTATAATTTTACTTTCAGAGCTCTATCTGCTTATTTCAGCCAAATCAATGGCATAACACCATCATTTATATCGCTACCTTCCTTTTATCCACCAGTCCAGAGGTCCCTCGATATGACATAGCTAGAGAAAGTAGATAATATCAATTTTTGATTTCACTAACATTAATAGATTAATGACTAGGCCAGACGTATATTTACGTTTCCACACACACAACATTGGAACTAATCTCTTATATCTTCATGATCCGATCCGTCAATTATCCCCGATATTCGTCGGAACGCTTGTCCTGTTGAAATCCTTTTAGGCTGCAGAAATATACTCGTTTTTGTCTGAAATGTTGTAAAACTAGTTTTTAATACGTTTTACTGTGCCGCATAGCGGAAATTCCATTATCCTTTTGCTTCCGTGGGCTATAAGTGCTGTTGCATAGCAAACGATCGTGATTAGCTTAATTAACAGAAATAGTTAATTTAAGAGAAAAAGCACGTAGCAATGAGATTAGTTTCTGACCAAATGGAAGCAATAAAGTTGTTCCTTGAATTTCTAAATAATGAGGAAAGGTCAGGTTGTTAGACTTTATTAGCAATTATCTCCAACATTTTAAGAGCGATGTCTACATCATCCTACAAAGGTCAACGGGAACCGATTCTTCTGTGGTTGAATTTTCCTAAGGATCAATAAATACAAAGTAGAAAAGCTTTTCGCTTTGTATGAAAAATTTAATCGATTGCACATTCTTATAACATTAGAGAGTGGTTACGTCATAGCGGACTCTCTCTTCAATTCAGAGATCAAGTGTTACGTGGTACAGAAGCACTAAATTACAGATTAGAGGATTATAATTAAGATCGTACGTCTCATTAAGGCGCTGCGCTCGTCAAAAGCGGGTAAAATGTGAGTGTAAGGTTAAAGTATAATACTAAAGACAGTCTAGTCTGTGTTAACGTAACGAAATTTGCTTTATTCGTTGTGATAATTACTGTAACATTCATTTGGTGCCTTTTTTTTACCACTTAGGGAGTAAACAATTTACGGTTTAAAAAGTAACGTCCACTTCAACAGCCAAACTAATTTTCTGCAATTCGAGATATTTACAATTCGTATTTTGTACAAGAAATATTTCATTAATTTGTATATTATTTATTCAGCGTTTAAAATAGGTTTGCTAATAAATGTTAATATATCAATAATAAATATATTAAATGGAATGTAATATAACAATATATAATATATAACAGCACATTACGCTGCAAGGATGAAAAATAGGGGATTATCACACGAATCGGGTTTGTCGCCCCAGCGAAGCGAGGGCGACAAATGAGACGACTTGCAAATTTTACTTTTCCTAACGATTGCGTAAGTTTAATTTAACGCACTCTAACTAAATGAATACTGTAATATGGTATTTTATGCACGCTTTTAGAAAAAAATAATATATAATATAAAATAAATAGAGAATTAGAGTATTTTTTTATACCAAAATATACATAATTCGTATCTAATTCCTAAATAATGAATATAAATAATTCGTATGTTATAAGTAATTC
Source organism: Gasteruption jaculator (assembly GCA_949825005.1). NCBI lineage: Eukaryota > Metazoa > Arthropoda > Insecta > Hymenoptera > Gasteruptiidae > Gasteruption > Gasteruption jaculator. Next base: position 16,075,335 of record OX463763.1, on the reverse strand, counting down.
GCACCTTTCCCAAAATTTTATTTAATACTTGAACAAATTATACCACAAAAACGAATTTGCTTATAAATACCCTGTTATTAACAATCTACTATTTGCTAATCAACCATGCCGACATATTGCAGGAGTATTTTACAGTTACAGAGTAAAATAAGCAACACATATGTACGATATTATTTACTTGAAAACACAATTTCAGCCTTTCATCTTTTTCACACCTTTTTTATATGCATACTCTTTCTTTTCCATACAAAATGTAGACAAAATAAATGAAGAGTGCGATTTAAATTCATACCGACACTTCACTAAACTTTCGGCTACGGAGTAAACGTTTGTTATTATACACCAACGTTGCGATACGTATTTTGATACCGAGAAACAATTTCTCGATCCAAACGGATATCTTGCTGAGTTCGACTTGGCATCGAGTTCGGCTCCATCGAGGTCAGAATTTCATTCCGTTAAAAAAAATCTCTAATTATTTCGAAACGTCGGCATAATAAAATTTTCCCTTTCTATGACGGAATACAATTCACGTTCCAAATTCAATGAGTTTTATGTTCTTCGGGAAAAAAATAGTTAAAATATGAATTATTCGGTTGGTGCAAAATTAATGACGATTATTTTGGCGCATTTGTTTCAAAGCAATCGTCTTTAATTATGCACCAACCTAGTATTGTAAGACTATAAAAATATTCTGTATAATTTGTATGTATCTCAGATTTCCTTAAACCAAAGTTGCTCGCAGATAAAAAAAATTACTTTTTATAAATTTTATTATTTATCTAAATGATAAAATTTACAAAATAATTTCTCTAAATTAATTAAAACGAAGAAATTTTTCGCGTAGAAATATGAAATGTTTTTCTTGTAACTTTAGGGTTGTAAAATTTCGTTTTTAATAATTATTCTACTAATGGTAGCGTTATTTTCTCAAATATTTTCCACAAAAGTTAATTCGCCAGCTGTAGAATCACCAACGACTTATTTCACCAATGTTATTTTATCAGCATATTATTTTGCCGGTAGGTACGTTTCAGCAGCAGCTCGTATTAGAGTGAAATCCGGAAAATAGAAAAACCGATTAAATGATTTGTCTAATCGTCAATGAAACAATCGCAAATATTTTCCATTATAGAGAATTTCAATTATAATTCAACCTCTATCATATTCAGCATAATAATATTATTCCCCAGCTTGATTGCTCTATAACTTCAGAAAATTATTTTAGGGTTCAAAATTACGTCGGATTTATGAAATGATAAATTACCTATGCTTTGCGGGTTTGAGTCTATTTTCGGGATGCTGCGGTGTCAGTACACGAAGATAATCGTCATCTCACCTTCTTCTTCTCTATACTACTGGTAAGTTAAATTCGATGCCATTCCTGTAAGAGTTGAAGCTCCAGGTATATCTTATAGAATTAGCGTCAAATGGCAGAAATTTGCATGCATCAAGCTCGCTTCTATCAATGTCCTGACGCTGTTAGGAGGCATCTAATCGGAACTCCGCAGATAAAACCGAGATTGATACATGCAAATTTCTACTTGGCACAGAGAGTACGAGTTCCTTGCTCTTAAAAAAGGGTACTTTCTATGAGGCAAAAAAGGTTCATATTTAATGAGATCTTTTCCAACATTCGTTATAAATAGATGGACATGGCCTTGAATAGTCATCGATGAGGGTCGACGATCGCTACGTTGGATCGAAATAAAGGTGGTTTCTGGGCTGAAGAATGAACGAATCTCGTGGATTCTGGTATCCTGTGTCGTGTATCTCTACAAGGCGTGCGGCATAAAAGTTCGAAGCCGTAAGGTGGTGGTAAAGGGTGAAAATTTGAGAAAAAAAGTCATACACCATTTTTCGAAATTCGAGATAATTACCGAATAATTAATTAAAATGTTTTAGCCAATCAGGACGTCAAAGAGGCTCGGCGGGCATGTCCAAAAATTTAAACTTCAAATCTTCCAGCAAAGACGACCGTACTTTGACAGCAAGAGGTGCCTCTACCGCCCCCGCAACGTGATACCACCTCTGATTGACCAAAACATTTTAATTAATTACTCGGTAATTATTTCGAATTTCGAAAAATTTTATATAACTTTTTTTCTCTTATTTTCACCCTCTAACCACCACCTTTCGGCTTTGAACTTTTATACCGCACGTCCTGTAGAGTAGAGAGTTAAAGAGGAAGAAAAGAATCGGAAGGATAAACCTCAAAATACTCCCTCTCCTTTCCCTTGGTCAAAATAGGGTTAAAACTAGGTAAGGAAAACGGTTTATCAGCGGGCGACAGCTTATCGCGGTCAATTAATCGTTGAGAGAGTTTACACTGGAAGCAATTTATCGCAAAGACAATTTTCCGTGGGTATAAATTATCCTCAAGATAATCTATCGCTAATCTGTAGAAAGGGTAAATTACCTTCGCGATAGATTAACGATTCGTGAAAGAAGTTCGTTAAAATCATTAATTGATGAAAAATTTCCCAAGAAATCGTCGTATTTTCACCGGCAGTGGAGGGAAAGTATGAACTCGATTGATACGTCGATATGAGTTCGATATGGGTGATTAAATGTTATCGATACTCAAAATTACTCAAAATTAGTTAAAAATACACAAATGGACTTGTTCCTATTGTCCCAGAGACATCTAAAGGGTTAAATTTAACTATTACGTTTTTTGCAGCATAACATCGTTGAAACAGTGCCACAAAACTTTTAGTTATCACATTGGAAGTATTTATTTCTATTACAATAATTTTGTACCCAACAAGGTGTGCCAGGAAAAAAATAGAGATGGTTTTCCTTCTGAGAATTAGAATATATTTCGGTGGATTCTTAAACGAGTTTGAGAATCATTTTATTTGTGACCTGGGTCGCACATATTCTCTACGTCACTTTAAATTAATCATCCATTTCAATTATTCCCAGTGGCTTTTACGTATATATTTTATTTGAAACTGTCCGTCATATAGAACCAAAAGCGACGTTTCACCTTTAATTATTAATTCTTCGTCGGCCACAGAACTGTCAGGTAGATCGTTTGAGATGGATATGTAGGTAACAGATTATTTTCGGAACACATCCGAAATACATACTCGCGTAATCTCTCCAATGAATTATTCAATACATCCCGTAAGGAAAGGAAATCACTGACACTTGGAAGAAATCGTTTTTTAGTTTATTCAAATCAATCACAAGTTCAACTGATGACTGTTCAAAGAAATATGAAGAATAAATGAATAGAATTGCGGTCTTATGAAATACTAAATTGACTAAAAATGTCAACGTATCTGTAATTTAACTAAGGGAAGTTAATTTTCCTCAACTGTATTGGAACATTTTGGGAATAGAATCAGGTCCAAGGGAAAATATGAAAATATTAATAGGATTTTAAAATTCCAATTTTGGTCCAATTCAGGAAGAAGTGTAGAAATCCTGTTGATGGCTGCACTAAAAATAATATTATTATTTATACCAAGCCGCAGTATCTGTATTTTCAAGATTTTGGATTTATTTAATCAACCATTTAAATTCGTAAAACTAACAATAAGCTAAACTAACATTTAAAACTAAATTAAATTAAAATTTAATAGTGTCGCAATAAAATAGCAAAATAATTACTGTAGCCAACAAAGAAGGTAAATATTCTTAGAAATCAGTATTAAATTTATAAAATTGCAATTGAAAGGTTTGCTATAAAAAGGAGGTAGCTCCATTTTGGAATAATTGGAGCATCTCCTTTTTGCAGCGGATCCTTCAATTACATCATATTGAGCTAAAGATTTGAATGGAATAATTCCAAATCAATTAGAAACAATTATCTTATATACTATATTCCAGTCCAAGAGAATCTGGTAATTAAGTAAATGCGCGTAGGGAGAAGAAAATAAGGGGAAACAAATTAGAAAATTTCGTACAGATTTGTAAAATTAATAAGAAAATAATTTCATTCTGGTTCTACAGAGATCCTTCAGAATTGGAATCCGTATTATTGAATGAATCGTATAACTTCTTCATTCCTCAACATGTTTACTGTGTTTTGAGTTTACGGATTCACCTTACGGAATCTCGTTTGTGGACTAGGACGGGTCATTGCGTACAACCTCACGACTGTAACTAATAGCAGCTTGCAGCACTGGAAGCGCTATTACTTGTGAACTTGTATTGCATTCACGGCATATCGCACTCGTCTGGAACTAGTTCAAGCGAGGAATTCCCTGAAAGTACCCCATTAGTCAAAAGTTCTTGCGCTGCAGCCCTAATTTTAGTAGACACCTTCCGTCACCTACTCGTCCATTACTTTAATTAGGTGCGAAGCCAAATTACGGCAAAGAAAACTCGATACTTCGATTATTAACCCTGTGTACTCACAGGCGCTCACTCCTCACAGGCGCTGTCAAAAGTTTAGCGATGTACTCGGAGTGTGCCTTTCAGGCACACCAACAATAGATCGCACCGAATAAAAAGTTAAAAATATTTTGCATTTTAAATTTTATGTACAAAATTTATCTTCCAATAAATCACAAATTACATAACCAGATAGAAAAAGAAAATCCGAGCTGCTGAAAGCTTTAGACGAGAAAAAGTTCAAATGCAAGGGATTAACCCCGAGAAGCTTTTCCTTTTATTTTTCAGAGTCCCCTGTAACACATGGCAGCTCGTAAAGACAGGGGCCAACATGCAAATAATCCAGTGTAAAATTAATGAAGAGAGATCAAAACATTTGTTGTTCCCATTGTCGTCGTGTACGGGGTAATTAATTTTCCAAATGAACTATAAAATTTGCTTCAACCCCTACGGCACCCAATCGTGCAGTAAAAATATGGTGAATTTGACTATATTATTTTTCTCAGAGCGCAAATCCTCGCATTAAACAATAGGAAGGTAGTATGGACCTACATCTTTCGACGTGTTCACAAAATGCTGGCAGACTGGTGTCATCTATTATGGAAAAACTGCTACGTTCACTTTCAAACATTAACCCTTCGAGAACACTCTGGGTCAATTTGACCCGTACCTCAATTTCGATTAAGAATAACGTAATAATAACGTAATCTGACGAAATAATTATACTTTTTTCACAGCACACTAGACTTATATTTTTTTCTTAATTCTACTATATTTCGAGAATATACAGTTAAATTTTCAGCTAAAAATATTCAATAAAAAAAATTCCACATTTATTTTTGTAAATTTCAATTTAAAAGAAAAAAATTTTTTTTCGAGAATTTTTTTCGATATATAAATAATATTAATGACACTTTAAAATTATATGACATGATTTATCTGTGTTTCAAGTATACCTAGGAATTTTTTCAAGCTAATAAAACTTGTCGTTTCAAAATGGCGGACTCTTATAGTTAGCGTCGGGTCAGATTGACCCAGAGTGTTCTCCATGCTTGAAAAAAGAGGTGTGTTCTCGAAGGGTTAAACAAAGAGTTTAATGATTGACAAGGAACGTCTGCTTTGAATACAATCCAATTAATAAAGTACGCAATAATAATTTACTATACTAAAACCAAATTTGCCGTTTCAACTTCCGCCAGTCAATGCAACCGGAGGACTTCTAGTTGAAGAAAAATAGCATGGCCAAATGTCATCGCAATATCACTTAGAAGGCATTATTCCACGAGGGATTCGATTCTCCCTTTCTCGATGGCCCGACAACAACGGAACCCTTTGGAATATAGGTACCTCTTGATTTCCTTCCACCGCCCTTTAAGCTTCACCGTGACTGACAGTGATGGTCCAAAAAAAAAAAAAAAGGGTTACGTATTCTTTGTCGTGGTCGTTGTCGTTGTCGTTGTTTATAATTTCTAATGGGCCTGAGGACCCTTCTTGCGGAACAGCATGTGCGAGTCGCAATAATTTATCCAGGATCGTGCGTGCGTCGGCGTGCAGTGAGAAACCATGAAAAAAAGGGAGCAAGTTGCGAGCCTCCGATCGTGGAAAGTCAGGCGACGAGTCGACGGGATCGATAAATCGTTCTTGTTTCGTGCAAACTCGTACTTTGGTAAGTAATGTGTCTCCTCAAGGTGGTTAGGCATATTCTCGATAAAAAGGTATTATTAATAATCTCGTGGTTCATTGATCAATGACATCCTTTTGCAATTAGACACGGTAATTGTAGAAAGTGTAAAACATTGATAATTTCTTACATGTACTTCAACACGCCAAAGATAGACGACGTGGATGCTAATATAAAGGTAGCTGACCTGCACATTCAGCATCGGTGTGACACTCATCCTCCGCTCTGATATCTCTCGTGATATGATATACCTTGAGAAAGATAGGGAAATATTCGTGATGATGCTACTGAAATGGTACCGAAAGTATTTCGCGTGCAGTAAATTCTTTGAGTTGTTTAACCCCTTCTGCAATAGGGTGACATACACGAGATACGTATATTCCTTTTATTAGATTTTATAAAATGATACTTTATTTATAATGTTTTGTGTTGTACATTTTCTTTTATTATTTTATTATATTTTTAGTTCAGCATTTTTATATTACGTAACACAGTGGGAATTGCTGACAACGAATAGATTGAACGCTTCTGTATAATATAAAATAATATAAATTATTATTATTATTTAATTATAATATAGAATAAATAAAATATCTAACTTGAAAATCGTAATCGAACATCCAAAATTCCTGAATTTCATCATTTGAAAGAATAACTGTCATATATATGCACCATTTTGCCAAAATTTCGAATATATTTCAATATTAAATTCGTCATTTTGAATTTTGAAAAACTAACTTTAGATTCCTAATTAGCGACCCGAAACCCCGTTAATTATGATTAGATAAAATAATTCAGGAGAGAAATTCGTGGCGCAAAGGGTCTAATTGGATTTGATGGGTTTTGCTACAGATGACAATTAGAGGAGATCAAATTTCAAATTTCACTGTAAAATTCAGATCGTCGATATTTACAAAAGGAATACTTGAGATAGGTTTCGGTAGAGGTAACGCATCCAAACTCTGGGAATTTGAATGCTTGAAAACACTCCTTCTGTGTTTCTCGAACATACCTGTTTCTTTCGAACCCCTTTCGAGCCTTGAAGTTTATGTACATTATGTATTTATATCTTACATTATGTTTTTTGCTTCCACGTAGGGGTTTGAAGGAAAAGAAACCCGTGTCCATAGCATAGAGAACAACGTTAAAGAGAAGAAAATAGATCGGGCCCAATGCATTTCAAGCAGCAACTTTGACCAAGGGAATCGAATTACTTGAGAAACCTTTTTTCCTCAAGGTACCTAAGGGTTCACCACAGTTTCACGTGACTTCGATTTCGTGCGTGATCATGGTCTACTTCTCTTCAAGAATTTACCTCACGGCGTATTGTGTCTGCTGGATATTGTACAGAAAATGATCTTTAGCTCACCTACATTTCGTAATCCTCGTGATATTTCTGCAGCATTCTGCAAATAACGCATGTTTCAGATTTAATTGTAAATCGATAAGAAACAAACTAAATATAAGCACGACAATATTAATAATTATGTGCTAGCTTCGGAGAAAGATGCGAAGAGATAAGACAAGTACATGCACTCGGAAAAAGATCAGGATAATTATAATTGTATCGAAATAGCTGGTGCAGTGTCTTTTCTGTTGGTAAATGAGGAAAAATGTCGCTCAGTGAATGAAATATTTCTTCCAGCAACTTTGGGTTCCGAAGAATTTATGTAGTGACTCATTGACGAAGAGGCTGATTTTAAAATGATTCGCAACGAGATCGGAATATCGGTGATATCTCAGAGAGATGATACAAATAGACAATTCCTGTATCTGCATCTGTAACGGAAAAAGAATATATGCAAAATACGTAGCAATATATATTATATGTTTTGGAAATCCGTACGTATAAGATACAATGATTCACAGACAATGCAGTTTTATTGAAAAATTAAGAGAACAGAAGATATTTGTTACCGATGTATCTTTTGTTATTTTATTCCTAAATGTTTAATGTACTGTATAACTGTATTTAACACATATAGTAAAAATACATTTACATTTACAAGTCTATGTGTAGAGTGTATAACAATCCCTAAAAAATACAAGTTTTTTAGAAGTTTCGTAAAAGGAATCATTGTTATTGAATTTGTAGTTTTAGTACAAAGCGAGAAGAGCAAAACTATATGCAAAATATATAACAATACATATTATATATTTTATAAAATTGTAGGTATAATATATTATCATTGTAGGTACTTGCTACGTCACAATAAATAATTATTATGGAATAAAAGACGATTTAGTAGAAATTATTTTGTCTTTGTAAAAAATTTATCTCCTACTGTGTAATAATTATTTGTTGTGACGTAGCAAATACCACCTACTCCGTCGAAAGCTTACCACACCGTAGAACAATTTACTTTTCCCCGATTTCCTCCTTTCTCCATACATTTCCCTCTTCCTCGGATGTTTACTCCATTCAAGTGCATTATGCAATTCCATAAAGCAATAAACTCTAATCGGTTTCTTTATATTTCAAGCAAATTACTGGCGTAAAATGGTAAAATCCCAATCTCCCGATTACATAAATACCAAAAACTGCATTTAGTCAAAAGTCAGTCCAATTGTTAGATATCCCAATGTACTAATTCCATTCCAATGCAGAAAAGTTGTAAAACGCTTTTTTTTTATCTTTAGGACTAATTTGTCAGGCATCCATTAAAAATTGTTGGAGAAACGTTGAAAACCGTAAAGATTGCAACTCGCATAAAAATCTAACGTATAAAGTGATTGAAGTTAAAAGATATTAGAAAATAAAGCAGGAAAAAAGAAATAATATTAAATATTGAATCACTGACACGTGAATCACGATCGGGATCTTGCATAGTTGCATGAGTTTCTTTGCTGGTCTTTATTGGCAATTTATGTACCGCACCCAGGAAGGTTTCGGTACATTTAACGCGCGGTTGGAAAACCGTTCGATGCTTTTTCAATGCTCTCCATGGAACACTCATGCTTTTACACTCGCACTTATGGATTATTATACTTAACCAAGTACAGCATTTCATCGACACTACCTGCACTTTTCATTTTCAAGTTAAACGATGATAAATCTTCCTATTTTACTGACAATTAAACGCTACGGGTCAAATGCAGTAACTGTTAATTTCGGGTAATTGCAAACGCAGTTGCTTGTATTCTCAGCGTTTTCTCTCCCATTATTTATTCTTATATTTTGATTTATCCTTCATTCTTTCCCGTGATATCACAATTATGCGTACGCAGTTATACGCTCGGCGTGGCGTGACCGTTGAATAGTAATTGGTATTTTTCGGTAATTTGTGACGCTCTTAGCCACTTAATTAGGTAAATCGATCTGCGGTTACAATTTTACAAAACCACTTTGAATCGCAGAATAGCAGCCGTCCACGGTAATTTAGTTGTTTGCTTTTTCGCAATACTCACTACATTAGTGTAAATGTGTTCATTTATCAGGAAATCGCATTGCTTATGCATGTAGTGCGCAAGCTTGCATTTTTTTTTAATAATGATTATCGATATCGTGCGTATCTATTACTGAAATTGACACTCGGCAGGTGACCGTAACATTTACAAACTTAATCAGAGATATCGGATAAAGACACTCAATGGGTAAAAGTTAAGAAACAAATTATGCAGGTACTGCATTCTTAGATAAATGAAACAACGCAAAATCAAATAAATCAATGCTGCAATATGTGTAATGCATTTTTAGGGACCTGCATTTTTCACCGGATTGAATAGGATGCTATTAAAATATTATATATTTATACTTATTATTCATTTATTATAATATAAATTGTTATTATAATAAATTAATATTAGGTACAACGATATAAAGGAATATTATTATACTTACATAATTATTCTTGAGTATTACATACTCAAAAATTTGATATTTATATTTTTCTGAGATGTTTATTATAACTTTTGCAAATTTGAAATTTTGTAACTTTAGTCTATGAGGAACAGCTATGGGAAATCATGGGGGAGGAATCAAAACATTATCATCTCCATTTTTTTCATCCCTTTCTTTCCAATTTTTAGAAGGGAAGGTAGAGCTAGTAAAAAATGTGGTTAAATTATTATAGCGGTGTTTCATATTTAGCAGAAAATTTCGTAGTCAATAATTGCATTTAACATACTTTAGTGCCAATAAAATATTAAATATATATACGAATGGCAATAAATTCGCAGTTTAAGGGGTGCGCTAATAACCCATTGGGAAATATCCATCGGAATTTCACATAGAGTGGGCGCATGTCTTGGCATTTAAAAAAAGAGATCCCTTTCACAGTATGAACTAACTGCTTTTGAAACGCAGCACTGAAATTGTTTGACAATTAGAAACGGAGGAAGTGAGAATTTTCCCAGGCAATTAAATTACCAGCAGTTCACTTATTACAAACGTATATATAGATTTTGCAAAATTTTGTATATAAAGTAAATGAATTATATGCGACCTTTTACTGGGATTGTAAAATAAATTATCTTATGCGTGAAAATATGACACTTTACTTTGAAATATTATGGGTATTATGGGTACATGTGGGAAGGAATGAATAGGAAAATTGTAAATTTTGCTTCAATTATGTAGAAAGTAATTTTAATTGTGTACAATCCAACTTTTACAGCGAAACAGGATTTTCTTTAAGGACCTGAAAATTGCAACACTTTAGTTAACTTTCTTATATGCTTCATCCGATCGGTAGTAAACTTCGTACGTTGACGCGAAGTAAAGGCAGAACATTTATTTAATTAATATAAGATTATTTTTTATTACGGTTATTATTAGTTGATATAAATTTAAAGAAAAAAAACGTTTTTGGTGAATTTGGAGCTCGGCTTCCATGCTCATGATTCGCGAGTATCAAAATTCCGACCAAGTACCTTCGGAATTGCTTCCCAAGTGTTTTATCGACAGTTACAAAGATACAGATTGCGCCTTAAAATGTAGAAAAATGCTGAAACCACAAAGTAATGAATTTTTTCGAGATGCAACTTGCAGCAACTAAAGCCATTTAACTCCGATAATTAATAATTTAATTTTTTCGAAAATTATCCAATTGTCAAAGCCCTCCGCTGCGGACACATTATTAATGAAATAAATAACATCCTTCGAGAAATCGATTAAAAAAAGTCAATATCTGCATTGAATTCGCGTTGTATAATTCTAACAATTTATTCTTCACAAAGTTACGTGCATACATTCAATGGAAAATAATAATTATCCGCATATTTTAGCGTAATAGTAAATTTCCGTAAAAATACTATATTTACATAGCTTCCAATTTCACGTGTCTATAAATATTTATATAACGATAAGGATATTTTTACTTCCGACAGCACGGTACATAAATTGAAAGTACTATATTTAAATGCCAGCATACAATAAACCACACGACTATACAATTACCGCGCATTTTCATCTACTTTAAATATAAAACATATTATTATATTAAATGAAAATGTTAAATGCGTTTATAAGTACGCGTATATTTTATATCATCGTCGGATTGTTGATACAACGATGCATTTATTCAAACAATTCCTCGCACTTTACTTAGCCAACAGACATCATTCGAAATATAAAATCATTGTACCGATTACCCTCTGCTAATATCAATCTTCGCCTATCTCGATGCTGACTTCAATGTAGGTACATTGTATACCCGTGAATACAATCTACCTCCATATGCATAAGTACATGAACAATGTTCCAATGTGATATTTACGAGATGCACCACCTATATTTTATGCTATTATATTTTTATTGACAGCTTATGCATGATAATAAAATACTTACGGGGAAAGGCGTTAATACCATTGGCAATCATCGTCTAAGGCGAGAGTGTTTAATTTGCGATTATACCTACCATGTTATTATTAGAAATTGTTGAAGAGTACAGATGCAGTTGTCGTTTATGGAAGACTCTCTCATTTCTTACGTACATTGTTTCTCCTTTATGAATCTACAGGTAATATTTCATATAGGCGTTATTGCCAATAAAGAAAACTTCTTATCACGAACTCGATGTAACCGAAGGATACAACTATTTCATTAATCACCCCTTGGAATTTGTCGTATTTTCTATAATACAGATGTTATCCTGTTAGTGAGATGAGTGGGTGGAGAGTTTTAATCAATTAAAATTATTAATCATTCTACACAATTTTTAATTGATAATCGAAGTGAATACCATTGTGGTATATAGCACCAACTCATTTTGCCAAGTTATTTGATTTCACAGCGATAATAATTTTAAAGGCGACCTTTTTGGAATATCTTCTAAAATTTCAAATTATTCTCAATGACCCACTACCTGGGCACGATTTCAAAATTGTGAAGAAAAAAAGGAATTCCAATATGTTAAAAGAAATCGTTATAAGATGTCAAACAAAAAGAGATCCATCAGTGATTTAATTGAACACTACTGAAATTAGTATTGAGTCTTGTAATTTCAAAAAAGGAGTTTTGAGAAGAAGGCCCTTTATTTTTTTAAATTACATTTCATCAGATATTGCAGATTTTCAGTTGTTCTGATCTTTGATTCAACAGTAACACATAAAACACACGAATTTAAAATTTTTCATACTCTTTCTGAAACTTATCTGGAGTCAAGAAGTAAAAAATTGAAAAAGAGCCATGCAGCTTATGCAGGAGCATTTCAAGAGCTTCGAAATGATATATTACTTGTACTTGATATAATAAATTCCTTCAACTTTCAACCTAGTTTAAAGACAACAGCGTAAAGAAAGTTCGAACTTTTCGTTCACCCTATTATAATGTTAAATAAGTATTCACGAACTTACGCTAAAGGCAGAAGAAAAAATGATGACATTCACACCCAGATTTTTCGCTAAAAAAAGGACAGTGGTGCAGTCAGTTTCTGCAGCATTTTCTGCGCATGGAGCCTAGTATAGTGTCACTTCCTAAAATAGAAGGAAAATTGTCGCAAAATAACAAAATTTCAAAATTCCAGTTAATTTTCACTATACTCTGTATTTACACCCTTTTTCGGGGTTACGCCATTTTTGAAAGAATAGGTAAGTTTGTCTTTGAAATTTAGAATCGATTATAGAAAACTTACATAGATTTTGCCATCGAAACATATAGAAATATTATTAGAATGCTATGAACTGCTATCAAGTTTTTATGAACAAACGTACCGGTTATTGGGCGAATTTGTGAGATCTACGATAAGAAATAATAGATATCTATGGAGAAAAAAAATTCGCTACTGAAATGAAAATGCCATTAAGATAGGGCTTCTATAAAATGCCGTTAACTTTTTGTCACAATTTCTATATAGACGTTGTTAAGATCTGCGATAAAACAGGAAACTGATAAGAGCAGGTAGTTTCCTATAGAAATTTTGCCATTGAAACGATACGAGGCTATACAAGATCGTTGGTTTCAAAAAGAAACACCAAAGCCTGATATACGTAACAACGCTGCGGCCTTTATAATCAGGTCAGTGGGTGTTGGTCTTTTAATCTGCACAATATGCAAAAAGAAAAAAATCTTCATAGTAATTCCAAACAAATTTTATTAAATGATTGGTTACATTTATTATTATTATTATTATTGTTGTAATCGTGTTGCTGTTGTTATTATTGGCCCTTATTAGTAACTGTATGACGATTTTCAACAATAAAAAGACTTTTCCAACGAAACTTATATTTCCTCAATTCGCTAATAAAATTTCTTCTGGAGAATAAAAATGAATATATAAAATTCTTTTTCGGCTTTTTTTTATTATGCTTATAGTAGCACTTACTCACGTCTGTATTTGCCTTATACCTATTGAATGGAAAACATTTACTTATGTCTCGACTTCTTGGCAAACGAAGGATGTCGTTACGACTTTTTCAAAAACGGATTTTTATTGTCCTGCACTTCACCATAAATACGATTACAATTTTTCGGCCATTGTCGCGCAGTTGCGGCACATCGAATTTGCATTTTACCCAGATTCGATAAGGTTTCATTAATAATGTTTGTCCGATTCGCGAGGTTTGGTAAATAATGTGAGTCCATAAGGCAGGATTTTGGCCCTAGTATCATGATTTAAAAACTAGTATCCGTTGGAGTGATATAATAATAATATTTTTGATGAATTAAGTGTTTGTACTCAAAAGCACTGTCTTTGCGTTTTTAATGGGGTTTATGTGTCGTTTGGATCAGCAAACCTAAGCCTTTTTATGGTTTACGGTTTATGGGTTGTTGAGTATGCTTTGGAGTCCCATAGGACAAATGGATACAGCAGAGATACTGTTCCTATAGGACTCCAAAGTCGAAAAATGTGAATCCGCATAAGAAACTGAGTAAAATTTTCAAAAGTATATTTTTCACAAATATTTCGTTCGAAATTTTAACTGAATGATACTCGTACGCACTTGTAACTTCAGATCCAGCAAAACCCCTGGACATCAAATTTTTCGACTAGTCGCCATTAAAATTACATTTTTCGATATCAAATATTTGTCTGCGCATAAAATTGACGTTCTCGTAGACGTATGCAACTGCAATGACATTTCAGCACCGTGTATCTTACGTTAAGAATACATGTTTATTCACTAAAGCTGTACCGTCAGGATATTCTTAGAAATCTCCTTATTTTCCGAATACCGCATTTCTTTTACTCATTAATTTATGGTTGTATTATTAAAATCTACCTTACGTGACCTATTTCAATGTTTTCTTCTGAAATATAATGGCGAAATAATTTACGCCATTACCGGCAATCAACCTGCACTGGTTTAGAACATTTTAGAGTTCAAATCCTGAGATTATTTAAATTTAACACAACTTCGTTTTTCTACAGATAATTAACGTTAAAAGTTTGTATTTTACCTTATGTAATTCCAGAGTTAATCGAGACTTCGTGCACCATTTAGTGCAGCTTTCCTCGAAATAGTGCAAACGATGTATTAAGTACATCTGTAAATTAGCATTTCGATCAAAAAGGCAAAATAGCCGATACTTACCTTCCGATGCGTTTACGAAAGTATAAATATAAGCCATGGTGGCGTTATTATAGAGATTAGTATAAAACAATACTACCTCTATCCCATAATTAGGGAAGCAGTTGATACCCGGTTTAAATATTCACTTGCTACTGTTATTATGGGACAAAGGTAGTACTATTTAAAATAAGGGAATTAAGGATTGTATTTCCAATTTCCCTTATTTTCTTAAATTTATTAATATCCAATTTTTAATAACCCATTTAAAATCTCGAGAAACACGTGAATTTTTTTGTACTTGGTACAGCTCAGCGTCCAAGTGAACTTTATTTCTTTATTTTGATTACCCTATTTTCACAATATGATGAAGAACTTGAAAAACTTGGGGTAATAAAAACATATATTTTGGTATAAGTTAAAAATAATTTTATTTTCTAATTGTATTTTTTCCGGTCTAAAATAACAATTACAAATTATTCTTAGCTATCTATTATTAGAGCAGGATTTCGAAACATTGAGAAATTAAAAGAATTGCAATATGTTGAAAGACATGTACGAATTTTTGAAGAAAGTTATGATTTTTTTCTAATAACTAAAGAACAAATTATATAAAAAGGGTCCATTAATAAGTGTGAAATCTTATTAGGAATCTACATGAGAAATTTGAAGTCGATTAATTGAACAGTGCTGGAATTGAGGCTGCTAATATTGAGGCTGCGATAATTTAAAAAAGTTCCAAAATTTTTTTAACCCGCATTTTTTGCTAAATTAAACGCAATTTTTTTAAGTTTTCCATTATTTACATACTTTTCGGCTTTGCCATTTTTGAAAAAATAAATAAGTTCGTCTGCAAAATTTGGTCTAAGGTATTTTCTTCTTCGTCATCAGATTCAACAACGACGTTAATTTCATTTAAAATCTTGCGATTCGCCAATTCTTCGAATTTCGACGTGATAACTGATTTACGGGGTTTTGAAAACGTCAGCCTACAATAACATATAAAAATAAAATCGATTTCTTTAAAATTTCTAACGAGCCTCTCCCGTTGAAACTCCCCATGTATTTTGTACACTTGCTTACTCAGTGGCATTGGGAACTCTGCCACATCTATTTATTTATTTTATTTTAAGCTTCATTTATTGAAACGTTCTGGTACAAGCCCCCCAAAGCGTGAATACTGTACACAGAATGTTTACCCAACGAATGAATAGAATTATATAATATTACTACCGGAGAATACGAAAGGTGATAATCAGTAACAAAACAAAACAATACTAAAAATATCAATAATAAAAATATGAACAGCAGAGGAGAAATTGTGAACTTGTCGAAAGACCGTTCGTTCCCTCAAGGATTTGAACAGGACCTTTTTTAAGATTCCCCTTGTGACGAACAAACAACGGGAAAAAATAATAAAAAAGGGTGATGGAACCGTGGTGACCTTCAATAAATATTATATAAGCCCTGTTCCTCAGGGCCCCCCCCCCTTTTTTTTAAATTATTTGAGAGTATCGTAAAATGGTTTTGATGTTTTTGAATGTTTAAAAATTGTGTTTGGATTTTTGATTCTATATGACAAAATTTAGAAACTTTATAAAATAGAATTTTTGAATTTTTTATGAATTTTTAGAAAAAGGTAATTTAGAATTAATAGAAGGTTATATTACTTTTTAAGGGTTATTGCACCTCAGTCGACCATTTTTATCATACTTTTTGACCAAGATTATTTTAACCCTAGAACAGCACATGGGGTCAATATGTCCCCACGCTTAGAAAATTTATTTTGATTTCCCAATGATGAAACATTATTCAAGGAATGTCAAAATATATCTCTAAAAATTTTCAGTCTTAAATACTGAAAATTCGCGGAGAAATTGATATTTTTTCACGTGGGGTCACTGAGCCCTTAGTGTGTTCTTTACGTTCGAGTTTGGAGGTGTGCTGTTCTAGGGTTAAACAGCAATTTTTGGATTGATTTATCTTATGATCTAATATTATCAAATTTACTGCATTTTATTTCAAACTTTGTCCAAAAAAAAAAACAAATGAGTACTCGGATCTACAATTGCCGATATCATTAAGACGCCAAGTTACACAATGGGATTCGAACCCAAGTCCTCGGTAACCCCCAAATATTAATCCATCTCAGCCGTATGCTAATAATAAGCCGAGTTATTACAGCGTGGGCCTCCAGAAGTTCCTGCTTGGGTCGTCGGTTACCTGTACGTGTTCATCGATGCATAAGGTAGTTTGGTAGGTATATAAAAAATGAAGACACGGGTGAGATACGTTGAAAAATTATATTTTTCTGACACTTTTCATCATCAATATCATCATCATCATCATCATCATCATTCTGGCATAATGCATTAACACAACAGGATTTTGTTTCATAAATTAAACGTATACGTAACTCCTCAATAATTTATACAAAGCGTATCGCAATCTTTTTTTATTTATTCTTTTTCTTTTCAACTCGTTACAAAAATACTTATGGCTCATTTATTTCTTCTTTTTTTATAAACATTTTATCGCTTTTCATTATTTTCTCATCGTAAATGGAAGCTCACGGGCACGTATGGAAGAGGATGGGAATGATTATCGAAAGAAAAAGGAAAATAACTGTAAAATATGAAGGAAAAAAAACTGTTGGGATTATTTATTGGATTTGAAATAAATGCACGCAACTTGCAATTTAATCGAAGAAGGTAAGGTGCGCAAAATAAAAGAAAAGAAAAGGAAAATGAAAATAAGGTTTGTGATTTCATGAACGAATGGGATAACAAAATAAATAGAAGCATTAAACATGATTAATCGCTTAACAACGTAACTAACTGTAATAATTAATAGTATTAATTTATAATATTAATAATAATTATATTAATAAGAAGAGCAATGATAGAAGTAATAATGAAAATAAAATAATAATAGTAATAACCTTAATAGTAGCAATAATAATAATAATAATAATAATAATAATCATAATAGTCATAACCTAACATGACAATAGCGCAAAATGATATGAAATAACATAATAATTCATCATCGTACGGATGGCAAAAAATATTAACAGTTACATTAAGAACAACTTCTTCCCCTTGCAACAGCTTTTTTTTTTGTTACTTTAACATTTTTTTAATACTATCTTTACTTTCAATCTTCAATCTTTTTATATGTTTAATATATTACATACACACTAGAGTTTCAAGAGATTCTATGTCGATTTAATGTCGAATCGAAAACCGAAAGGGCGAGTAAAGAAGGGTGCCTTAAAATGAAAACAAATTCTTAGAGAGTCAAAACTTTAGGAGTGTCCAAGATTTGATAATGAACCACTCCGTAAAAATTTGCAAATTTTCGTATGGTACAGGCTTAGCTAAGAATAATAAAATTTGGCACTTTTAAGAATACCAATTAACGATCCACTTCAAGAGAAACTGAAAACGAAAACAAATCCAACTCTAAAACACGTAAATCGGTTGCTCTTCTCTCGCGAATAACCGTTACCAATTTGATTAGTGCCTCCCTTGAAATGCAAAGTTATTACAACATAATAGCTGGTATATGCGGCAGCCTAAATATCGAAGTTTAACGTAATTTCATAAACCTCGGGAAGAATGTGTGACATTTATACATATTCTTCTTATTTCGAACGACGATACAACAAATGTTGACTGTTAACTTTATACATTGATATTTCTCCATTGGGAATGCCTCGTTTCCGTATCTTAAAATTAAGTGTTTGAGAGAAAAAGAGACAAGCAACATCACACTAACTAGAAAAAGTTTAGTGAGGATACTGAAAGAGAGTGAAAATAATACGCGTGAAAATGAAAAGTAGAAATCAGAAAAGTACGAGATAATACTGCTCGACACTGCCATCTTTCGAGAGGAAACCGACAATCTCCGTTTGAGATTCCATCTTCGAAAATAAAAAAAAAACCGTCACGAATATATCGGAGGAATAACATGTCTATGTTGAATTCCTCGAATAAAAGTTCAACCTTCATCGTAATCGTTGTATCCTCCAGATTGGCAGTCAGGGTCATTCTCCAATGAGTCGTCGTCATTCCGCTTTGATGTTCAAAGGTGAAGGTATGCTTTGTGTGTAAGTACCAGGACTTTCGGGGCCTGTCACGGGTTCGCTTTTGGGCGTCTGCCCTTCGGGATACCTCGTATGTGTCCTCATGTGCCTGGTTATCATATCCCTCCGGCAAGCAGCGTAAGGACACTGCGGGCATTTGTACGGTTTTTCGCCAGTGTGCGTTCGTTGATGAGTGCTGAGATGATCCGACCTACTGAAGACTTGACCGCAGACTCGACAAGTGTATGGCTTCACGCCCGTGTGCAATCTCATGTGCCTCGTGAGCATATCGGACCTGGCGAAGCTTCTCTTGCAGACGTCGCATAGGTACGCCTTCGCGGTCGCGTCCTGCGGCCCCTGTCTCCTGTGCCGCGAGGCCATGTGTTTCGCTAGGCGGTCGTGGAGACTGAACATTTGCCCGCAAACCGGACAAACGAACGCCACGTCCGCACCCGGAGGCATTTCCTCGACGACCGGCGACACCTCCAGGTTGTACCTGACTGCGACGCTTTCCTTCGTCGTCGGAGAAGCCACGTCCCCTCTAACGACAGGTACGCTCACGGATCCCCTGGTGACGATACCCGGTGGGAACAACTGCAAGGCGGGAGCCCTGGCCGAGCCCATGGCGCTCTTCATCGAAAGATCCAGGGGCGACTCCTGAGGACTCGTGGTATCGCTCTCGAGGGAGCCGCTTCTCGGTGGGTGGATCATCATTGAGGAAACCGTGGAAGGAGGTCGTTGTTCCCATCCTGGAACTTCGGAGTCCGAGTGACTTCGTTTCCTAAAGATGTCCGGCAGGTACTTAGTGTGCAAATAATGCTCGAAACTGTAGGACGTCGGCGAGACGGGAGTGAGCGGCGTGAGCGTCCCCGGAGGGGTGAAAGGTGTTAACGGTTTCAAGGGGGTTAACGGTGCGAGTGGCGACGACGGCGAAGGCAACATTATCGACATGCTCGTCGAACAATGCACACAAGCGCACCCGGGGTACTTGGGAGCCGTTCGACGACGTTTCTGTGGATTCTGGACGTAATTTCTATGGTGATTGTTGTGGCGATGGTGATGATGCGGGTGATGGAGGCGCTCGTATTCGGAGTCCTCCTCCATGGTTCTCTCCTCCTTCAGTCTCAAATGTAGCGGATTCACTTCCGGGATGTCAAAAGCGGACCTCGATAGGGATCTCGGGGAGCCAAAGACATCCTCCTCGTCTTCGGAACGCGGTCCGGTTCCGTCGAACCTCAAGATCTCTCCCTCCGAAGGCGAACCTCTGTGAGCTTGCAAAATGTCCAGGACTTGTGACAACCTCTTCCGCTTCCTCGGGTTCCGGTGGTTACGATTAGCCGTTGCAGCGAGGGTGTTATTGTTGGTACATGATGGTGGAGGCGGCTTTGCCGGACCCGGGGGCGCAGCTGCGGCGTCCTCCACGGCGCTCTCGGCCATCGTCATCGAGGATGCGCGGCACCCGCCGCCTGGGCCCCGTATGCCGCCTACTACCTCGTCAGCTACCACCGTACTGCCTCCCACCTCGTCCTGAAACAACAATAACAAAAAATCTCATGAATATCGTGAGTATCGAAATTACCATACACCTTAAGACTATAATTTCGCCAAAAGACGATGTATAAAATAGAACAAAAAGGCAAAGGCGTTCGCGTTCGTGATTTTTGGATCTGCCTCGGCTCTCAATCTCTGGAAATTGGATGTCGATCAAGACACATGTCTCATTAATAATCGAATTAATTAGGAATGTAGGAATCACGTGTTCGATTTTTTTCCTTTCGGTATAATAATATGTTACATCGAAATCTGTCGTGTTCGATGTGACAACGGCACTTTGTCATAACGTAGTGTATGTAAGTCGAGAGGTATCGGGTGAATATTTGAAATTTAAATGCATGTATACACAGCGAGCGAATAAATCAACAAACCTGTGCAAGAGGACACCGAGTTTTACCCTTTTAGAAATGTGGGCATGACTTCCCGTTGCTTCGTGAGACAACTGAGCATCTATATGGCTTTTCAAGAAAACTCTTTAGGACTGCGTGCCTATTCCCAAGTCAAGTGGAAACTGGCATATTCAACCACCTACGCTTCATACCCGGTAGTTTTACGCACGGTAGTTATTGCATTCGCACACTCGGTCCGAACGACTGCTAAATACAATCTGCATACGTTTTGTTTACAACACTCCTAATCTGCATGCGTAAACGGAGCCATTTTATTCCTTTTCAAAGTGCACACTTCAGCTACTTGAAATGCCGTAAGACTCTTACACACCAACACTTGATCCCCATTTCTATTTTATAATCTGTAAAAGTCATCTTCAGCGTTCTTCTTTATTTCACTCTAAGCGCCTTGTCGGTAAAACCCCGAGAGGGAAAGAGAGAAAGGGCTCGACGATCGCTCGTAAAACGTAAAGGGGACTCGTAAACGCAGCGAAAAAACATCAGAATGTAAAGGTGGAGAACAGGTCCCTGTTGCGTGGGCGTACCTGGACCTTGTGGCATTTGGAATACAAAAAAAGAGCACGTTAATTGAATCCCTTCCCTTTTTTTCTCTCTCTCTCTTTTCCCTTTCAAAGCGGTCTCGGTGTACTGGTAAAAGGATTTTCGAGGATATAGTTTATGCGTACGCGATACTTTTGATCCTTTCCAAAATCTTTCAACGACTCTGGTGATATAAAGGAGAGGAGGCCAGATCTGGACCGAAAAGGGAAGCCAAGCAAGAGAAACCTCGCTATGGAATTTGCTTCCCGAAGAGGAGCCTGAGCACGAGGAATGCCTTCGGGAGGCACCTGTAACCGCGGCTCGACGGGAGAAGCAGAACAGGTTGAGAGGCAGTGAGCGTGGGTGGGGCAGCTGATCTTTCTCTTCTATACGATCTCATGTATATACTGGACGCTCCTTCGTTTTAGCGTCGGGCACGATCCTCTCGCGAATTCATCAAGATCCTACGTTTATTCTTCGAAGGAATCTCTGCGCTCGCTCACACCGAGCGCCGTGCGATGGAAGGTGCTCTGCGTTAAAACCCTTCACTCCCCGGTATCTCGCAGCAATTTAGAAGCTGTTATAAAGAACCACGGGGCATCTTAGACCGGGGGATCGGATTGTGCCGCAAGAGTAATGGTTCCGCACGAACTTTGATACGCTCAAGACTCCTGGTCCACTTTTAATCGTCAGACAGGATTAGAACCTAGGTATTGGTCGTACACCTGACCATGTGGCTAAAAACTGACCTACGTGCGATAAGTCCCCAGAATTGGTGTTTACTATTTCCCATTCGCTTCAAGCTCGGTATGAAGAAACTTTTCTTGCGTTACATGATCTTGAAATGGTACCTCGGGGCAAAATTTGTCCAAGTATCGGGGGCCCTTGAGTTTCATTTTTCTTAACGATACCGTTTGTTCGAATCCATTACTATGTCCATCCACCTACCGCACCTCCTTCAGAAGGAGAGTAGCCGCAGGGTAGACGAGTGGCGGCGCGGAACCCAAGCGAACTGCTACCAAAAAACCAGCCGGGCTACCGTACGGAGGACTGAATAGTATAACATCTCTTCGCGACAGAGTTTATATATACTTGTATATAGGTGTATATATAAAAGAGAGAAAGAAGCCAAGGGATATTGAGAACCCATCGAAGCGCGTCCTCTTCCTACGCAGGAGGCGAACGAAACGGGTCGCGTATTCTACAAAAGGATCTTTGCCCAGTGCCCGTGGTAAGGAAGTCGAAGGAAGGCATTTACGCGGAACGATTTACAAAACACGAGGAGATACTGGCTCAACAATCCACAAGACGAGACCAGCAATCTTATTGAAATATAAACAAGTAACGTGGGAAGGATTCTGGAAGATGTTCAAATCTTTCTTTTTCTTCCGTTTAATCATAAACATTCATGTTCTTCTTTTTGCCCGAGTCCTTTCTATTCTCCGGCATCGCTCTCCCTTTCGCTTCGAAGACAGCGACAGATCTTATCAGATGGGAAAATTCTGAAGCTCCGGTGGAAATGATTAACGACCGCTATTGGACAACGGGAGGTAATTAAACGTGCAGCGGTAATTTGCCATCGACAGCTCGACGAGGGATGACTTAAGAAACGAGATGTGGATCTTTAACCTTGTATTTACAAAGGAAATTGCGTTTGCTCTCGGTGATAATCGGGAATTCAATTACATACGTAGCGGGAGTGTAGGTTTCCCGCAGAAAGCAGGAAGAGAATTATTATAATTGCAAGTTTACTTGGGTCACAATCACGAATTATAAAGAATATAATTGAAGAAATTTTTTTATTAAAGATGCTGGGGTGTCTAACTCAGGAACACCGGACTTTCGTCATTGCATCGTTAATTAATGAGATTGATGCAAAACAATTATTTGTGCCCCCACAGTTGAGATTATCATGGATTTTTTTTTCACCAAAGTACAAATTGTATTATTAATTAGTAATTAATAATTACATTATTAATTACATTATTAATTACGCTCCGAAAAAAATATGGGTGACACGGTTAGATTTTTACTATTTTTTACATTGCAGAAAAATTTAAACAAATATAATAGAACCGTTGTCAGAATTTAGGCTAAATATTAAATAGCTTTTGTAATTGTAGAAATACTTTTAAACAACGATTAAATTCGAACTTTGCGTTATAGTTGAAATTACTAGCTCTTCCCCAGTGAATTTAAAGTAAATTCCCCTGCATTGTAAAAAGTCTAGTACAAAAATGTAATAGTAACACTTAGGGTGTAACTTTTACTTCCAGCTACGGTAAAAGTATTTGATAACAATGTAAAAATTGCAGAAAAACAGCGCTGTTTGTTTTTCTGCCCGTGTCGTATACATGTACTTACTGTATTTCTTTCTGACGTATAGCAAATTGTTTACATTATTCATGCTTATATCGAAGCAACAAGTCAAACGACAGATAACGAATGTCGACGTAAGCAATGAAAGAACTTATGGTCAGTAATGCAGAGGATCTAGTTAGCGCGATCCGTCGATCCGATTGCCGTGTAATCGATTGCCCGCCGTTACGTGGACAAGAGAATCTGCTGAATCAGTCAGCAAGAGCCATTTGGATTTATCATGTTCTCACTTTATAATCTTTCCCCGTGCCTCGAAAAGTTTTTCCACGCGTTTCTGATCATCAGCTCTGTGTGCACAATATATTTCCCGCGATAAGAGACACGAAAATGATTCGTGGTTATTAAAGAGATACTCGCGACAATTTTGCGCAACGTAATAATCGCACTCGTCCCATAAATACCGATAAACGAGAACTTCCATTTTCAGCGATATTGTGGGCAACCAGTTGATTTGAATGACCGCGATATATCTAATTTCCAATTTCGAGCGAGAACATGTTCGCAGCGTGTCGTCAGCGTTACGGAACGTACGACATCGCCATAAGAAGTATGCGTTTGTATCGGTAAAGGGTTATCGCGCACGAGTTGTACGTTACAGTGAATGGTATGCTGTTATAGTGACGTTCGCGCGCGAGACTCTTTAAAGCGCGTGTCTGTTTATTATTCGAGAGAGAGAGAAAAAAAAAAGAAAGACAGCCTCGTTTTCCTTATCTCGCCTGGACCATTCTCGCGGGAGCATGCCTCGTGAAATTATCGTTATCGCCTTCCAGCATCTCGTTTCAGAGATACTCCGAGTCGTTACTCAGCCACCAAGTGCACGAAGCTCGAGCTAGAAGGAGGCTAGCCTACGACTGTAATTAAACTCTCAAGATTTTGCCATCATCCTTCGTCTCCGCGCCGATTTTCTTTTTTCGCATGGCTTCCAGATCCTGCACCCGGTGTTGGCTTGGCCAGCCACCTCGAAGAGTTATATTAACGCCCAGTGCAGGCGAAAGACGCTGCAATTAATTGGATCCGTGCGTGAAAAGGCTAAACTAACGACTTCCACCAGGTTAAGTAAATCTCGCGGGAACGATAAACCCTCGCGCGGTTTTTCAAATTACGCTGAATTCAAATCCAAGGAGATTTAGAAGCACTGCAACGTGAAAAACGTCGGCTTTTAATAGCCCATGCTGAGGAACTTTATCTAAAGTGAATGTCTATGTAAAATCAATTTGAAGAGACACTCATTTCACGACGCTAATTCGAATCTTGTTCTTAAGTGGTTCGATTTATGGAAGAGCGGTATTTCAAGCAGCGGGATATGTCGTACAAATTGTAATCTTATATGGCATATATTTCAGAAACACGATTTTGTGAAAAAGAGGAGACGGTTAAGTAGCTGTCGGGGAGGGCTCGTTATTTTTACAGAAATCTTACGGTTCCTAAAGCCTTCTTATCATTCGTGTAGACTTTGTCTAGGTACTGGAGAATTTGAGTTACAAATTCTTTTGGCTTGGATTTAATTTAGAATCGAAATTTTCAAACTGACTCTCTAGATTTCCCAAAGAATAGATTTTACTTTTGACTCTAATGTAGATTGTTACCATTTTGTAAAAATTTCGAAAAGAGCAAGATCCCCAAATTCAGAAATTTAAATATAGACTGACTTTCAGCCAAGTCGGAGTCAGACAAATGATGTCTGCCACTGAAAAAAAAAATTAGTTTCTCCATCCTTCAGGAGTGGATCGCTTTGTAAAAATTGTCCATGCAATAGTAAAATCCAGTACTTTCTGAAAAATCAAAAATCATGCGTGAGAATCATCATCCGCGATTCTTGGTTAACAACCGTACAGGCGAGCACTTAAATTTTTAAATACCCATACACTACTAACTAACTGCGTATGCGATTTGATAAGGAGATATTTTATTAAGAAACATTACGTATAACTGTCGGGTGGTCGTATCCGAAGCTACAAGCTTCTCAATACGAGGCGTAGAAGCGTGTAGCAGAAGGCGATGTTTCTGCATCGGAAGAGTCATAGCTCTGCAGTGCAGCAGAACTGCAGACAACCTCTGGGATCTGGATGCGCACTGTGTTGGTTCGTACATACGCAGCCGACAGTCGCACACGGCAATTCTCGCCAACGTCGGTATGTTCGATACTCTAATTACTTCGAGTCCTAGCCCTTGTTACCATTAACATAGCAGAAGCATCCTATCGTCGTCGTCATTATCATCATCATCAATATTCAAATTAACATAAGCCGAGGAATGCATAACATCGAAAGTTCTCCGCCTGCGAGCGTTTCCTGATATAAATAGCCGCTCGGTTTTTGCACAATGCGCGATAACAAAATGACGAGAGCGATGTGCAGGGAAGACATAGTTTCATGGAATTTTCAATTTGCTCGAGCAAGTTGTCAAGGCGGCAGACGTTATCGCGTAATTGCGGGTTAATTTGAGGCTGACAGGCGACAGTAGTATAGCGAAGCGTGGGCGATATATTTCTCGGTCCTCGTTTGTCCGCCGGCACGCAACGATTTTCCTCCGATTGAATCCAACAGTTGTAACGTCTTTCAGCGAATGCCGTACGTACGGTTTCCTCGGGAGAATCGTCATAAAAGACAGGAGCACCTCTTGCAAAAGCGGAACGAGCAAAAAGGAGGAGCCGGAGGAGATAGAGGAGGCCAGAGATGATAGGTAAAAGCGAAAGAGCGCCGATGGGAGTTTCAGAGTATATATATAGAGGGCGATGCACCACGATAGTGTGCAATTCAAATGCGTCAGGTACCAACCTACCTGTTTGGCTGGCTACCTATACCTACCAACGAGCGAACCGCGGATGTAAAGCGTACCTGCAGATCGGGCTCTCGGATACGAGCCGGCAGGTATAGGCCTTTGCACACTTAATAGAAACACCCACGCTCTCATTATACGGATATCGTAAACATTCTCTCATATATATATATATATATATAGAGGCTCGAGTAAAAGAAAGAAAGAGAGGGCGAATCGTGCGTATGCAAATCCTTCGCACGTTTGCACGCCATCGCGTAAAGCAGTCGTGCGGAGTCTGCGTTACATGTATTCCTTCCTATACCTATCAGACGAACCGTTAGATATACATTCCCTTTTTTTTGCTCTCGTCCATCTGATATATACATCATTTTATCAACATACAAAACTTCGAGGAGGAAACTCAATCAATCTTATGCGGTTACACGTATGTAGACGTTCCATCATACGGGCTTATAAGAAGAAATCCGCTCCGGCGAGCTGCCCGGGCGAATTATAATGGTAGTTATGTCTCGGAACAGCGGTTAGAAATCATCTCGCAGACAGAATGACCGGATAAATAACAATGCGGCCGGTTGGAAGCCCCGCGGAAAATTTATCTCACGCCTTGGTAATTGTCACCAGCGTATGCAAATGCACGAGCTGCCGCGCGAGAAGAGAAGGACGACGCGAGCGGTGCATGCATGCGGTGGGAAAGGCGGATGGTAAAGATGATGTATAAGTGCGCTTGTCTTTGAATAGAGGTTGGGGTGTTCTTCCACCCGCGCGGAACGCGTCACGATGCACCACAACGTCTCCCGTGTTGCACGGATGCAATCGCGAGCAGTAATAAGCCGACGCGTGATGATGAGTGGCCCGACGTAAATTAGCCGGTACGTAAATTAACCGCCCCCGAGGAGAGGAGCGTCGTTAATACACATGTAGGCATAACGACGGCGAAGGGTACCTACACGGTATCGCTGTCTTCGAGGCTGAGACTGAGACTTTACCGTAGCGTCGCATTGTTGAAGCGAATCGTAAATTGGTGAAGCGATGTTTCTTTGGCCGTCTCTCTTTCTTTGCCAGTCTCCTCCTCTCGACTTTGCTCTTCGAATCCACAGTTATATCGCGTACGTCCTGCAGACTGGACATTGCGTATAACGAAGAAAGAACACGTA
This sequence comes from Gasteruption jaculator, assembly GCA_949825005.1. NCBI lineage: Eukaryota > Metazoa > Arthropoda > Insecta > Hymenoptera > Gasteruptiidae > Gasteruption > Gasteruption jaculator. Next base: position 16,047,474 of record OX463763.1, on the reverse strand, counting down.
CGGCGAAGAAGGACACGCACGGGATGGAGGAGAAGGTATTATATGGCGGCAGTGCCTCGCTCTTTCGCTGCAAGGCAAGTTTTTATCGCATCCGCCATCTGCTGACCGATCGTCATTACTGCACTAAGTAATCCTTCGTACGACTGTGCATCGAGCCACGCCACGCAATGCTTCATCCAGTAGCCTGGGCGTCCGTACCATACGCTACTTCAGCTTCTCTTTCCTCCTTCCTCTATCAATCCAGCTTTTTTAACCGACTCTACTCCGCGCCGTGTACATACGCGCTTTAATCGGGAAACTTCCGGGAAGAATAACACGATTCCCAGTCGAAGATAAACAGTCTAACACACACGCACGCAAGTCAAAAAACAGACAGTAGAGAAACGTCGAAACCGAGAACCAACCCCAAACCCGAGGCTCGTCATCCTCTTTTTTCCCTTCATTCCTTTTCCCTTTATCTCCGAGTTAGATACAAGAGATAAACGCGGACAACATAGCTGCCGGACAGGTGCCACACGCTGGGGCGCCCACTATAGCCAGTTAATAGGGTCTCCGTCTTTCGACGATGCCGCAACTTCTCGTGGTAATTGTCGCATAAAGTCAGCACGTTATTGCATTATGCGTTTCCGCGACGTATCGCGCGACGTTATATGACTCTTCCACGGAGCCTCGTAATGATACGACCCCACGTAATTCTGCTTTTTATTTAACGACAGAAGAGAGAGGGAAAATGGCTAACGAAAAACTCAAGTATTTTGTCGAGGAAAAAAGAGAGAGAGAGAGAGAGAGAGAGAGGGGGAGAGAGTTAGTGAGGAGATTCCTGATCTTTAACCCTGTCTCCTGGATAACATTTAAAAATAACTTTGACTCAGTTAAATTCATCGGACTGATGCAATTTTCATCATCGTGGAATGAGTTGGCGATCCTTATTTTTGAAGAGAATTCTCGCGAATAAGAGACTCCGCGTTCCAGCGAGATTCCTCGAGGTCCGTAGGGACAAACCAAAGGCATTAGCGTCGATCTTTTCCTGTTTTAAGAGCCCGCACGCCTCCGCCTTGGCATTTCTTAAAGGGTCCCTCACATGGAACTCCGGCGAGATAACGAAAAACCAAGCACACATTTGCGAAAGTGCGTATTCCTGCGGCGGCGAGATAAACTTTGAAATGTAGATTAGACTTCTGCTCGACGCTTCGAGTAATCTGGGCGAACATGACCTATGAAATTCCCGATTGCGACCTCATCTGTCCGACTCGTCGCAACTGTGAAAGTATTTAAAAAGAGTCCAAATGGTATGGAGTTTTCGGTGCAATCGAGCTTGAGGAATGGGCTGAAGAAAATCGAGGAAACCCCATGATCGGAAGACTTCGATTTATAGAATCCGCTAAGAAATTACTAAGGACGAGTTCTCGTGACGAAAAATGGGAAAACTATAAATAAAAATAGCGAAAGAGACAATAAAATGAAAAAAATGTGGAAGTCTCTTGAGAAAATAGTGACTACAAAAAAAAATAACAAAATCGGAGATACTTGTCAATCTTCAAATAATGAATTTCAATTCTTTACAAAATTATTTAAATAATTAGTATTTACACAATTTTCCATAAGGAAATTAATTATTTACGTTATTAATTTCAATTCTTTGCAGCACAAGTGTGTGTGTGTGTATTATCTTTTATAGAAATTATCAATATTTTAACGACTGTTTTTCCTCAGTCCAAAGGTGCAATTCAAACACATCACGTTACTTGCTCTTGCTGCAGCCAGACAATACAAAAATTGCGTCAAATTCCATGTCGATTTTCGATAGAAATTTTTTACCAATTTCCCTCTTTATGAAAAAAAAAAAAAGAAATCGTATTTCCTGTCGCGCGTGTGTGAGGGAATCTTAAGGTACTCGTGGGAGTCGAACGACGTCTGTGCGAAGGTCCTTCGCCTTCTCTTTCGGCAAAGATATCAGAGGAGCCGCGTAGGATGAGCTTTATCTCAAAATCGCGAGACGCTTTTGCGCGTTGGTGGGACATGACGCTTTCTAAATCACTGACAAACTCTTCTTCGAAACCGTCGTCCTTCGGTTTCTTTCCAATTTCGTATCCCAAATGCATTAAGTATTATAAACGGAAGGCCTACAAACTCTTTATTGTCTTATTTACATTGTACATAAAAAAAGATCGACAACTCTGACCCAATTCCCGTCGGCCGACTTGTTTTCAATCCCACTGCGAATCCTCCCACTGCGTGTCGTTATTTTTTTTTTTAAATGACACACGCAGTCGTAATGGATGTTTTACGACAATGATGCTGTAAAAGACGGTTGAAGAAAGTTCGTGAAATTAGAAGTGATTACGAGACTTCAGCGTAAAATGACTATGAATCTCTTGGTAACCACAGATACCAAGACGCTTTATGGGTAATTAACAGAGCGTTGATACCTCAAACAGGTGTTGCATGGAACTTTTATCCGCTGCTGGGTGTAAGTGTTGAAACGAACCATTGACTTTGCTGGGGTTTTGCTAGGATTTTGCTTGGTAGTGAGTGTAAGTGTCGAAACGAGTCTTTGGAAAATTGAGACGGAGTCAACCCTTCACCGAAATAACGTGGGTGACATTGTGGGGCTTTTCAGACCCCAGCGATAAAGATTTGTATTATGCGGGAACTATTGACTTTTTTAATTTAAGAAAATTGAATGATTGTTGTTAAATGTTGTCTTAACAAATAGTATAGGTTATTAAATATTTGTTGGCTTTCCAATTACATAATATAGAAAAGAAAAAAATTCGCAAAGGGATAATTTGAAATTTATTTTGATTTTCTATTTTTGCAGTCAACAAAAGTTCTCCAAAATACAGGTTCGCTATATATGATACAGAATTATAACTCTGTGGCACCAATATGTGCTGTCGACTAGACACTAGAAAGGTCTGAAAAAGGTTTCGCATAATTGTTTGAAATCAGCGTTTAAACTTGTGTTTTTCACGAGTCAAAGGAGTTCAAATAATAAGAAACTACGTTTTTACTGAATTTTAAGTCGGCGCTTAAAACCCGTTTACGTAAGTGCTACTGAGTAATTTAATACCCATAGTTCTAACCGCAGATGGAGAAAAATACGGATTTTATAGCACTGCAGGCGTTTTTATGGTTGCAATAAATATCGCTATTGTCGGAGGCTTAACTCGCACAATACGAAATATCAACGACTACAAATTGAATAGTCGGAAACACTTTTTTTTTCATACTCAGAACTGCTGCCTTTTACAACATTATTCGGGGAAATACGTGGCTAGGATTTGCTATAAAAGGAAATATTACTTAACCTGTTCGCAATTAATGTCTTTTCGGGGAGAGTGCTAAGAATATATTGTTTCGACAATCGGAAAAAAATATTGCAGCTAGAGCAACTGCGTATTATGTCTAAGATTCTTACAGAATCTTACTAGAGATCGTTTTTCTACGAACTGTTGTGGGATGACAGCGGCTGAATACTTTGTCGGAAAGTAGCTGACGTGGGTGGGAATTCCCAAAAGTCTTTGGAGGTAACAGTTTACCAAAAATTCCCGAAATTATATTTTAAGGCAGACGTTTATGCAATCTGCTCTGTCTGTAAATGGATGTATGGCAAAAGTCTGCAATAGACTTCAAAGAAGGAGCTTTAGCAGCTATCCTAATTTTCGTGGATTTTTAATTTTGCCATTGGCAATGAATAGTATTAATATTATAATCGATATTGTTTTAATATATTATTTTAATCTTGGTTGTTGTTTACAATACGCAATTTAAATACAAAAGATGGAGTTTTTAATTTTTTGTTTAATTAATATAAACGTTATAAATATTTTACAAGTAATTTTAACATTTTTTTCCTGCGGTTCTTATTATTTGGAGTAAAGTTTAAGAAATCCCCCAAAAAAAAATTAAGAAAGGGGAAAAATAATTATTATGATTATAATTTAAATAATGAAACTACTATAATTTATAGTAAAAAGGCTTTATAGTAATAATATTGCCGATTCCCTATTTTTGTAACAGTTCTTATTATTTAGAATAACAAAAACTTCTAAATTACTAAATTAGCATTATCAATTAATAATTATCTAGTAAAATTTCATTAGTAAAATTTAAAATATCGAACGTAAATTATTATAACATACGAAAATTTGCTCTCAGCAATATAAGGATCTCCACAAAACGGTAGAATTGACCTTAACCTTCTCTGACTGCATTTGCTAAAAAAAAATATGAAATTTCGGCTTCTTCTATCACCATTTACGACCTACGGCAAGGCCGAAGTATAATTTACAGTAATCGCAAGCAGGATGACGGCGGCAGAAATTATATTAGAATTAGTACAATTAAGGGAAGTGCCTCGATAGCATATTTATTGCATAGTGAATCTCATCAGAATTTACCATCCAGTTTTATTCCCTTTACGAATACTATAAAGAAGCTCAAAACTTTGCGGCCACCGAAAACGTCGAAGGAGAGAGAAACATGCCATCATATTTTTATTCAAAGAGAAATAAGAGAGGCGTAGAGCAATTCAAAGTTTCCGGATTTGGTTAGCCGCTTCCTTTATAATACAGATTACATTGAGATTTCTTGTAAGGAGTCGGTATACTTATCAAGCGGTAGGAGGGGAACCTTTCATTCCCAAAAAGAATTATGTTATACCTATATGCACATAATTTTAAATATCTAATGACTTTTCCACGAATCGGAATTTTAAAATCTCACGGAATATCAAAACAGTTTTTTTCTAATCGCTTTTATGCTTCCTACGTGTAGATATAAGTAATACGATAAATGACCCTTGGCTAATTCTACTAATGAGGATTAATACCCATTAATGCTCATGTTCCGAATGTAATCGTTGATAAGAGCTGGAAGAATTCTATAAGGTGGTCGTCTTAAAGGGGAACTTTTGCTTTTTGGTCAAGTAAGGGTAAGGTCCCCGCCGACGACGACGACGACGACGTGACATGGGTAAAACGGTCACAGACTGGCTTGGCAGCATTTACCATGTCTCCTTTTTCTGTTTTCCCTTTTTTGTACAGGTAGCCCCGATGACGTAACGGGCCAATGACGGCAAAGGGGCAAAGTCCCACGTGGAAAATGCATTCGATCCGAAATTCCTTTGGAGGTTACTTCTCATTTGCTCCTTATTTCGGATGCTTTTAAATAAATCCGCTCTTAATGACAATCCTTGTGGATAGATCCGTCGTGAGATAACAAAAAACCGAGTGATTGATTTAAGTGCAGTGTCAGATAGTTTGTCGTTTAATTATACTCATTTATGTGGAGAGAAAAAAAAAAGTAATCGCTGAATTGATGCAAGTTGTGAGGAGAAAAAAAGGAACATACGCTTGTGACGTAAAATAATAAAATAAACCAGAACAAATGATTATCTTTTGTTTTATATTATTCTATAGGTTATAAGAATAGTTTTGAATCCAAGAAGTATCCTTGTTAATTTTTATTATTGTACTTTGCAGTCAATTTTATTATTTTTGGTTAGGGGAGCTATTTTTATTTTGTTATTATTTTATTTCTTTCTTTGGGAAATTCTACAAATTATTTTTATTTCAAGTCCATTTAACAATCCACGATTCAATTAATCTGATATTTATAAAAGCTGCAGTTGTTAAACAACAATGCTGCAATTTGCGCTAATGTTCAACATTTTTTAAGCACCAACGAATAAAACTATCGAATTTATTTATTACAATCCAAAGCTTGACGAATAATAAATACATTTTTATTGAAGCTAATACAACAAAATCTCAGGAAAAATTCTTGCAATTATTTTCTTGTAGTTGAAAACCTACTTTGATTACGCCACATTTATTGAAATTGCAATCACCTGAGATTTTTCATGGTATTATTTTCCGTAGAAATTTGTTTACTATTTGTCAATATTATATATTATACATTTCTATATATTTAATATTATATTTGTCAATTTGGAATATAATAAATAAATTTAATACATGAATTTTCATATTTTTTTTTTAAAAATTGGTTGCTGGTTCCAAAGAGTTGAGCGCTAGTGAATGTACGAAACAGTTTTACACAATAATATATTCGATTTAATAAATATATATATATATATATATATGCGTGTGTGCGTAAGTTTAGTAATACCAAAGAGTAATTTAATGCTTCTAAAGTTCTTTCCTACTTTGCGGTTTTCTCTCAATAAGAAGGAAACCGGTGAAAAAAAATATGAAATAACGATCTTAATCTTCGGTGTTTTGTGAATGTTCAATTAATTTATTGAAAAGAAGTACCTCGGAACTATTTACAAACACGGTAAATTGCTTTCACCGTGTATAAGATGTAGGAAGAGAAACGTGAGGTAAATGCTACAATGATTGGTCATTCAATTTGAATGAACATTGATTCACTGTGAATTGATCGACTGAACGGTGAAAATACCTGTTGCCATTACGAATTCCTACACTTGCGTCTTCTTCTCCTTTCGCGGATTCTTATGCGATCTCAAAGAAGTTTATAGTGAAATTTATAGGAAGTCTTGCTTACAAATTTAGTTGTATGTATGCTGCACAAACGAATTAGATTTATAGACTCCATCGATTAATTACCGTCTTATCTGACGAAATTAATCATTCAAACTAAATTGTCGGTACACGAGAACTAAATTAAGTAAGGAAAGTTGTTGCTGCCGGGAATGCACCCAAACACGACAAATGTTTATTTAAATTCGAGGTTCCTCATTTTCTAATGGATGTCTCCTAATTACTAATTAGAGGATTTCGAAATTTTTCCTTTCTCGTGCCATTTCCTTGAGTTCCTTCATTTTTTTCAGATTTTTCATCTCCCTTTATATTATTTCTATTATTTTTCAACATTTGACTGCTACGGATCCTCGTTGTTTCCAAATCGAAAATTGCCAAGTGACGCGATGGCGCTTTTTTCATTCCGTGTTTCAAAAAAAGCTGGAATTTTTGAATTTCGGATGATTTTTTGACTTTCTTCCCCGCGCGAGCATCGACTTTTGATCCATCGAGGTTTTTTTCTCAGAGTGAGCAATATTCTGCCATCAGAAGTCTTCCATCTAGGATCCTATCAGGAAGATCTGTTTTTGGGAAAGTACAAGGCAGTAAACACTCTAGTGAGAAATTAATTTCTCTATGAGAGTTTTTGAATGTCGTATAACGAAAGAAGTATGATAATAAAATATACCCAAACCTCGAATCGAGCCTCAACTTTTATTAAAATTATAAAAGCTTATGAGGAAGTGGACGTTCGTGACAGACTACGGTGTTTTATGATATAATTTATACGACTATTTCATAAGTCAGATAAGGTCCGAGTTTTCGTTTCCATAAAATTTCGAATGTGGAATTTACGACTCGGCAGATATAGGATCACTGTACGCTATTCTCACGATAAATTATTAAGAAGATGACGGTAGAAGACAGATACAAAAACGAAGAGAAAAATGAATGGCCACTAACAGCCAGAGTCCCACAAAAAGAACCATAATTATGCAAGATTTTCTGCAATTTTTTCCAACTACTAGGACATAAGGTCACTTTATATATTCTTTGCAAAAAAATTATGAAACACAAAATATAAAAATATAAAATATAAATTGCTAACAAAATTACTGTTGCAGTAAAAATGTGGATACTACAACCCCTATTGGCAGCCATTACCGAAGGTAGCTAGTAACATTTCAACCCTTCCTGGTCACTGTGGATCAAACTGGACCTATATATACCCGCAAGTTCCCAGCTGTCAATGGGGTTTGACTTGACCTTTATTTCTCATAATTGTACCTTTTTTTTTTACTCAAAAAAGTACCCTCTTCTGATCTCGAAATGAATATATTATTTTTTTTCTTTCAAAATACTATAACTCATCGGTATCATCCATCAATTACATATAAAAAATCTTGGATATTAATAATTTTATGATTTTCTTTGTGAAAAGTCCTACTTCCCATGAACTTGTTCCGTCACAATTTTTTTTATAACATTTTTGCATAATCCGAAAAATCCATAGAACGTTATATAATTTTCCTAACCCAATTGCACAGATGTTGAACCCAAACCGGGTCGATTCGTCCCGGCCTGGGTCAATTTGACCCGAAAAAAAAGTCAATCCCATGCATTTCCAATTGCGGAATTTCACGTATTTTCCCGGAACAGCTTTGCAAGTTCAAGAATTTTCCCTGCACATTTTTTTTAGAATAGGAATGACTGCAAAGACCGTCTCTTCCTGCAGTATTCCAGCGATTTTAGTGGAATTGCACCATCACGTCGTGAAGAATGCACATCTATCTATCTCTGCCTACTCATTTTTTCTATGCAGAATTTCCAGGAAAATCAAAATAACAAGTTAAAAAAGACACCACTTCGGAAATTAACTGTTTCAGAAACGAGGTGTTATAAGTTGTAGAATAAAATTGTAATCCCCAGGGATTACCAACGTGGAAATTAATTAGCGTCAATTTTTCAGATATTAAAACCAGTATTAGCAGAAGTAATTGTACCGAAATAAAGGGAATTGGTTAATTAGTGTAAATTTTGCATGCTAACGAATCTCCAGTGCAAAGTGGTGCACTCCAATGCACCGTGCACCTGCGTCTGAAAGATTACGTAAGCAATTGTGTGTAAAAGTGGGCGGAATAATTCTGAAATATATTTTAGACGAAATATTTTAATTACTAACTTACACTAATTGGGTTCTAATTTAGTATTATACTTGAAGTACCACACCAGCAGGGAAAACCACACAATAAAAAAGGTCCCCGATACAAATTCTAGACTTTACTCCTTTCCGCGAGTGAATGTAGTGCGTCAAGCGAGGCATTGTAAATTGTTAATTATTATTATTTTAATATAGCAATAAAAACAGTGGGAAAGGAGTTATTTCACTCTAATGTGCAAGTTAATGCATACACCAAGGACGTCAACCCAAAAAAGGAGACCCATAACCAATCTAATAATGCACTTTCCACCCCCATACGAAATATTTCAAAGGGCACACCCAGACGGAGAAATTGTATGTGTAATAAAATAGATATACAGAAACAAACAAAAACAAGCGATTATGCATTTGCAACGTTATCAGTTACTATCCGCGCTGAAAAGTTTTCTGGTTATTGTAACTATAATATCACATAGACTCAGCTCTGGTCTACGCAGAAAAATGGAAATACAAAGTGCGAGTATTCAATAAACCTTTTTATCTGACGAAAAATCGCGTGAATAGTTGTTTATCGAATATTGTCATTTTTTTTAATGCAAAGATAAAGCAAGTAAGGGAAATTGTTATTTTTAACGGCGGAACACCGGTTCCAGTTCCATAATGATGAACAAAAAAAACATGGTTTCACATAAAATCAATTTCTAAATATTTATTTGTTTAACTTGGAATGTTGCCATTTTTGAAAATTGCAGATGAAAAATTGTAACAAATTTCTTCCAATCAAATAAATTGCACCAGCAAAATTTTAGAGAGATGAGAAATATCTTTTTATTTTTTAATATTTCGAAAGTAAAATTTATCAGTTGCCACTGAAAAAAAAAAATTAAAAACGCGAATTTTTTAATTTCTAGATTGGTATCATAATTAGCAATCGATGGGAATAAATGCAATAGCAATAAATGTGGTTAGCATTACTCGAAAATATACAGTTTATACCGTTTTTAACTATAATCATAATTTTTTTCTCGAGCTCGCAAATGATTTAGCAGGCAGACTTTGGAAAGTTACATATTGAATTTTCTGAGATAAAAGATTCAGATAATGGGCGGAATTCCTTGGAAAAAGGTACCCTGAAATCTAGCAGCCGAACGAATAGGCGGCAGAGGCATATAATTAACACGAGAAGTTAAAGCGCCTCTTCTGCAGGATTCTCCAAAGTAGCAGAAAACGCACGCAAATAAACTGGAAAGTTTGGTTTCGGATTTTGCATCCGTCGTTATATATTTTGCATACCTACATTATGTGCATGGAACCGGTAGAGATTCCCAAACAAAATGTTCAGAGCAGAATACCCACGAATACAAGGCTGGAATTATTACACGAAGTTAAAGGAAACGAGCAAAGACACCGTCGAGTAAATTTTAATTAGTATAAAAGTCACATAAAATATAAGCAAATTTCCTGCAGCGTTATAGTTTCCTTAACACATTTTTTTGTTATTCACCGAAACCTGTATCAAGGATTTATTATATAAATCACCGAAGCTCAATAGTCGATGCAAAAAGGTTGATTTTACTAAGTATGGAAGATAGAGAGATCGATCCGCCATTAAAAGCGACAACGTATAAATAATGGTTATCTAATTTAATGATCTTCTACTTTAGATTTCAAACATTTGGATCGTCGATTTTTGAATCGACTTATTCCACTTTAGGTGAAGCCACTTGTCACTTAACCTTTTTTTATTCGCACGTTTGGATATATCGCTTGATAATTACTCACTTAGATATACTCCAGAAAATATGCCAGAGAAAACCGTGGGAGAAAGAAAAAGAGAGAAAATACGTCTGAAAATATATCACTGACAAAAATTTATAGTAATTTCAACTGTTGCTGCGGTTGGATAAGGTGTCAACCATATATTTCTAGTAACTTTAACTACATTTATTGTTATTCCTGCCACTTTAATGATACAATCCACTAGAAATCAATTAATTAGTGTCTTCAATTTTTGTGTGTACGTCTATTTATTAATATTTTATAAATTTCCTGAAAATATATATATACACTTCTATTAAAAAGTTTGGAGATAGTCATAACTTTTTGTAAAAAAAATGGTTTGTAAATATTCTGAAAGCAATCGATTATAAGAAATTTTAATTAAAATTAATGACTAATTTAGGCAAGTAAACACACACACACACACACACACACACACACACACACACACACACACTTCTACTTTTACACTCGTGTTTAAGAAATTCTTGCAATTATTTACTTGTAGTTAAATAAAAGCTATTTTGTTTCCGTCAGATTTATTGGAATTGCAATCACTTGCATTAGTTTCACTTGTTCCGTTTCTAATCTCTCTTATATTAGAATTGTAATCAACTGTATTAGTTTCAGTACAAATTTTTTTTACTATTTGTCAAGCTTTACGTTTTAATAAATAAATTTAATACACAAGTTTTTATATTTTCATTGAAATTCCTTACATTTGAAATTCCAAGCTTTTATACAGTAGCGTATAAATATGTATGGGACTGGATATACCCATTTTCATAAGAACTTCAAACTCTTTTGGTGGAGCAGTCCATACCCAACGCGGCTTTCGTATAATCTGCGAGTCCGTCGTCACTTTGCAGGACCAAAAGGACGATCCGATCGGCGATAAGAGGAGTGTACCTTTACAAGCAGCGAATACCGGCTAATGGTACCGGTGAAACTTGCTCATATTCCTCGAGGCGCGTGGAAGGCTAGGTATCGGTATCGGTGGTGGCAAACGGCAACGGCACAGCATCAGCCCACACGCGCTACACACGCGTAACGAAGAGACCACGAGCAAGTAAGCAAGTAAGCAAGTAAGAAGCGAGCAAGCGGGCAAGCAAGTAAGCAAGCAAGTAAGCAAGCAAGTAAGCAACCACGTCTCGTTAACTCCAGTAGCCAGGTTCTTTGGCGACTTTGCGATTGCGGCAGGTACACCTATGTACATACACCTACTTAACGACTTGACCCAACCCAGCTGCTTGTTCGAGCATAGAGAATGATCGTTCTAGCGCCGCCGATCCGGCGTCGTACACCACGGAAGCGAGAGCATCGAGAGTGTAATAATTGTGCGGTCCGTGTATCTTAGAAGTTAAGTAAGTGCGTATCCAGCCCTTCCATGGGATGATAAAAGACAGTATATACATATATACATATGCATATGATTGAAGAAAACGCATATGTGTGGATACATACACATGGGTGGAGGGTTAAATCACAGACGCAGGGATAAACATGCGTGAGAGAGTTCCTTCAATTAAGTGTGCAGGTTTTATGTAAATCGACTATTGTCCCTTTTACTTCTGTTATCGGTATTAGGAAATGTCCGTAATAGAAGGAAACCTCATAGATAAACGAGAGGCTTGCATTTATGCATCTTTCTCGATATAATTACGTTATGGTAATTAAATATTATTGTAATATTTGATTATTACAATATAATATAAATGTAAGTTATATATTTATATTATAATAATTAAATAGAAATCGGCATAATTATTTAATTAGTTCGGAAATGGTTTTTATGTATTAATACTTTGGGAACGTTTGTAGATAATAAGTATTAGAATTTTTTTTGCTAAAAGCCTAAAATGAGAATAAATTAAAATTGGGAAAATATTTTAAAAAGTCAACAAATAGAAAATCAAGCTTGTGAAAAGCACTTTTTTCCCGGATAATCGTATTTCCGCTCTGATATTGGAAATTTTGGGATTGTTAATGGATTCATCAAGAAAGTCCCCAAGAATTGATTCTAAAAAACTTTTTTTTAATTTTCGGATGCAATTTTTCATAATTCCAATACACTCATTCCCGGGCACTACCGGGACGTGATTGCTAATATAATATATGCAAACGAACCGTTATCTGCATGTATATTCCAGTATATGCTCCAGTAGTTTTCTGATATATTAGATATATTTATATGTCTTCGATATATAAAAATAGCGATGAGTAATGCAAGTTGTCAACCATTTATTCTAATGTTGATTACATAACTAATGTCCCTAGAAGAAATTTACAAGGCAGCTACACGGTAAACGTAGCTTGCAGATATGGAGAAGGTAGAAGCAGAACGAAATTGTCGACTGTTTTATAAAAATTCCAAGTAAATAGTGAAATTCACTAATCCTACGTTTTTTTATTTAAAAAATCAGAAGAATTGCTCGAATCTCCTTTGGATCAAGTTTGTAACTTTTCAGATATTTTACAATTCCAACTTCGATAAGAAATCTCATATTAAATTTCAACATTGTCTCGAAATTCCTGATAAATTTGCCTCGAAATTCGCGAACTTCAATTCCAAGCTTCGTCTCAAGTTCAAACCTAATTTCTCTTTCATTTTTATAGTCATATGAGCTTCTATAAAACAGGTGTGCGTAAAAAAAGAAAGGTTTTCGTATCTTACGTTTAATAAAAATTCTGCAGGAAAATATCGATACCGTTTTATTACACTTATTGTTTATCGCGTTCGTCTTCCCGTGGGGCAAACTATTTTCATAACTTTTTGAATATAGTTGACGTTTGTGTGTCCCACCGGGTTAGTAAAAATTTTATTGGAAACACCGGTAAGCATATGGAAGAATTTTTTTTCAAGAGATGTCGAATCTCCCAAAGGAATTTAATATTAATCGAAATCTCATTTTGCATTTTGTTTAAGCCTTAGCTGGCCCGTTTCACCGTAATAACATAGTTAGAAAAATAAAGTAAAGAATTTTCTATTGCCAATAAAAATTTGTATTACGTGAAAGCTGGTGACTTTTTTAATTTCAGATAATTCATTCCAAAAAGAATTAAAATCAAAGTTTTTTTATTTTTCACTTTACTTCAAATTTTATACTCAACAGTGGAAATAATAAATAACGCACGCTTAAAATTTCCGAAGAAAACTCTAAGAAAGGATTTTTTCAACAGTGGTAAATTAACAAATTACTAGTTACACTTTCAAAGCAATAAATAATCGTTACCTTCGGATAAATTTCCTTTCCATTTTCCAGAAATTTCACGGTTTAAACAAAAAAAAAATCGAAGGGAAATGTTTCTCGAAACCGTATGGTAATACGTTTCGGTTAAAGTGCATTGCTTTAAATACAACCTCAAACTTGAACCCGAAGGAAATCGATAGCCTGTATTCCCTTGACCCGCGTAAACTACAGTTTCCTCCGGAAATTTCACTCAGCACGTTCCTCTTTATTATTATTTATCTTGCCTTTAATTTCTGCATATTTAAAAGCAATGCACCGTTGCCACAAAAGAGACAGAATTTTTCAGGATGGGAAAAAATAATTTCCAGCTTTAGAAAAAATTGTGGGGAAATGAAGAAACAAGCACTGGTCAGATTATCGTCTCAAAAAAGCTCCTGTCGACTATCATAAGGTTTTTTTTTTCTTATTCCAGTAGAATTATACAAAATCATAGCTGAGAATTTGTGACTTTGAGTTGTGTCACTTTTGTAGCAACAGTGCGATATTTTGAAAAACTATATTACCTATTATCTTGAATTTCAAAATCATTGGCCACTCTCATTTCGCTTATCTTTAGTTATCGCTTCTTTTGCTTCATCTTTTACTGAAAAAAGAAAACAATTTTCAGGAAAAAAAGACCAAAAGAGATTTTTTGTATATATATACTAAATTTAGCAACCCCGAAATTGCTTGGCTGCGATTTGTAAATTTAATTTCCCATTAATTTTCACATCAACATTACCTCCAACCTCGAATTTTTATTTAAATTTTGAAGCTTCGTTGACGACCAAATAAAGTCATTTTGTTTTGTAAAATATCAAAAGCGACTTCATAAGAACTGGAAATCCAAATACTCGATTTTCTATTCCGAGAATTTTAGAAATCCAGTAATTCTTTTTTGTTAGAATGAAAAACTTAAATACGAGTTGAAATTCGATCCGTCATAAATTCCAACTGGCACGTTTTCTACTTTCACGCGTGGATTAATTCAATGAGAATGGAAATACGTAAAAAGTTTGATACAACGAATATTCCTGTTCTTATCACACGAAGAGAGCACTCGCCGAGGCTCGTTTTGACGTCTTGCGTTCCATATACGTCTAATCGTACAATGAGAGAACGGGGGAAGCTGTGCATTTCTGACATCTTCTGACTAGCTTCCGTTGCTTATACGTACGTGTATCTGGTATAGCAACAAGCATTATCGTTTCTATGATCTTAAAGGCACGCACCACATGACGCCTTTGACGTCTTAAGTTTCATATGCCTCATTGTAAAAATTAAGCCCAAGAAAGTTCAGCTCCACGTTACAAGAAAAAGTTCTCTAGGATCTCTCCGGAGTCATTTTTTAAAGCGATGTAACAGGAAAGGAACAGTTGTAGGCGCTTTATATCGTCGTGATTATACAGGAGTGAAAGGAGGTATCCAAAAATCCGAAATTTTATTCTTTAGAAGAAGTTAATAAAATAAATGTAATTCCTAATCTCAATAAAATAAAATAAATTTTGTGTAGGAATATTGAAAAAAAATATCTCAGGTGTAGCAAAATTTATTTACTTTTTCTACGAATATCGGCTTGGTGCATAATTAAAGACGATAAATTTGCACGAATAGACATAGAAATAATCGTCATTAATTAGGCATCAACACAATAGTTAAGGGCGGAATTATCGTAATAACAGTAAAATTTGGATAATAAATTTAATTACACGTTGCTCTACACAAATGTATAAATATTAATTGTAACTGATTAATTATAACATAAAGTGCAAAGAATTTCACGAAACAACTATTTTTTTTTAATT
This sequence comes from Gasteruption jaculator, assembly GCA_949825005.1. NCBI lineage: Eukaryota > Metazoa > Arthropoda > Insecta > Hymenoptera > Gasteruptiidae > Gasteruption > Gasteruption jaculator. The sequence continues at coordinate 16,031,990 of OX463763.1, read as the reverse complement.
TTTCCAGCTTTTTTGAAAGAATATCTACTAAAATATTTTGGTAAAAAAATAATTTGTTTCAAATTAATTTATCTGAATTATTTTTTTTATACATTATTAAATAAATAATACCAATTTCCTTCCTCTAAATTTACTGACACTAATTTAGAGATACTTGCTTACGAAAAATACGAGAAAGGAGTAAAAGTATGTGCATAAATGCGATCCGTGACTATTATGCATTTATCAGTCACTAGTTCACCGCTAATGTAATGCAAATAATTAGGGTTCTTAATAACGAAAGTGTACGCTCCAACTACAATGGAGCATTCACTATTCGACATTTGTTATGGAAATTAGGCTCAACCACGTATTTCTGCATTGAGAGCTTCAATTATCCACACTAAATGAGGTCGTACGAAAGAAACGGTGCATTTTATAGATTTTTAGTGGTAAAAAATTGATAGGCACGAAAATGAAGTCATGCAACCATATTTTGGTAAATTTATAAATTTCCAAATTTTGAAAATAAATGTTTCTGTTGATTTAATTTTATTCTGCAAATTAAAATCGTGATTTTAATTATTAAAAATAAATCGACTCGATTATTTTAGTTTAGCAATTTTATGGAACATTCAAAGCCGGTTTCTTTTTACCACAAATCATTCGTTTATTCGCGAGAATTAGATCAACTTGAAAAAATCGAAACTTAATACCAGATAAATAATTGCAAAATTTTATACACGCAGAGCGATGACATTCGAAGCAACACCCATTCGTTACGTTTAATACTTGGCTCTGCGCCGTGTGGAAGTTGCATCGAAAGAAGCTCTCGAAATTTGGAAATTTTGCCAACAGAAACGAGGAGGCTACCTGGTAAGCACTAAATAGTGGCTTGCAATTTGCAATTTCCAGGCGGACGTAACACCTCAGGTGTTTTTCCTGTTACAGTGGCCCCGATGTGCGGCTTTTACGAGTTTCTGCCCATATAGTTCTCGCCCTGCATTATAATACACCATATCTTTGAAATTTTCTCGTACCCATTGTTTCCATGCTTTCATGGAATCTCACAGAAGATTAATTTTAAAGAGAATCCGTGTGATTAAAACAGTTCCTTTGATCAGTTAATTAACATTTACCATAGCTGCAAGTCTGTGAAACACAGTGGTGCGAAGGGGGATCAGCCGCTTTTAATAAAGTAAAGGTAGGGTAGAAAGAGAGAGAGAGAGAGAGGCAAAAGCCGATGTTTCCACGGGTTTACTGGTGCACTATCGATTTCCCCGGAACAGGAGTATATGGAGTAGCAACTCGAGCACCGCGTATGTGGTGCATCCCATCCACCGTTAACCACCCAACCATCACGAAAGCCACCCTTCAGCTAGAGGGTGGATATTCACGGTCAAGGTCAGTAAACAACCCTGCCACGTTATGAACGTTCTCTGGAGCATCCGTTCAACCTGAAACGATGGTGCGTTTTTCTTCTTATCTTGATCAACCCGTTTTCATCGATTTTTCACATCAAAAGATCCCAACTTTTTAAAATCATTTCGAAATGGCTGCCGCCATACAGTTGCTATGGGGTATTTTACTGAAACTTTCTTGGGCTGAAAAATGGCAAAATTGTTTTTAAAATCTTTATGTATTACGTTATGTATTTGTATATATGTGTTAACTTGGTTAATGATGTAAATGAGAAATTATTTTAAAATGTGAAAGTAAATGAGAAATTATTTAATAATAATACAATAATTATTGTACAATAATGATTGTAGTAAGAATAGCAAGATTCATTCATTTCAGTATTTCGTGGTAATTTTTATTCCAGCAGCAGGCGTTAAGTATGTGAAAATTACAGTTGCCAATTTCGCGCACCATGAGATAGAAAAAGTATTTTTTCATAACTTTGATGTAAAAAAATAAAAATAATATTTATGAATAAAACGAGAATGAAAATAGTAACATTAACTATTTCCAGAGGATTCTATATCCTCTGCATATGAATTTTGTTTACTCTTATTTTATTTTTTCACAGCATTTTTTCAATAAATTAAGAAATTACCCTACATCGAAATACCAAAATTGCTACACCTGCATTAACAAAATAACGTTACAGCAACTTTCAACTAATGCAACGTTTCACTTTCTATATTACAAAATTCCTGCACCACATAATAAAATTTACATCCCGCACCATAGGAATTCACTTTTCCCCAGTTCGACGATTCGACAAAAACAGTCCCTCGTTGTTATTCCACTTTTTCCCCAATTACCTGCCTCCTAATTCTCATTTTCGTTAACATTTTCTCCATTTCTCAACCTGCCGCCTTCTTGCATACGAAATACAATTTCCCATACATAAATGAACACCATAAAACTAGCGAAGAATCTTTCACTCATCAATAACCAACCAAAGCTTCGGCTTATGAACGTCGGCTACGGGAGAATTAAAATAATAGATTCAAGATTAATCTATGCAAAGTCTCGTTGAAAGTCTCCCATGGAAAAGGTCCGAAGAAACTTTGTTCCAATACCCAAGAGGTATTTGACCATCGCCGCGGTTGAATATCAAAGAAAGAGGAGGACGAAATTTTATGGCTTATCTGGTATACACACGGCGACGAGAAACGATATTTTTTATTGTTAATAAATTATGAAAACAATTTAATATATCACTTCCTTTTTTTCATTTTCCCACCTTATGATTAGTTTCCAATGTCAAACGACCGAATGAACGAACGCTCGCTATGATAATGTAGGAGACATTTCTACAAGATTACAGTAGAAAGATTAAGTATCCAGAGAGATAAAAAGAATTTACGTAATCGTCTTTCCCCTGCATACTTTCCGTGAAGGACATAAAATATCGTGGGATACTTTTTGGGATACACCTGTACTTTTATAAGCGCGTTATATTCGTAGATGAAACTCACGGCCGTCCTCCTACGCAAGCTCATTATAGCTGTCTTAAAGAATAAATTAGACGAACATCTCCGGGGAAGATTCACACGGATATTTAGGTTTACGTATTACATCTACGTAGAAATGCGTACGTGTGTAGAAAATTCGTGTATAAAATTCCACCGGCTCGTAATGAAATAAAAGCAATATTTCATTTAAGGATTTCCATTTGTTTTCGCAATCGAGCCGAAATTACACGTCGACAGCGCTGGCTCGGCTTCTTTCATGGATTCCCCGGCGAGGAAAGGACAAATTTCCGATAATAACAGGTAATAATGTATCGAACGACATAAATATATAGATATATATACGTATGCACCTATGCACTGTGGTGTACATAACTTTCTTAGACTAACATCCGGAACCAAAGGAGGAGTTTAAGGCTGGCATTTACGAGTCATCGTATATAATATTGGCATTGCATGCCTTGCAATTGCAGGCCACAAAAACCCGTATGCCTCACGTAGGTGACAATTCGCCGAACTATCATTAGGCTCGATTGCCATTGCGCTGAATTAGCATAATGATTGATCGTTACCATCGCGTTCAATAGATTTTCTCCAACACACGGGTAAAATAATACCATATCGTATCGAGTGAAACCACTTGTATAGTTACAAACAAAATATACTTTGAGAAAAACTAAGACGAAGAGTGACAGGTGTTTCATAAAAATTAGGAAAAAGGAACGATTCTCTATCAATTGATACAAAATGGGTTACTAATTTTTGTATGTTATCGAATACTGCAAACAAATGGTGAATAAAAAATAAGATTTACCATACAATATTTGTCACTTAATGGCGAGAGCGCAGTGAGATTCAGTACATATTAATAAAAAATTAATATGTAGAGAAAACTGAACTTGGTCCAGCATAATTGTATTAATTTTTTGCTTTGACCTTTACCAATTTTTCGTTTTTGCGTTTTTTCAATTTTCACCGTTTTTAATGTAATTCGTATTTTTAGCATCAATCTCACGATTGATGCTAAAAAATTACCAATTTTTAGTTTTCGCGATTTTAAAAATTTTTTTCCGTACCTGAATACCCATTTGAAAATGTTGCAGTTTATATCCTGTCTCAAGATCGATCCTCAAAAACATTAACTTCTGGTCACATATATACCGGAAATTACCTAAATTTCAAACTTCTGTTTTCCGTATCCGGAAACGGTAATAACAAAACCAATAAAGCATTTAAACAATAATCCTCCCTCGTTTCTAAGCGTCCCTTTTTCAAAGATAATGGGATCCGAGTAATGTCTCGAAGTGGATATTGTATTATCCTATCGCGAGCGAAAAGCGTTGAGTCATCAGCAGGTGCTACTGATACGGCTGACATAAGTTATTATGTAGAAATGACGGCCTTAAAATATTGCCTCTTCATGAAGACGCAATTATTAGGGAGCAGGGAAGAAAATGTTACGGCAATTTTGACTCTTTGTCCAGTGAAAGTGTAACAGATAAGATCCTTTCATCGAATTTGCCGGTAATCAAACGGGATCTTTCTCTAGAATTACAATACCATTTACGTCTTTACCGAAGGTAATTCTTGATGAAGACATAATTATTAAAGAGAACAAGTAGGAAGTATCGTTGCAATTTTCTGTGTCTTTGTCCCGTAAAGGTGTGACCGATTGGATTCCTTGATCGAATTTACCCGAGACTTGAAGAAACGGAAAAATGTAAAACATGTAATTATTATTTTATAATTATAATGTTGCAAGAAATTGTACTTTGCTGTCGATAAAAATATTTATATTTTAACATTTAGTAAATTGTATTATATTTTAATAATACAATAAAAATATAGTATTTGAAATTTATTTAATTTCTATTTTCTTTCCTTAGAATTCCTTTTTTACCAGTTTCTTGCCACCGTAATTCTTAGAAATAAAATATTATTTAAAGAAAATAAATTTCCAAATAAAAAATTCTAAACTCTTCATCCTCTGATTATTAAAAATCTGAAGTTTCAAATTCCAGAACCAATCGACCTTCCAATACATCTGATCAAGTTTCCGAGTTTCATTTCAATTCCAAGTTAACAAATTCCAGTTGCTATTAAAACTTGCTCTTAACTTAATCCATTATTAACATTTACTATCTCCCCCTTATTATTTACATCCTCGATTTTTGCCTCAGTCAAAAACGCAATCCGCGTTCGAATTAACGAAATTAAATTTCTTCTCAAGAAACACAACCGGAAACACAAGCAATAAATTATACTGCAATTCAACGAAACATTTTACAACCCATTTTTCTGCTATTTAACTTTCAGTTCCTGTAAAAAAAAAAACCCCCAGACACGGTGCATCCGATGATCTCTCGACTCGGGCCACTTTTTTGTCTTTCATCCATCTGAAATTTGAGGAGCCGTAAATCTCGCGTCTATCCTTAAGCTTTCATTCCCACAGTTCATCCGGGAGCTCATTAAACCCCCGACACTCGCGAGTCCTTTGCGCATCCAAAATGTACGTTACATTTTGGATGCGCAGAAACATCGAGATTTGTATCGGCCTAATGCAATCGAGTGATTGCATTATGAGACACCAAATATCGGATATTGAATAGAAAGGACAGACCTATTGCAGTGTCGATGTCAGCTATCGATAGGACGATAAGTAGACGTATCGGTGAAAGCCGATATTGTATCCATTGGTTGGGTGTCGTTATAGTCACTAATCGCTTCGTTATTACAATCGTTAAACGATCATCGTCGTTGTCGTGGTCTTTGTTGGCTACGGGGAGCACACAATACACCTATGGACTGCAAGGTATAGACGAAGACCCAAAAGATCGCCGCAGCGAGATAGGGCGAGGCATGAGTAGCGATGCATCGATGAAAAGATTCCTTTTCTTCGCGGCTGCATCTCCCGTCTCTCTTTCCACCTGCAGAAGAAACGTGCACCTACACAGGTAGCGAAACACGTAAGCAACTAACGTTGTTCGATTAAGCACGGTAGCCAGAATGCTGCTTGCTCCTTGATGCTACTCCTTGGGCTGCGCTGATTCGCGCAATTACACCAAATGGATTTCCTAATTGCGGCGCCGTCGAGTGGAAATTACTCACGTTCGATGCTCGACCGATACATCGGTGAAAATCGCGTGATCGTTTGCTGCAGTGATTATAATTATAAAGGGGCTTTATATACACTTGCGTAAGGGAAGAGGAGCCTGTATCGTAGGATATCGAGAACAAGAAAACCAATAACGAACGCTAAAAACGACCTGTCTTCTGTATTATAAGCATTAAATTATTATTCGTGTACTCGCTCCAGGCGCCGCGTTATAATATACTGAAAACGATGGTTTGTCATGGTTATCCATTAAAACATGCACGTATTCGTTCGTCCCCCCCGTGCAACTTTTTCTTGCCGATAACTACCGATCGGAAAGGCACTTCTGATATAATTTTACAGAAGCACAAGAAACTCGAGGAAATTGTAACGAGCGGCTTCGGGTAAAAAGTGTTATCGCAGAAAAAGGGGGTAAAAGTCTCTGCGCTAGGCTTTGGGTTCTCTTTAGACACGGGAGGGAAATAAAATGCGGTGGAGGAAGCCATTATTTAACCCCTTCGCTTTCAAAAACAAAAGAAAGTCGGGTCAGATACATGAAAAAAAAAAGATATTCTTATTGTTGTATTTTTATAGCTCATATTTTTTAGTTATTTGTAATTAGTAGTATTTATTAGTTATTAGTAGTAAGGGATAAATGACAAATGTGGAATTATTCAAGATAAAAAATCATTTGTTATCAGTGGATTACAAAATGCTTTGGAATCAATTTCGAGGAATATCGAGTACTTCATGGGTATCTTCGATTCATAGATAACCTAAATTGGCTAAATTACCTTTTAAATCTTCAAGTGGAATTCCGATTACACAGATTTCGGGCTCAGCTTTATCAAATCATAATATCACATGATATCGAAATATTTCGAAAGCTTTGAATGTTATTACACTTTAACCATTTAATTATTTTTTACTACGCGATGGGAAATAATTTTAGGTGATTATTCAAATAAGTCATTTGCAGAAAGAAAATAATTGTCGAAATAATGAAAATTGGGAAAATAATTTATAATTAAAATTACGAAAATAGCAAAAAGAAATTCGTAGAAAGTTAATAATAAATAAGTATCTCCAGTTTTACAGCGATTTTTTACATTAATTGCTGTATTAGTTTTAAAAATGCTTTCGTATTTAAAAAATTTTCTTTTATTACTTTTGCAATTGATTTAATGATTTTTTGTTACCGGCACATACTTTGTTATCGTTATAACGGATTTTGCAAATAATGTATTTTTAGGCAGGCACTGTACAAAATTCGGAGACAACTGGATAAATATTAGAAAGTTTTCTTTGAACATTTAAGTCAAAATAGCAAAATTTTTAATTGTAGCGAATTTATTTTTCTACCTTTAATCTCTCCAGCTGAGGACACCTCGTGAGTGTAAAAAATGTGATCGAAAAAGAAATCCACCAAATGTAAAGACATTAAAATTGCAAGAAAAAAATGTAAAAGCACCCGAATTTCCATTATACCAAATTGAATAAAACGATAGCAAGCTAAAACAGGTATCACGATGTTAATTAATTTCAAAGCTATTACGCTTACATACACACGAACGTCCTATCTCACGATTCTAAAACAGGTATGTTTATCTTCATTGTTACTAATTATCAATACATTTAACACGTATATTACACGTCGGTAATTTGCATATTTTGACCACTACATAAATCACTCATAAACTTTCCAAATATTCGTGACTGAATGTTATTTTGAAAACAAGATTTTGTCGTGTCGTCGTGTAAGCGTGAGTTACGTGTTGAATTCGCGTGAGCACAATCAACGACAGATATCGTACGTTTTTATTTATAAGAAGGCTTCTGCAAAAGTGCCTCCGCGTAATGGGCTTTAATTTTAATACAGTCTTGTAATTTATGTGTCTGTAGATTTCTTTTCTCATAAATCTTGGAAATACTTTAACAAGAAAATGTACGCAGCGCTCTAATTTTCCTTCTACGCTATATATTTCTCTGGATGTCTACTTTGTTAGCGATGTTTCTCTCCACGTATGCGAAATCGCAAACTGTAACGTCTACACATTTGTATTTTTGACGTTATGCAACATTTTGAGAATTTTTGATAATTAGAAAGTTAATGAGAGCCAATAATATAGGCAGTATGATGACGAAGATGAAATTTGGATCTTTTTAATGGATTCCCGCAGATATTTAGAAAATCTTGTTGGAAAGTTTTCGTTCAAATCTCCAAAAATAATTTTGCGATTCGAATTATAAATTTCGAATTTATTGAATTTTTATCACATTTATTCGTCTCAATTAAAATTTCAACATTCTATTATTTTTTATACTATAGAAACTTATTTTATTATTATTAAGAAAAAGGAGATTAACCTGTTCATTTATTTATTAATTTAATTCCTTACACTATTAAATAATATAAATATATTTTTTTCTAATATTTATACAAAGTAATCGTGGTTGACCATGCTCCAACCCAATAGAAAAAATTGTTTTTTATTTATTAAGTAATTTCAATTTCAAAATTGAGTTTAAACAGATTACAATTTTTAAAAAATGTTAACAGAATTTTACAAGTAGTTGCGGTAGCATTGGTTAGCAAAGAAATCCAATAGCAAAATATATTGAAACTGTTGTCAAATATTATTACGATTTTTTATCGCTTGCAATACTTTTTCCAAAAAAACTCTGATAATTGGGTAACGATACGAATGTAAACGTACGCTATCGGGCAACATTTATTGAATAGAGGAAGCAACAGAATTATCCTCTCGAAGTGAAAATCTAAGCATAATAAAAAAAGTCCTGCTGCAAAGTAATTCCTTTCATCTCTTTTTTTCACATTGCGTTTTTTTTATCAAGCCTAACCATGCATGTGTGTATAGAGAGACACGCTTTCATGTGAGAATTTTTTTTAGTTGCCTTCTTACTCCGTAGAAAAAATTGTCACCCTTGTGAAAAAATCGATAGAATCGTGTAATAATATTCATTGCGCCGTATAGTAACTTTCACAATAATGCAGCATGTAATAATCGGTAAACTACTTATTTCCGTGTTCTTTCCCGTCAGATCGTAAACACATACTAAACTAATATTTTAATAATACACGTGCATATTCTAGAAAACGGTATCTTTCTCTCTTTCTCTCTATATATATTTATACATATTTTAAATTATGCCCGCTCCAATGCACGGGTAATGCTTCACTTATTTATGTTTGTTTCTTTCAAAACCGTAATCGGGGGCAATAAAAGAAGAAATTGGAAAATCGTATTTTTTCCCATATCGGTGGTTATTCGTCTTACATAAAAATAAACTCTAAAACATCCTATCGTAAAGTGGGTATAAAATAGACAAGAATATCGTCGAATTTTCTTTTTACGATCCAGAACGAGTTAGCAGAAATTAGCACCACTCAAGCTTTATTGAGATAACTCTATTTTTAAGGAGAATAAAGTCTGAATTGATATTGCTCGCGGCCAATTTCCAATTTTTGTGATCCGTTTCCGCAATAAATGTGAAATTGCAAGAAACCTAATTTAAATATTCGAAATTGAAATCACAGCCTTGAATGTCGGTAGAAAACCGATCGAAGTCTCAAATTCATTGAATTCAAGAAAATACAGTGTATTAAAATTAATACTTTTCAAATCCAAAGAAATCCAAGCCTAATTTCACGAATGAAAATGCAACATTTTTCCAGATTTACCGACAATTCTGCGGTACTTCCTTTGTTTTACTCCTTATCACCCTAAGATAAGAATCTAAGAAAAATATAATAATATTTACATAATTCATTTTCCAGTACTTTGAGTCTCGATAAGAAGTGTAAAAGAAGTTAATGTCTGGAAATTATTATTTAAATTGAAATTTCTAAACCTAGTAACTCTAGTTCCAATCAAACTGTATACTAAAAATATTTACTACTAAAAAATTAATTAGCTAAATATTTATAATAATAAACACTGACGTTTACCATAAAATTCCAGTAAATCGCAGATTGTTTTGTTAGTTAGTTTCAATATTTTAAATCAGGGACGTCTACTTATTATTTTTTTTAGCAATTTGCATTACTTCAACAATTTCTTTTTTTTCAGCATAGGAAAAAAGAGCCTCTCTGCGTTTTTAACGTTTCAGATTTTATAATTAAACTAATCTAATCGTGCTTTTGTGCTTTTCTCGTATATAAATAGAAACTTTACATATTCTCATAGGTTTTTTTAGATGATTATTCATTGGAAATTCCGTCTAACATACTAAATTTAAAAAAGGCTGTTTTTCCCGAAAAAATTTAATTCCCTATCACATGCTACGCATTCAACCAGGAACCATTTTGTATGTTGCAAAAAAAAACGTATTTATTTCAGTTTTTGCAAAGTTAGTATTCGACATTTTGAATTTACAAAATAAAAAATCACAACAAATCCAACCACTGCGTTAATTGTCTCACGAAAAAGCAAAATCGCAGTGAAAGGGTTAAGGTCCAAACACTTGACGTACAGTCACTTCTGCGTGGGCAATTCTGACATAGTGGTTCCAGACGGTACTGGAGGATACTAAAGGCATAAAAGCAGCGCTGCTGCAGTTGCTGCACAACATCATCATGGAATTGCATGTTGATTTGCAGTTACTTAAGCGGAGAACTAGACAAAAAGGTAGTCCGCACGATAAATCGTACGACGATCGACAAACGAGCGTAGTAAGATGGGCGTGCGCCGCGATAGTCGTCCTTTGAAGCGAACGGAAAGGTAAAAAGATAGATGCTATAAGTACGAGTAGGAGTCTAGAGGGACGTGAAAAAAGACGAAGGAAGAGATAAACAAATAAAGTGCATGAAAAGAACGTGTGTCGCAAAGAAACGCATCTCTCCTACGTGCGTATATATAGAAGTAAGGTCTACCATCGAAGATGATGAGGGATCGACGACGAAACCTTCTTATTGCTGCTTGTGTGCTGTTTGCAAACGAAACCGGACAGCCCTGACACCTGACACCGTTCGTTTTCCTTCTCTTTCCATCCCTCGCTCTTTTGATCCTCTCTTCTTTCTCCTTGCACGAGTGTGTTATAACACCGCGGTACCTAACACCTTCGACTTCCACCCACCTGATGTAACTTTTTGACTTGTCAATCCAAGGGTCGATTGAGACAACGGATAAAATGCATGCATCTTTCGACAAATTGCGACTATTAACGCTTAATTGACCCATTCCACTAGAATAACATAGTTGGCACACTGGGAATTTTTAGACCCTAACGATAAATCTTTATAACGCGTGAGAGTCGTTAACTTTTCTAGCGAATAATTTTTTTTTCGATTTCTTAGAAACCGACCTGTAACTAACTAGAAAACTACCCGAACCCGAACTAACCGATTTTCATAATTTTTTAAATTATTTTGTTTTATTCATAAAAATATTTTTTTCTAATTGTTTAAAAATAAAATTGATTTTTTACAGTGAATATATCAATGAAAAATAAGGTTTTTCCAAAATCAAAAATAGGGGTCGCAACCCCAATAGTCAGAACATTTTCCATCTTGTCCCGCCGCAAAATATTCATTAGGAGTCGAGATATATCAGAAAAACTTTTTCTGGGGTGAACCTTGAGGGTGGTTTTCACCCCTTAAAAGCGTTTTTTAGCAGAGAAAAATACGTGTATATTATTTTTTCATGCTCTGCAACATATATAAAAATTATTAAAATCGGGTTCAGGTGGTTCCCTTGTAAGTTAAAAATTGTTAAAAATTACACCGAAAAAAGGTACTAATTATTTTGTTTTTAGTTGATTCTACCTATTTGAAGTAATTGGAATAACAATACATGTAGTTAAACTTACTAGAAATGTACGGTTGATGTCTTATTCAACTACAGCAATATTTGGAATTATTATAAATTTTGTTTAGTCTAGAAATAAAAAAAACAATTGAAATTATTGTAATTTATAACAAAAAGACAACTGTTTTGAATATGGATTAAATCTCAATATGCAACGAATATGTCATGATATCACTTGTGATTTACGGTTGAATTAATAAAAAGACAAAATTGTATCGAGTGCAATTTATGGAGTGTAATATAAAAATACGGTTGTTTCAACTACGTTATAATATCCGTAATAACAATTTTTTTTTTCTTATGCATCTTGTACCACTAACTAGAAACATATAATTATGGTACTTAAGACTAGAGCTAAAGCTAATTATTTCCTAATGTTAACTAATTGTTAGTTGCTGTTCAGCATTTTCAGGGTTATATATTGTAGGATATAATGTTGATAAATTATAGTTCCATTAACTATTCAAATTTATTATTAAATCCGTTAAAATTTTGCCCACACTTAAACTCGTTACAACAGAAGATTGGATATTTCAAACATTGAAATATAGAGGGTGGACCATGGAATGCGATCAGCTCAGATAATATTGTTTTGTTTTATTTTATTTAACTGTAATTTACTATATTGTATTTATAATTAGTGGAAGTGACTTTAACCTTATTTGTGCTGACGTACCGTCACTTTCTAACCGATGCATCATTTTTCGGCACCAAACGAGTAAAACAGTGTAAAAAAAAGGGTTAACCAGAAAAAATGCTAATTACTAACAGCGGACCTGTCCATGCTAATCACGTTCCATGGTCCACCCTGTATATTTCTAATTTGTACCCACTTCTTGGCATAAAACCTGTAAGAGCGAGCCTTCAATTTCAATTTCTTAGATTTTCACCTCAGAAATTCTAAAAATATCCCCTACGTTTTCCGTGATTTTCAAAAAATGTCTTGGTTAAACCAAAATAAAAAACAAATAAAAGAAAAATATAAATGTACCCATAAAAGTCGCCAAGGCTCGGCTCGGCTCGGCTCGACTTGGCTCGATTTGACTTGGCTTGGCTTATCGTTAGCCAGGCTCAGCTCGATCTACTGTAAAGGGAACGTCAGCCTTATAGGAGCATCCCCTTTAACGCACCTTGCTAACACATTCTGAACTCCTGATAAAGCAGCACTAGAATGCTGTGATTTTGACGGGTTATCCTGGAGCGTTAGACACAAAGTGATATTCTCCTTGCTGCGAAGCGTATAGAATAATGACGCTGAGCGGAAGGACGATAGATTATGTCAAAGGGTAGCAACAGCACGCACGAACTCGCGTTCAGCACGCGCGCGTAAAGCTCACGAAGCGTAAAGAGACACGCTTAAAGGAGATTGGTCGTTCTACGCGGTCGCCTTAACTTGCGTGTCCGCTCTACTTCCGACGCTTAGCGCCGCGACGCTTCAACGAGCACTCCTCGTGACGTTATACCGCCCTCGCACGTGACAATATACCTTTCTTACGGAACATTGGTTGAACGCCTTACGTATTACTATATTACTAGAAATTAAAGACAAGCGACTCTCCCGTCTCCTGCACCGTGATTATCATTCTGAAAAAGAACTCTTTTTCAACGTTGCTGCGGTATTGATTAAGTATGTGTGACAGGAAGTAGAGTGGAAGTTGTATCTAGTGGATACGTAAAAGTTCATTGAGGTAGATGATAAGGTGACCTAGTATCGCATTGCATTGCATCCTATCGTATTGCTTTTTTTCCCTTAATCTTGTAGTTGTGACTGAATAGATATGGTTGCAAACGGAATCCAACTGAAAATTGAAACAGACCGTTATCGATCAATTGACTGGACCCACCGGGATTAAGAAATCTATGCTAATTCTTATTAACCCTCCGAGGAGTGTGACTCGATACCAATTTTATCAGCAAGTAGTTTCAGGTCGAATCACAACATTCCATTTTTTTAAATTGCAATTTTGAAAATGAAGGCACTAATAAGTTAACTCAATTATGAAAATAGTTGGAGTAACAATAAATATAGTTAATGTTACTAGAAATGTATTGTTGATGCCATACTTAGCTAAAGCACTAGTTAAGATCACGATATATTTTTTTCAGGGTAATAAAATTATAATTAACTAGGAGAAAAAAAGACCTAAAAGAAAATAAAATCAACTAGGAAAATTGTAGGTATCCGTAAAAAATTAAATAATTAAACTCAACTTTATAGTAAACGTCTGTTTCATTATTATTTTCTGTAATATTTTTGTAAAGAAATTTCGAGATTTCAGAAATTGTTCTGTTAACTTTTATAATTTGTACATATAAACACCTATTACGAATTTCATATTATATTTAAAAACTATTTGTATCTTGTTTAATGATAGATAATTGAAATCACCTCTGAGAGGCATATTTTACTTTTATCTCAAAAAGAGACACTAATTTAGCGATTTTTAAATTTTATTGGATCCAAGATGATTTTGTAACCCTTTTCTACTTTTTTATTCAGCAGGAGAAGAGACTATAAGATTAAGTGGTTTCACTGTAAAAAAACGAGTTACACATAATTACGTGACAGAAGAAAAGAAGAATCATTATAAAAAAAATATCTTTGTTCTATTTTTTTATTAAGATACATGCTTTTATAAACACATTCGATAGGCTATACACGGTTTTGATAAATATGTCAGTAAGTATATTACGTATCAACTTGAGTTACGCTATGCCGTATTGAATAGACGATAGGAATCTAAAAATTTGTTAAGTTATCTGGTAGATAAGCAATTTGTTCTCATAATAGCGTTAGGTTATTGATAAATCTATCTCTCTTTGGATTTCTCCCCTTTAGGATTGTACAACTTAATAATTCATTTTGAGCCAGAGAACACTCAATTGGAAAGTTTCGAACAACAATTGACTGTTTAAAGTTGATTTATGTAGCATTCAGGTAGACATGGATGTTTAATAAAATGATAAGAAACATTTACATTGTAAAAGAACATGAATCTGGCTGAAAAATATGAATTAGCAAAAACAATGTGTCATAATTTAACGTTTTTATAATAATACTAATCTTTTTTATATTCGATTAATACTTTCAAAGAAAAAGGTGCAAAAAATAATTTTAGTTATTCATTCTATGAAAACGAAGAAATGGATGACGTATAAAGAAATTTTAAGATCAATATTTACTAATAATAAGAAATAATTAGCAAAAGTTTACTAATTACACTTATTATGGTTATCGCCCCAATGTATTCAGTGTATTCATTCTTTGGAAATTGAAGTATCCAAATTTTTCATCAAAACATCAATTTGCTTAAGAAAGAGCCTTTTTTAAACAGTAATTGCACTCCAAAATGTTTATAAAAGTAGAATGTGCTAACCTTCAGAAGAATTTATGCAATTCCATGCACCTAACGGTCATTAAGATCGAAAAATATTAAAACCACATCCTATCCCTGATTTCTCCACTTTTTGATTTAAAAAAATTGAAAAATTTTCTCAGTGTTACTTGAATCTTGAAAACAAAAGAAACGGATTACTAATACGCGCTTTTTGCCATTGAAAAACAATTAAACACAGATGTAATATTAGCATAAAAATGACATTAATTTTTTGCAGGTTCATTAAGTCGATAGGCTGTCCTTCTCAAAAGTTGCTGAAAGCATGCGGAAAAAACATGTGTATAAGCGGAGTAATAAAATTTAACATCGTCTAATTGCTACATAATTCTCGCTAGTCGGTCACCAATTGATATTTACCTGATATGTTTTTTGTCGTTCAACATTTTAATTGAAATACCTGAGACATCATTAAATTTGAAATGAGCTTTGCAGGTATAGCTAATTTGCTAACTATATCAATTTCTTGTATAATTCAATCACGCATTTAATTACTATTATTTCAGGTTTAACATAATAATTCCACTGAAATTCATGCGACAAGTTTTCCCATTTCTTTTTCTCCAGTATTTATACATTTTTTGATACACTCAAGAAAAATATGGCAATTTCAACCATATTACCCTTATTATCATTTCAATATACCATATTTACCGTTATTCCAATTCGAAGCCTAATTTTTTTTTCAGGAAAAGAAAATTAGGGCATCAATAATAATTGATACCAAATTGGAAATTAACCTTTAACGCTCAAATTACCTACTGAATTAAATTAACAAATTTCCTAAACATTCTATAAATTTTATAAATAATGAATCAATTAAAAAATGCATTAAAAATTGTAAAATATTATTGAAAAAATTCTACAAAAATTCATGGTTCTAAATAGACATGAAAAATGACTTTATCCATTTTAAAAATCCTGATGTTATTAAATTTTCAATACCACACTCTAGAGATATAGTAATTTAAGAAAAAATATTGATTTTGAAGCCTAAGGAAAGCGATTTCTATTGGAAAATATTGAACCCTGAAGATGAAGTCTATTTATTTATTGACTAGTGTTATTTTAAAAATGTTTCTTTAATTATTTCGAGAAAATACAGCTTCTACTTTTTCTCCCCAAGGAACCTTAAGGGTTAATTAAACTTCTCCACAGAGACCCGGTAATTGATTAATACCGAAACTCTTTTATTGTTACATCACGCAATAGTCGTAACTATAAACATTGCAAATAAGAAAAAAAAAAGCAAATTTTGAACACTTCCGAGTACCATTAATATTTCGCGATTAGATTTTTCACTTTCTCTTGCACTCAATGCAAATTGAAGGTAATTCAGTGCCATTAACATTAACTTCCGTTAGAAAAGAACAGGAATAATGTTTTTAAAGCGATAAAAGAAAATTCTACAGTGGATATATATTACTCACTGGAAACTCCACTACGGTAGAGTTTCGTATATGAAATGAAATATATAGCGGTACACCGTATAATCTCTTGGAATAATTTATTATTCCACCGATTGATTTCATTCCCTCTGTATACAACTTCCCAACAAGAGCCGCCATATACATATACACGCTGGAGTCTAGCGTTTATTCATATGGATCTTGTAGAAATGTTCATACGCCAAGCTTTTTATTATACCAACTTTTACGGTTCAAAGTCCAAAATGTGGAAATTACGAGTTTTTCCCGGTTACGCGGGGTAAAAAATAACGTACATGTGATTGGGTTTGTTAAAACGCAGAATTGCATTACTTGCATTAGATGTACATACACAGAGTAACGGTTTCGACAGATTTATAGCATTTTATTAGGCGCATAGTGGTTTTTACTACAACTGCTATAAATTTAATGGTTTTATTTAAAATGCTATTGGCGCAAAGTCTCCATGGAGAATACAGAGTGGTGACATGTCCAGGAAGAAGCGTATTATTGCGTTGGTGTCAAGGCTCAGGTGGATAAAAGAAAATAGAATTTGCAAAGAAATAATCCTAATTATTGCAAATTGGGATTAATTGCTTTTTATACAAGGAAATGATTAATTTCTCTTTGCGATTTTTGCTAACTTGCAAAACCCTAACATAACCCTACCGAAGCCCTAGTAAAACCCTAGCCAAAGTTTATTACTAATTAATTGCTTTGCAATTAACCCTAAAAATAATTCAACGCCTACTTGCCATTTTAATAAAAATTTACTAATCTCTTCGAGACAAATATTAGGGAATTACCGGTTAATCGGGAGCTCATTTTTTATTTAAATCAAGTCAAAGCTGATTTAATTTAATTAAGCTTAAGATCAAAGACTTTATAATAAAGATTTCTTTCAACTATTTTCTACATTCTTTGGGAACAATTTGTCCATTTTGAGAAATTGCGCAATCACTTTCACGATTTCTATCACGATTAATTTCCTCATTTATCATATTTTGGCATGAGCTCCTCCCAGTTATTTGTTATTAACGTTTCACAAGTGTTAATCCTTAGGAGGAATTTCACGAATATTAAGAAATCGTGTCCTATACGTATACGATATTCATTGTATGTATTGAAACTGGCAACAGGTTTTTTAGCAGTACCTACAGATTTCAAACTGCGAGGATCCTTATATCCTCTGCTTGCTCATTTTTTGCACACATAACTTCATCTACCCATTTTAAAAGAGCTTGGAAGAAGAAATTCGCTTGTCACAGTATAATTGATCAAGAATAAATGATGATTACCGATTGCGAATTAATAAATCATTGCGAGAAAAGAAAGTATTTAAATATCAGCTAACAGTAAATCAGTGAAACTTTGTGGTCAAGGATTAACCGAATTCCACTTAAACCATCAACAATTATTCGAAAATGAACAAATTAGCGTTAAATTTTGCTACCAATACAGTAACATCTTACATGAGTGTTATTTTTACTACCGCTAATATTTTGAACTATTGTTAAAATTTCAGATATGCAAATTTGAGTCTATAGAGTATAAAGAACATTAGTGTGTCGTCTAATTTAACCTTTTGACACTATTCATATATATTTATGCTAATAAATAATAAAGAATCTAAATTTCTTAATGATTTTTTAATATTATATCTCAACATTCTAAAAATGAAATTCTAAATTTTAATTTTCCAAAAATGACATTCACTTCATTCTAACACTTATTGTTAGTAAAATGAAACAAAAATAAATTGCTACTGATTTAACTCTTGGATGTTCGAATATTTTATAAATGTATTGACATATTTCACAAACGCAAATTTAGGTGTCCCTCTTGGCATATTTTCTTTTTTTTAAAACGTCATACATATAAAAACATTTTTTAAATTTCCAACACAAGACAACAAAATCCAATATGAAAAAAGTAAGTCGTTCTTGCAAGTAAACCAAAACGACATACAACTATTTTTAGAATATCGAAGAGGAATAAAATACGGATATCAGAAAAAAGATCCAAAGGTTCCAGCAAGAATTGAATTTTCATTGGACGAAACGTTACGTCTTGTGCAAAAGCTTGTTTTGCTTCTTGTCTCGCAATTTTACAATAGTTTCTGCAGCATACTAAGTAAATGTTATAGTATTCAAATATTCCGCAGTGTTAAATAATTTCGGGATAAAAGTCTCTACATCTACATTTTACATCCGCATAAATTTGCCTCGCTAAGTTTAGAATTTCAAACCTTGCGAACTTGAGGAACACGAAAATGCTACTGTATATAAACAATCTCCTACATGTTTGGAATAATGAAGATTACGATAAAAGTGGAAGCACGACTTTTTCGAGCTGCCATTTCCTTGCGTCAACTTTATTAGCTCTTCAATGAGATCAAGCTTGGACGGTTAATTTCGTGCAGTTCAATTAAATCTCTAATTACATTTTACAACAACTGTAAACGCCCATTTTTATATTTAATACAACCGTTTCGCAACAGGTGTGGTTCCGATTACGAGTTCCAACCGCGAATGGAGTTATTAATACAATTTTTTAAATATCTGGAATACAAAAAATAAAAAAAGGCCATGAAACGAACAATATAGGGTTGATGCATAATTAACGACGATTTTTTCCCTGATATTCATTCAAAATAATCGTCGTTAATTATGCACCAACCCAATACATTCAAGTGTCATCAGAAAAGTTGTCTAATTTTACAATTTATCCAATTTCCAGTCGATTTAACATCGGAAGTAGTTGTAACGGAGACAATTGTCGTTAAAATTAGTAGAAATGTGCATTCAACTGCAATCATAGTCACAATTGCTATAGCTTCTTCAGACAGAAACAGATTCCTTGTACAAACAAATGAATTAAAACGTTTGATAATACTTCAGAATCTGTGTGTGTCTACATATTTAATTAAAGCTCTGGAGAGAATTGCCTTTTACAAAGTTTACCCATCAAAGTGACCGAAAGTACAAACGTTTATTGACAAACATTTATCTTTCCCATCGCGATACAAGCCAAGCCAAGCCAAGCCGTAAGGTTTCTAGACCCTTAAGCACTCAAGTTCGTTACGTATGCGTAGAGTCAATTGTACAGTCAATCGTATTAAGTGTACCAATAAAACGAATGGAATTCATTTTCAAGAACACTTTTTGGTGGACTAAAACAAACATGTATAGGTGCCCTGACTATGTATAGAAACAACCAAGTGTAAAATTAACTATAGAGCCTCTAATCATCCAACCGAGGCTTGGTGATAGTCGATATTGCTATGTATGTATTTAACTAATTGTAAGTAAAGGATTCATTAGCGTGGTCAATAAAAGTACGTCCAATTACTGCGAAAAAGGAGCTTTTGATGAAATTTATGCTAATTTAACCTTTTGACGCCATTCGAGTACAATTTGAATGATAATTATTTTCATAATTTGTACGATTCTGAAATAATGGAAATTGGAAAAATGTAATTTAAAATTTATACTTTTACCAACCATTGATTGTTAAAAATATAAATTTTAACCCCCATTCGTTACACCCCAACATTTTGAAAATGGAACTCCGACTTTCCAAAAAAACAACATTCACTAAATTTTAACACTTCGGCAATAATAATTTGCAGCGTTCTTCAACATTTTCTAGCAATCTGCGTATTTTAGAAATTTCTAGAGCAATAAATACCAATTGTTGTTCACGATGTTTGTCGACTATTTGTTCACTATGAAATTTTGAGATCCTACCGAATTTCACAATTTTGAGAAAAAGTAGAAAACAGGGTTTTGACGAGACCTCTCCTAATTTCACACAAAAATAACTGCTGCTAAAATTCGAAGATGAAACGTCAGGCCGTACTGTACGACAGCAAAGAGGAATACATTAACTAAAGAGCAAACATTTGAAAATTTCTCACAATCAGCAAATTAAAAGCCTATACATCACGCAAAACTGTTAAAGGGTTAACGAGTTCCTCTCGTTGAAGATAAAGGATGGGTTAAATACATTCACACGGCTCTCCTAGGCGCTGTAAAATGTCTATTCTTCTGAGGGTGATAATGTTGCAGGATGAAATTTTCGATACCTCTCAAAAATCGAAATGGACGACAAAAAAAAAGTGCCATGGTGTTGGAGCAACATATTCGGCAGAAATTTACGGTACAATTGATTGTTGACGGAATAGATTTGTAAGTCATTGGTTAATGAAATTGACATTGTTGAAAATTTCAACCCCGTGAAGAAACAAAATACTACAAAAACGTACAACAGACAATTTTATGCTTATCCTAACAACCCAAAGATATAATGATGATAATAAAAATAATAATAATAATCATCATCATCATACGCAAAAAATGATTCACGCCTCGATGGTAACGAGCGCCATCGAGACTTTTTTCAGGGTAAACTTTTTTATTTTTACAAAGATGAACTTTTCCAAGCGAAACGATCACCCAGAAGCGATATAAAAAAAATCGCCTGTATACATATATTACGCTGGTGTGAAAATAATTGCGGATTCTAACCTTCGATTTCGAAACAGTGTACGCCTTTATTTATGCACCAACCATCGTCAGTTGATAAAACTGGAGACTGCCGTCAAAGTATACAAACCTCCCCAAAGAACACAATGCCTTACTATATATGGCGTCGAAGTAGACTAGAGACACATTCATACATATACGTTTACATGTGCGCTAGTGTGCCGTCGATAAGTAATAAAAATGAAAACTTTCTCTTATGGTACTTGCCTAACGATAGATCCTTTCTTTCCTCTTCGGCATCCAAAAGTAATCTCACTTCCGGAAGTTCCAATATCTCAGCCACCGCCGTACGTATGTGCGTATGTATGTATATATGTAAATATATATATATACTTTTCCCAATTATGTGAATCAGTCCACTGGACGCAAGGAAAGTAGACTTATCAACAGTTTCACGCCACACAACACGGACGCGGTCAACGAAGGTACAAGGAATCACTAAAAAATACGTAGGTATATATGTATATCAATTCCTCGTGTAGCATATACATGTATCACATCAAAGACTTCGCCGATGTCCAAGAGCCGTCGCTTCGTGGAATAGAAAATTGCGTGAAACGTATACTATAATATATACATATATACTTTTTTTCTTCTTTTCTGTGTAAATATATATATATTTTCATGTATATCGAAATAAACGACAGGAACGAAAATGACTTATTATCACTCTTTCAACAACTCCTTCTATCGACTTTCTCACGGCACTTCTTCGCATCGCACTTCATTACTTCCCAACGAGTAATGGCACCAATAAATCCTTTCGTCGAACATCCGAAATAGGTACTTCCGATTACCGACTGGACTACTCGTCGCTGCCATCCAAAGATGGCATTGCTCTAGGACTCAACTATTAAAGTAATGATGGAAACCACCTTCTCCCAGTCGGTGACAACAGATTCATTCATATGTACTTCGGCTGTTTTCTGAAACTCCGCGAAATTTTTTTGTTTTCTCGAGTGTCTTTCCTTTCCACGTGAAACCAAATTGCCATCGATCGCCCTCTTTTCTTCGGGAAAGAAAAAAAAAAACAAATTGGACGACTGTAAAACGCAATCGAAAAAAACGTCTGTACATATATACATATATTGAAAGAATATATGTTATGAATTCGAGTGAAAGAACGACGCGCAAATCAAACCTTTACAGTAGCGCGGTCTCGCGCCGACTGCGAGAGCGAGTCGCGGGCGGGTGTTTGCGAGTTTCACCTTCGCCCGACGTCGGCCTGCGCTCCCTTCCCTTCTCCTTGCACTTGTGTGCACACAAGCTTTTTCCCTACCCGAGGACTCTCCTCGCCGACTATGGGTTCTCTCGTTCGACGAGAGTTTGCCCCTACTTCCCGAAGACACCGACCTAACCGTGTTCAGTAAGCACGAGGTGGGTGCACGAACACCATCTCTCGAGGCGCATGGATGAAAGGAGAACCACGCCTCCTCCCCTACTTTAATACACGCGACCACCTCGTATTATGTTCCATGAGCGAAAGAAGGAAGGGAAGGAAAGGAAAGAGAGGTGCTTACTTATTTCCCGTCTTCCTCCTTTTATCTACCTCTCTTGCTTCTAGGACCACGCGCCAAAACGCGACGTACTGGGGTAAGCAAAGGAAAGGAAAGCAAAGCAGAGTATTTACTATGCAGAGTCGTAACTTGCCAAGTTCATAGGCAAAAGTAATATCGTTTTAATAAATCTGTTGCTATTAATTGCTATTGATATGATTAAAAATAAAAATTCGTGACAATTCGTTGCTTTGATATTCAAGAAAATAAAATCACTAGCTTTTCAACAACTTTAATTTGCAACATTTGGTGACTCGCGATCGGCATAGTAGGGTCGTCGATATTTCAGGAAATTTGATAATGAATTAGAATTGCGCGCCTTCAAACACCACAAGAGACTGATATTTAAAGAAGTCCAAGTGTGTTTCGAATTCTCTTACGCGACCGTGGATCTGACATTTTAAATTATCGAAAAACAACAAATGTTATATTATCTATTTTAATTCATATTTTAATCTATATTATTTTATCATTTTTATACAATTAATTTCAAAAAGTCCGAACAAATTGTGTTCGATACTTTATATTTTTGCTATATTGTATTTGTTTATCCGCGCTTTTGGGGGACTCCAACTCTAATTCTGAATTTCCCAAAACTTTTATTTCCAAATTTTTATATAATTTTGAAGAAAACTTTATTTCCAACACATTTTTGACAAGTACGGCTCTTTCTCGTCCGACTGAGAAGGAATTAAATATCACAATTATTCATTATTAATTATTACATTATTAGAAAACTCGGCAATTTTTATTAATTATTTAGAAAAAAAGTCGCAATTACTTTTAATGGTTTCAGGTTGAAAATTATACCAAAAACACACAAGGTATTCTCGTTAATAAAAAATAAAAAGCTAATTTCTACCACATTCATATCTTTTCAATGACATTTTTCAACACATGACGGAAATTGTTTTACATAACACATTTTTCAGCGTATCCAAAGCAATTGGGATATTTACACGAAGGAGGCCATTTCTTATAAATTTCCGCCTGTGAATAAATAGTTGAATTAGGTATAAAATGAGCGTGTAATTAACATAAACCGTTTGTACGTTTAAGGTTTTATTTAGATTTGAAATAAACGGCAGCACGTAACGATCATATGGGTTAATTAAAGAAGAGATGATCACCCCGTAAACACGAATTACAACTTATAGTCGTCAATAAAGCCGTGTGATTATGTCCCGAGACGTCTTAGGTAAGTTTACATAAGACATCTAATAGACACATCTTATGGCTTTTATATTGAAGAAAACTTTTAATAGCTACTTCAATGTGACTTACAGTCCTCATCTGCATTATAAAACCAACAATTTTTTATCCGCATTTTTTTAAACCCTCTATTCCGTTCGTACGTGATTGTAAAAGAACGTAAAAGTTCGGAAGCGACTTTGAAGCATGATCAGGATTGTAATGAAGACTAATAACGTTCTCAGACATGATGAATGTTCTTTTTCCAGAAAAAATAGTGATTAGAGGAAATTAATAGGAATATGCGTTGGTCGGAATCTTTTGGAATATTCTGCATTATTATATAATGCAGTGATAATATACAAATTAAACGATAATATTGTAACAGTGCAGTAAACAAAATGTAGTAATTTTTACTACAATTATAATTATTGGCATTTCAAATATTTTTTATGCTTACTCTGTAATCTAAAAATCAAATACCTTGATTTTTTCATAGAAAGCAAAATCTATTGGTACAAAAAAATGTCTACAAAACAGGGAAAAATGTAATACTTAAGAAATTTAATTGCGCTACAGCAATTTTTTAATCTAGAAAGTAAGTTTTGTGTTAGAAAAATTGTTTCAAAGCAAAATGGCACTTTTACAGATTTTTCGGTTCTCTGGAGTTCCTTCTACGTTTGCAGAGTTGTACAAGAAATTTTTTTCTTACATAAAAGTGAGTCTTAAATGTATATACATATTCTGTCTCGGTCAAATACTCGAATACAGTGATTTTCTAGTATAAGAATTTCGTTGTCTTCCAGATAAGTGTTATTACACCTACATAGTATAATCCCTAGTTTGTTGAATATGGTCTTCGGTGTTTACAACGCAAAAGAGTTTTTGCAAAGGTTTCGTCATGTTTCATCTATCGGATGCTTTGTATACTGTTATCAATTTAAAATGTAAAAAAGTGATCTTATATTCTCATGGAAAAAAATTGGCCGTATGTAGAGAAGAATCTTCCCAATAGAAATGTAATGCCTATAAAACGCTAGCAACGACGCGCACGCTTTTTACGTCTCATTCGCGGTCATGTAAAAACTTAAGTGATTATAAAATGGAATTTATTGAAAAAAAAATTTGACTTACAATTAGAAACGACTTTCGGGGACTTTCAGGAGACCCTGATCCGATGTATATTTTTTTTGCGAGGAATCAAATTCTGGTATTAAAATTCCCGACATCTCGTCAGAAATATGATTTTTCCGCAAAAAACCTATTTTTAACCAACTTCTGCTAGGATTTCGTCAAAATAGACCTTTGGAATCGATTCTACGCATCAAATTATCCCTAGAAATGATTTGACGAAACGCATTTTTGAAACTTTAATTTTTACCCTATTTGCTGGGGAAGGCCAGCCCAAGAAATTCGATTTATGGGAACGTATGCTATAATATTACTTAATTCAATAAAACAATACTGTACTCGCAGAATGGCGGTTGTTTTGAACGAAAAAATTATTTTTGCTGTAAATACTACGGCCACGATGTTATTATTATACAAATATTTTCCAATTTACGTTAGTTCTGTGCCAACCGGTTCTATGTAAAATAATAAATAGTACAATATTCCCAGAAGAAAGAAATTTGCCTGTATATAAAGAATTTCGTAAATAAATATCTAATTTTTGAAATGTAATAAATCAACATTATTTTCTGACAATTCCGAAAAATCACTGGAACCGAAGAACTAAATTTATTCGAACTTTCTAAAAATTGCAATTATTCGGAGGCAAAAACCTATTTTTAACATGAGTAGGTACATGCTCATTCCTACCGTTTCTGCTATTAATATTATTACTGGTATTATATTATTATACGAATAATCCGCAATTTACATTAGATCTTCTAATCAGCATCTATAAAAACATCAGGCATAATTCAGCGACACTCTTCATGCCGATCGCTCGTATATTCCCATTGATGTTAATTTTATTACATATCCAAAATTCCAGTACCGACATCAACTTTCATCTCGCTATGTGTGTATATTTGTATATAATAACTCTCTCCTCGCGTCTCTTTCCACTTGATTTGTCAACAATTACGGAATCCCGAAGTATCCTATTGACATGTAGACACGTATTCGTATATACTCAAAGTTGAGTGGCTTGAATTTTCAACGAGTACATATTTATCTTCTTATTTTACGAAAGAGAATAAAGGAACCGTATGGCCAAAAAAAAATTGTTGAGTTAATTTATTTACGAATAAGATACAGGTCATGGCACAGGTGGAAGAAGTCCCGCGGTATGGGTGTGGGCACATATGAGTGACACCCACACGGAGAAAAACGAGCCTACAATTATGAAAAATTCATAATAATTATGAATATAAAAATTCTTACAAATATAAAAGTATGAATATGTAATAATTTTGAAAAATAATCAAAAAAATAATTATGAATATAAAATTGTGAATATTGTTAATTGAAAACTGAAATCTACGATACTAATTTTTTTAATAAGAATACACAGAAAAACACAAACGTACAACAGTTATTCTATGTTCTTTTGTTACCGAAGTAATAAAAAAAAATCCTTAAACAAATCTGTTGAATATTTGACGCATCCTTGTTGCTGTTGAATCAATATAATTTACGAAATCCAGAGCATTTTTTTCAATGTAATAATAATTGTGATTAATAAATTGAAAATGTGGCCTGTATCAAGCAAGTCTTTATTAATACAATAAAATAAACAACATTTTTTTGACAAAGGCTTAGTAATTGCTGATCTACATTAATTAAAAAATTAATTTGTATCGAAAACTGAAACCTAGTCCAGTACAAGTTTATTTTTGCTGCGCATATCCTTCTAATCTATTACTTCCGCTTTTATTTTAACTTCTACCGTAGATAACTTCTACGTAGATGCCAGTTTGTAAATAATTCTGATCCCATTTAAAGATTCATATTGAAATATACCAATTTGGAGTCAAATTACTTGAATGTCGAACTAAATTTTTCACCGCGTATAACCGGTAAAAGGTAGATGGTAGGACTACTCTTCTATGAAGTGAACGACGTCGTAGTTGTAATTTCGTAAGGTGTAATTTAACCGACGCTTACAATAGGGGACCCTTAGTGTAATTATAACAAATTGATACGTTCGTCCAAGAGTCGAACGACCGGTACTTATTGAAATAATTGCGCTATCTACGTCATTAGCCTTAATGAGCTTAGAGGAGACTCGAACGTCTCATAGAAAAGGTTGCACTTTCCATGCTATCACGCATTCTCCATTGTGCCCACGCACTTTCGGAACGCCCCGGTCCGTAAAATCATACATAATTACATGGCGTGTAAACGCTGCATCCCCCTCCCCTCAATAGAATGATTACCAAATGCTCTTAATATGCAGTGGAAATATCAGTAGGCCAATGAAAGCAATACTATCTAGAAAATCTTTTGTACCCCTTGTTCGTACATCCGGTTCATTATAAATGACTTTTGCCTTGAAATTTCTATGCGGTGCATTTCAGCGCAATTTTACTTCCCGTCACAGGGTGAAAGCGTCAATAAAGGAACGGGGATAATTGGCAAATCATTTTCTAGAAGAATTTTTATGAATTTCTTGCGGTACAATTTTAAACGATAGGCAAGAAACGATAAAAGGAGCACCGGAAAAAATGTATAGTAATTTTAACTATATTTATTGTAACTCCAACTACTTTCGTGAATGAGTCACCTACAAATTAAATAATTAGTGCCTTCATTTTGTTCGATGTGGGTACAGAAGAAACCAAAATGATGGAAGGTACCGAAGGGGTGAAATTATTCAGAATTAACCCTAACCCATGTTAATTAATAACAATATTATCCAAAAATCTGCAAGATTAACAATTGCCTTTTTTGCAATTAAATATTATTTGCACCTGAGAAAAAGAAACTTGAATTCTTTCGACTAATCAAGTAATCGACAAAAACTAGTAGGTATTATTAACCCTTTGAAAATTTAAATCCGCTTCATATAAAAAATTCTAGGATTATTTTCAAAGTGGATATGACTTATCCATTTACCTATTGAAAAAAATGGTACTTTCAAAGTCCACCGACCCGTATTTGCTTACGTATCAGCTGAAGTCTCAACCGTTCTTATGTATCCCAGTGATCCGAATCGATCATAAGAAGTTAATATTACATTCATAAAAAGACTTTTGTGGAAAAGAGGAGAAGGTAAAGAAAACATCTACCTACGAAGTAAAAGGAATTAGATATACGTCTCGCACGCGTCGTATCGTACCACGTGCGTGTACGCATTGTCACGCGAGACTCCTCCAAGGTTTCCGAAGGATGCACCTGGGTCCTGCCCACCTTTTCCGCAAGAAAGAGATCCTTACCTAAAGGCAAGCACGCACGAGATGATCCAGCTGTTTGATCTTTGCCATGCGTTGATCCCTCCCTCCTCCCTCACCCAATCCACCCTCTTTTTTAAAAAAGGCATCTGCGTTTACACAATTTCGCGTGATCTCCTTGGATCGATCGGTGTCATTTCAAAGACCGATTACAAGATTTCACGTAAGCAACGTCTTTCCGGTCGCATGATGTATCGGAATTTCTGTTGGTTTAAAATAATACGACGATTTGGGATTTAGCTGCGAGTACCAACCCCCAGTTGACAAGAAGTATGATAAAGAAATCAAAGTAGGTTTAAGGGATGTACTCAAAATTTGGAAGCCTCGTAACTTTTATACCCAAACAGAGTAAAAGGAAATAGTTTGCAAATTGTAAGTGCAACTTTATAACAGCAATTGTCAGCGCACGGCAAATGATGTATCGGTAGAAATCAATTCTTGCTATTAAATATTGAAAATATAGTTGCGAATGCATTTATAACAAATTTAGTTCTGGTAAAATGTATCGAAAGTCCAGGTTTTTAAAATTTTCATGAATTGTTATTATACAAAGAAAAGGAAAAATTCTTATCAATACAAAAAAAATAAAGAGAAAGTTAACCTTTCTGCTTCTAGCTTATCTGCTCGAATTTATTTCCCAAATTTTTTATTGAAATTCTTAGAAAAATTTTTAGGTTTTTTGTAAAACCTATGGCTTCGTTTATTTTAAAATGAGGTATATATTTTTATCGGCGTTGATTAATATTTTTATCTGTTAATAATCTTCTGGTTATATTCCTTAAGTTGGTAATACCAATTATCCAAATTTGATTTTTTTAGATTGGTTTTTTATTTCAGAAATAAAAAATATTTTTTGCCTTGTAGTAAAAATCGGAACCTTCCAGTAAATAATAAGACAAACCCCCTCCCGGTTTCCGCTTTTTTCTAAAATTCTATTTACTGTAAATTAAGATGCAATTTTTTCACAATAGCACGGAATTTAATTCGTAATTTAGGCAATTAACTTTGAAACATTTTGGTACAAAAGCACCATCCAAAAGTGAATGAACATAATTTATTCATAACTAACGCAACGCTGTTTTGTCCACTCCCGTCTGAAATTATATAAATATTCTTCGTATTCTATGTATTATATCACGTTTTGCAAAGAAAGTCTTCTCGAGAAACCGAGGACGATGCAGAATTCACGTAAAGTGTGAAGTTGTCAAGGGGTTCTACGCAAGTGGACAGTATTTCATTGAAAAAGAATAGAGTGACAGTAGCAAAGACAATAGGTTTCTATAGGATACCGTCATACTGGTGTCACAAAGGACGAGTTGAAAATAACAATGAGAGGATAGGGTAAAAAGGAAAATTTACAGTTAGGAGTTTCACTGTCATTGCTTTGACTAATTTTTGCGGTAAATAAAATTCGTTATGAATTATACTAAAATCTTCATTGAACTGCGCATACATTCTTCAAATAAATATTTTATTTAAATTTCCTGTCAACAAACTAAAGCAAAAACATTAAAATTTTGTCATTTCTTAATTTCATTTTTGTCTCAAAGAGTGTAATTCTACAAAAATTCAAATAGGCCATTACAAATAATTCAATAATTAATACTAATTTTTCTGCAATTATTTTTTGCATTGCAAGAATAGTAACACGAAGAAGAATAGTTTACAAAATTCACTAAATAAGAAAATAATGACGATACACCTGAGCCAAAAAATGGTAAAATTTCTGTAAAATAATAAACACAAATACCAATTATGAAATTAGAATTAGTCACTAATTTTCTATGAACAGCTACTATTTTGTTAGTTAATTTCGTTACTTTACCTCGCGGATGCGCGTTTATTGTTTTTTATTACAACTTATTTCGACGAGTCCTTTTTTCTCATTGCTAATGTATGAAATTCTTCAAGGAATATCCTAATTTGTACCTACAGGAGCGCTTGCTCGGTGCACAAGCTCCAGAAAGGCCATCGAAATTTCACGCAATACTGCATTCAAAGGAACCTAACTGTTATATCTCAAATAGTCTCTTTATGAATGGAGCCCCGACGTCGGGGCAACGTCGTTTGAAAGTTGTCTGGATCTAAAAGGCACTTCGAGCGCACGTGTGTGGCACGTATTTAATTCAAATATGGTAAACTTCAATTGCTGTTAACTGTTTAGCCTTACCACAGCGTATTATTGCACAGAGATACTGAGAGAAAGAGCAGACAAACCAAGAAACATATGCCAATAAGAAAATCATCAGCGGGTATACGATTAGATGACGAATCGGGACTTACGGTATTAACATACAGTTTTGCAGTCTGACCTCAATAACCCCGTATAACCCTACGAATTAGCAGAAAGTAAATGATATTGTTGACTCCGTTCTCAAATAATGTGTATGTGTACACGTACATATTAGTTTAATGAAATAAGTGTGCAATCATGCAAAGGATTTACGAGAAAGCGTCACCGACTGTTGGTCTTCTGCCTATCAAGTCATTTGTTGGACGCTTATATGTGTGTGTATGCGTACCTGAACCAAATGACTTGGGTGCATCTTGGAGAAAACTGCATTTCGCAATAAACTTAAAGATTAGAAGAAAAATTGACGTTATAAAAATTGCTTTTAACGCTATAAAAGTTGCTATTTGCTAGTAAAGTTTAATTCCAAGGTGGCCAAATTTAGATACTACCTATGTCCCATAATAATAGTAGCGAGTAAATATGTGAAAGATATTTCTACCGCTACTATTATTACGAGACATGTGAAGTACGATTCCCCACTTTCTTCAAAATCTGTAGCTACAAATTTTTTTTTGTTTCAGTGCATTTCTTCTTTTTAACGAATTTTTTCTGGACCATCCATCTCGTCACTTCAGTACATTTCCTGTACGCAATTAATTCGGCAATAAATTCGTATTAATTCCTTTGATAGGAATTATCGCGGCGATCGAAAGAGTGGGCCCAAGGCCCAATAATGAAAATATTGACAAACACGTAGAATCTATACATCGGCAACGAAATCTCGACGAATGTTACCCGTCGTCAGCTGTACACACAGATGCTGGGAAGGACCTTGCGAAGGTAATCTTTGAGTAGAGAATTCTTGGTACTACTAGACTCGCCTTCTTATTTAAGAAGCAGTCTTAAGGAACACGAGTGCGCGTACGAGGCGTAGCGTAAAATAAACGTGAGCTTTTCAATTTACATCTCGTGCACACGCGCGCGTGTTATTTGCTCAAAATCTCAAGGAAAAGGTGTACTTGTACATACAGCGAGTTTAAAGAGTCCCGGTGTCCATTCTTGGTTAAAAGTTAGCCGTATGTGTATTCATAATTATTA
The DNA here is from genome assembly GCA_949825005.1 of Gasteruption jaculator. Classification (NCBI taxonomy): domain Eukaryota; kingdom Metazoa; phylum Arthropoda; class Insecta; order Hymenoptera; family Gasteruptiidae; genus Gasteruption; species Gasteruption jaculator. The sequence goes on along the minus strand of OX463763.1, from coordinate 16,000,318 downwards.
TTAGGAGAAGAAGGCAGACCCAAAGTACCTGCAGATGGAGAAAGAGAGAAGGATGCAGAGGAGTTAAGCCGATAGGTATGGATGAGAGGAGATAGAAGTCATCGTCCGTCCTTCCTTGAGTCTTGCGACCCTAACGACTCATCCGTCTTATTCTTAAGTGAGTGTGTAAAGAGGTGAGGAAGAGAAAGAGGAAAAAGAAGAAGTGGAAGAGGACGAACAAGAAGATGAAGAAGAAGAAGAGGAGAAAATCTGGCTTCGATATGTAAATACGAAGCTAAAGGAGACTCCTTCTTCTCGCTTGACCGCTGGATCGCTGGGGTATCGTATTCTGCCGCCATCCGTCTTCGTGATCCGGGATTACGTTACCTCGATGATACACGGTGACATTTATTTTGAGACTCTCCCGCGTTCTCACCTCATACAAACATTCCCTTGTGGAAATTCGTCGGATGTTTTTTTCGTCATTTCTTTCTCAAATGTACTCATTGTATAAGCTCCAGCAACGGTGGGTGCGTGGAGGACTGATTCGATTCGTTATTAATCCGAGAAAGAGAGAGACAGATAGGTTTCTTGTGGCCTAGAGAGCCTATAGGTCAAATTAGTGAGAGTGAGAAAAAGAGAGAAACGTGCTATTAAGGTGAACTAAAAGTTGTTCCGATGTTTCTGTTTTTCTTCTCAAAAGCTAATGTTCAATCTACCCCTGAACCTTCATCCTGGGTCAGGTTGGCAGAAGCCAAATTTGGCATTGGTTTACTCCAAGGCGAGACTCGAGAATTGAGCTCGAATTTTTGTACATTACATAAATATTTTAGCTTCCACAACTTGGTTATATAAAATAATGGTTTTTAGTTACCGTGTAAAAATTTCCAGTAGGTTTTTTTTAACGTAAATTATTCAGGTGTCTATCTCAAGGACACCAAGCTTTCGCCATTGTATACCTTTCTTTAAGGGTTATAAAGTCGATCAATTCATTTGTGTTGTACACCATTTTGTACCTCTGGAAAGACGACCGCAAACCATACAAAAGCCCTCAGATGGCCTTTTTTCCAAAATCGCTGTTTATTAAATAGTTTAATTTTATTTATTTTCTATTATTTTACTTGTTTCTTCTATTTTTCCTCTCCATTTATTTTGTCCAAAAACAACTTTTGGCTCACCCTGATACTGTCGAAATCTAAAATTCCGCCGAAATTGTTAAGAATTTAAAACGTCAACGACTGCAATTGTATTAAAAATTCTTCCCTCCACGTGCGTAATAGGGGTGCCTGCTAAAATTCATTATCAATTTCCTAAAAATTAAGAACATCTCTCGGTAGATAATTCGTTGACGTCCAAGATAAATTGTATAATCGTTCGTCAATAGATTCGTTGCGGACATTACCATGCGAAGTATACGGACAATAGCAGAAATACAGTCATTGTCGGTCAGTCTTAAGGTGCGTCCACATTTGCCGCGAGAACACGATTGAGCAACAACGAATAAGAGTCCGAGCAAGAATACACGTGGACTTCGCGGCGATTACGAGCCAACAGAGCAACGTCCCATCGGGTGTCGGTACATCAAAGGAACAAGGTTCGTGTGTACTCACACAATGGGGACGAAAACAGGATCATACATAGAACGCAGCAGGGTCGGACGGGTTAAACGGAGAAAAACGATTTAAAAAGTTTACTAAAGTCAAGAAGAAAAATATCTGAAAGACACAAATTTTCTTGATAAAAATAATGCATAAGTTAGTTAATTTTATTACTTTACGTCACAGGGAGATGTTAATCTTTTACAAAAAGTTCGATCTGTAAGATCGAAACGAATCGATGGTCAACGAATGGATTTAAGTTTCGAGAAGTCGAAAATCGAAAGGGTGAGAATAGAACTTTTTGAAATCCATCATTGATTTGGAATCGATAATTGTAATTAAAATACCAAAACATATAAACATTACAATTCCGATGAATTGAAGAATTAATTAATTTCTAGAAATGTAATTTTTGTTTTCTGCAAACTAATTGCAAAATTAATCGTTTTATTGATTTTTTCTGTACTTTTTTAATTTGTATTACTCTTGAAAATTCTAACATTGAAGGAAGACAAAAGGCAAAAGATCGATTCTCTGCAGAATCGATTTTAAGATCGGTATGCTAAACGATCGTCGATTGTGGACGTACCGTAAATACATACCATGATAGAAGTACACCGAAGCTTTAGTAGCGCGGCATACGGCGATTTACTCAACACTCGGTCTTTCAACAGCATTTTATTAGTTCAGAATGCTTTAATTGCTTTTACCACTGTTCCGCTCTAACCGTTACTTGAAAAGTAACAATAGCTGTCAGCTCTTTATTCAGATACTGACGGTAACACCGGCTATTGAAATGAAATGAGCTTTTCAAGCTTGCTCTGTTTATCCTTTTGACTCGCAGAATGCAACTTTGCTTCCTTCTATTTGATGATAATTATCCGAAACTAAGAATTACTGTTGCAAATAGGTTTTTTGAAAAAAAAACTAATTGAATATCAACTCAAAAAATATAAATTTTCAGTTATAACCTCGAATAGTTTATTAGACTAAAAAAATAGTCTTATGATTGCTGGCAGGAGCTTCTTGAGACAATAATCTGATTGGCGCTTGTTTCTTTATTTTTTCACAATTATTTTACAAGCTAGAAACTATTTTGTTCCTTTTCTGAAAAATTTTGTTTTCGTAGAGTAGCTAATAGGTCGCGAGAAAATCGGAAATCTCAAGAATTATCCAATAACGTCACAACCACGCGCCATTACCAAACTATTAGTTTTTCAAATTTCCAAGCACTTTGGCTTACGTGAAATGAACGTGCAAAAGCACGAAACCGATACGTATAAATAATTCAAAATTTGTCATTCATCATTTAGGGGTTGAATGAAACCAGTCTCGCCAAAGCCAGCGCGAATATTATAGGAAGAAAAATAGAGGAAGAGTACAAGATGAAGATGAATCTCTTTTTACAAGGTAGATATCAGGTAAGCACGCAAGTGGAAAGCGTAGGCGGGGCACATACCAGAGGCACCTGCTCATTTACTTTACCACGCTCTGGTCGGCTCGGCTTGCTCGGTTTGCTCGCACTGAAGGAAGGGGAGCTCATTAGGATTTTATCCCTACCAGCATCGTGATCAGCACCTTATAACCGTGGCTTAAGAGAGCTAACTGCGGCAGCAATAGTAAAAGCAACAGCCACTAACGCCGTTTTGCCGGATCTCCATCAGCCGGCAGCCAATTAACAGACCTCTCCTTTTCTGGTTACCTATCGCGCTTTATCACTCCGATAATTCCCCATCGATTCGCCAAACGAATGAAAAGCGATATCGCCGGCATCACACTCCTTCCATACCCCCGTTCTTCGTATGTACGTACAATTTCCACGCGTATGGCTCCTCTTTCCCCGCCTGTCACCTATACCTCCGACACCGTGAATTTTCCACTTGGAAAGAAATGCGAACTGTCAGCCATTAATGACTGCACTTCCACGTATTTACGTAGACGCGTTTTACCGTACGTACGTAAGTAGCCAGCCTCCGAGTCTACAGAACCAGCTCTCTTGACGGTCTCAAGAGGCGGAGAGACAACCGTTATACCCATACATTCGAGCAGAGACCTTTTTCCTATTTCGAGGAATCAACAATAGAATCAACACACGATCTCTTGGTACACGAATTATACATTTTGAACCATTTCTGTCAAAATTCTTCTTCTAAGAATTTCTTTTCAATCGCTCGTTACGAATCTGCCTTGCGATTTTTTTTCTTCGTTTTTCAAGTCCCGGTTCGTAGTTTTTTATTTTCAAAATCTCATAATTGGCGACCCAAACAACAAAACTTTATAAATAACAGTAACGTTTCAATAATGAATTATTTCTAAAAAAAAGCAGCATTGTTTGAAACTTAATTTTGTTTCTGAAAAATTAATGCTATAATTTTTGAACCATTTCGTTGATTACGAAACTGTTTTCAGATTTTATTCGTTTTTCTTTTGAAATTTTGAAAACCTGATAATAAGTAACCCAAATAACAAAAATCAATTATTATCAATAACGATTCAATAATGTTTTAAGCTAAGAATGATTTATTTGTAAAAAACAGAATCTTAATTTGTTAATGAAAAGAGAATTTTATTAGAGAAACAAGATTCTTGGATTTGTTAAGGAAAAAAAATGAAAATTTTCAAGAAAATCTCATTAACACATTTAATAAGTATAATGTCACATTCCAAGAGCCTATAATGAATTATTAAAAAGCTTGGAACATATTACTACAAATTAAAGACAGATTGAACGAGCAATGAAAAAATATAACATAAATAATTAAAAACAAACCATGTAGGTGTCATATTCTTAGATTTTTTAAACAACGGGATTAACAATATAAATAAAACAACATTAAAAAGATCTATACTCTAAAAAATAAGTAAAATGCATTTTTTTCAACAAAGTAACTTGCATTTTTCACTCGACGAGACCTCTATTTCTTAATATTTCCATTTCTCCAAAAATACTTGCTATAACTTATGTAAATCTAAAGTTACTCAACTTTTGTCCGACCTGTGCTACAAAGGGTTATAGTAAAGGGAGAACCCGGCGACTGTGGCTTTTGACGACGATAAAATTGAGCGAAGGTGAAATTAATAAGCTGTTAATTCCAACACCGCTTTTATTGTGGATATTAAATAGATAATTCATGGCATTGTAATGTCGTTAATTCGAGATTAACGATAATACGGAATCAAAGGGGGAAACGAGTTGTGGCTCTTCTTTTTGCCAGCTCTCTCTCTCTCTCTCTCTCTCTCTCTCTCTCTCTCTCTCTCTCTCTCTCTCTTTCATAGAAATCTTGACGTACGAGGGTAGTAAACATGAAAATAATTTAACGTTAGTGGTGTCAGTGTTATGGCTGGTAACGCCAAGGAAATAACTTTGCAACCCCGACAACTCGCATATGAAAATGTATTGCGGTTGATATTCTTCTACGAAACAGGTAGAGAGAAGGCATACAGGTACCTGCTGGCTGGCTTGCACCTAGACACCTTCTCTTATAGCACTATACGTTTGAATCTCTCGTTTTCTTTGCCACCTGTTGCCGCAGTCACACTCGTGCGGGACCCCCGTTGCGATGGTGCTCGGAAATAAATTGACCATTACTTAGGGAAACTTGCGGAATATCCAGAGCGTTATCCCTATCTGTTTCCAAAGGAATCACAAAGTACTGGAAATCACTTTTAATCCTGGAACACATATCTCTGTAACTTTATGGGGGAACGGAAATAAATGCTTGAAGAATCCAACCGCTCTTTCGAAGACAAATGAGCAGTAAACTGGACGATTCTTTAACCTTTTACTGTAACGTGAAGAAATTCAGTTTGAATTTATGCAAATATCTTTTCTGCATTTTAGTAAGGAATGAAATTACCTCTTGCATTGCCTTCCATGGGGAATATGAATGCCCGGACGTGGATTACGGAACGGATTATGGGTCTTCTTATAAACAAGCATATTCTGATTAGAAAATTACGGAATAGAAATTCACGCAGAACCCAGTAAAAGGTGGATAAATAATAATGCTGGTCGAATTATGGCGCAAAAAAAATGTTATTGAGTCAGGGAGCAAAAGTTACTGTAAAATAGTAAAGTTTGCTGCCTGCTATGGCGAGAACTACAACTACACTAGCTTGCCACTAATCTATAATCGGTGCTCTAATGCAACAGAATTTTCTAAAAATGTAATACTTGTATCGTATAAAAAAAAGTATAGAATTTTCTTACTATTGGGATGCTTAAATTGGAGCTGAACTAGGCTGGGGTGTTTCACACCCCAGTAGGCCAGTAGAGAGTTAAATCTCACGATAAAAAAATTGACCTCCTATACTCATTTTTACAACGTAGTAGTAATTTGTTAACTGAAATTACTTTATGAATTAAAAATGCAATTAGAATTTATTGGTTTTGGAACAACATATTTTACCCCAGGTCTCTTTTAGCCTCGTTATAAAATCATAGAATAATTATTCGACTATTTATTGTATAATAATTATAAAATTACTAGTAATATTTACTATGGCGATATAATTTTGTTGTTTAGTTTTGAAATTTTGATGTACCTTGTACAATCGCCACTGATCGTGACAAATATTTTATCACCGATATTTGCAAACATAAAATTTAAATTTTATCTGTATCGCATGGCTATTATTTGTTTTGGACTTTTGCTATATTTTCCACCCTTCCACCTAGTAGAAAACAATTTCCTCCCAAATAGAACTAATAATCCCAAAATATTTGAGGATCATCATTCAATATTTTGCTGCAGTTTGAGGCAATTCTTGCTACATCACCTTCCTTGTACGTTAACTATACAAAAAATAATATTTCTTTCTAAAAAAGAACTCCCTCCAGACGAGACTAACCTTCTTCTTTCCCAGGTAAAGAAGTTCTCATTGATTTTTGGAAATCAATGACCATTCACGAAAGAACACAATAGAGTCCAGATTTCGCTTCATTCAAGTCTACGCTAGAACTGTGCTAACGGATTTCTATACCTGTATATGTATACCAGAATACTACAGTTAGTTGCCTAGGTCCTAAAGATCTAGGGTAGTGTGTAAACGATTGTTTGTGGTCATCTGCGCAACCCCAATTCTTTCAACTTGGCCCCGAATCAGTTTTCGGTATCAGGGTTGTAGTAAACGCCAGTAATGTGTATCATATGCAACAGGATCCTTCCTGCTGGATCCTTCTTCGCGCCTTATCCTTCCCTGTTACATATACATTTCAATCCTAGTCATGAGAATTCTGAATCGATATGAATGACAGGCGTATATAATGATTTTCCTCGAAAGCTGTTAACGGCGTGGTAAAACTTAAGGGAATTCAATGGTATATTTAAAACTAATAGAAGTAATACACATATAAATTATTACTAAATAAGGACACTATTTTTTAATTGGACAAATGCTGTGGTAGTTCACACAGGTTGTATCGAGAAGAAAAAGGCTGGTAATTTTAATTATATCAGAATGTGGGACATTGATTTTAATCGAAAATAGTTTCACAATAATTAAGTAACTATATCAGAATTATCGTGAATGACTTTGAATAGTGAAAGGTCGATCAATATAAAAATAATTAACATTATTGAATTACGAAGTTATAATTTATGTCGAAAAGACAATTATTTTTACATAAATTCTTAATGCAACTATCGCTGTATTTTAGAGATTATTACATAATTTAGGAATTTTTAAGACGATAAACCATTGTATAATAAATTAATAATATTATACAAGGTATTTATATAATTTTATGGTTGCTTTAGTTACAGTACATACGTTAGTACAACAAGTGCCATTTGTTTGGCCAAATGATTTTTAGAACTCCGAAATTTCGTCAAGGAACGAACGATGCCGCTCGTGTGAGTGAATCGAACCTGTTCTAAACGCAGAAACTTCGATAAATCAAGATACTCTACTTCTAGTAGACAGCTGTCAAGTGTTAATAATTCGAAAGTATGTTTTGACACCCATTTCTTTCCCGCTAACAGCGCTATGATATTTGTCCACTGGTATCAACGCGGGGACTTCGGGCCTCTCATCATTCCGTACATGTTTGGATAAGAAATGGGTACGAGACACACGCTCACCAGTCAAATAGAGGTAACAGTTGCTGCAATTAATTCTGATGGTATTCAACTAGTTATCGTTACGCGCCATTTTTTTACACTCACCCGGAGAAAAAAAAAAGTTTCAATTTTTCGATACCAGGTGTATTGCATTTGTACCTGGACTTCCAATGCAACGAAGATTCACTCAAACCAGTGCTATGTTGTAACGTATTTTTGTACATTAACGAATTAATAAGGTGGAGAAAAAGGTTGATTAATTTTGCAAGACATGACTACTATTTTTTCAACAACAACGTATTATTATTTAGATAATACATTTATCTATTTATTAATGAAATACTTTTTTATTTATTTATTTATTTATTTATTACTTTAATATTTAATAAATAAATATTTTAAGACATTTAGGCTCATAATTGTGACTTGTTCGTACTTTTTTTATTCGCTCACGATTTTTGATCCACTTTTGGGTAATTCTCAAACAGGAGCCCCTTGATGTGATATCTGGAGATAATCACCAACCTTTACTCTCATCAGTAGTGGCTCTAGACTTCTACGCGTGTCGCCAATTTTCTGATTTTTGTACAAATTACTGTTAAAACGGTCCCCTCGTAATAAACGTTATTATACACCGTAGACGCCATAAGTACTGTTATAAGTACCTACTGTACAATTTTTGGAATAGGTATTCCACAAAACACCATCATGTCCATTATGTCAGTCAAAAAACGACTCAGATTTAACCAAAAAAAACTTCGTTATTATGTATTGTAATAATTGCCAGGTTCTGGCATCCGTCGTAAACAAAAAAATGAAAGGCATCTAAAAATGGCGCCGATGCCTGCTTAGAAAACACTTATTGGACTATTTCACGTTTAATGAACGCTTTCTAGGCGGACATCGGCGATATGTATATCATATATTGTAAACGCCTATGGTTATCTCCATTCTGTTATAATGTTTAATGAATTTTGCTATGTAATTTTCTGCGTGGATATACTCGAAGAACGTCATTACAGCACTTGCCACGGAACGCGTAGTATCTAAATATAGTTGCTCATTATGATAATTCTACTGCAATCCAAACTTCGTTTTTCATTTTTTTCAAAAAGCACACTAAAATCTACTATATTTATCACGTATACTACCCACTTTCGGTACAGTCACACTTACTACCTTCTCCAGCAAGTATGCTATTATATCCCAGGAGGTAGCCATAACCACTCGTCAATTTCTTTTGCCTTAACATTTTTTCCCCCCGATGTGTAATTAGTGGTTACAAATGCAACATAATTCGCGACTATGTAATGGAAATGTAGTTAAAATAACCATAGGTGCCCTTGCGTCTGCCATAAAATCTATTTAAAGCTCTTCGGACTCTCACGAAGGTCCACGAGAAATTAATCACTTCCTTTCCTGTATCCTAGCTGCCTTGATTTTCGCAAGCCTTGGCCCACGGCTTTATTGACATGACCCAATATTGGACCGCCATAAATTCTATCGGTTTATTAGCAATCATTAAATATTATTATTAACACGTGTAAGGATTATGTCGAAAAGTTGGGACCATCTCAGCTTTCTCTATACGGAGAAAAATAATTTTTACAACTCGTCACAAAATGGTAAAAACGAGCAATAGTAAAATTACATAGTAAGAAAAATAGAAAATATAAGAAGTTCTCAAATATATGTATAAATCTTTCTCATAGAAATAATTTAACAATTAATAAACGCAAACCCTTGGGGAAAAATTAGGTTTAATTGTTAATTAGGTTTTTATGGGTATCTGCTATTTTCCTTGTTGACGTTATCATTTTACGTAACGAGCGCGAGTCTTATTTTCTTTGTTTGTAGCATATTGCATTATTTCAACGATTTCATTTTTGTAAACGCATTTTGCAAGTAACAAAAATTGTCATCCTTTTAAAAAGTTCTTTAATTTTATAAAATTAAATTTTATGGGAATCTCCGTTTTTGTAGAGTTTAAGATATTTTGTAGATTAAAGATCCCTACAAACACATTCAAGATCCAATGAGGGTCCCGATCGAACGCCAACAGGTTGCAAAAATTTATAGAAATGCAGAGAAATTGTAGAAATTGACAGAGACGTCAAATTGGAATAAAATGAAGTCTGACAAAATTTCTCCAATCCCAAGGCTTCTGAAAATTTATGGAAATACTTAGTTACAATTATTTGCATAATTTTTAGCCATACCAATAATGGTTATTGATTATATACATAACTGAAACGAATTCAAACGCTAAATAATGAAGTGTGTGACTAATAAACACTAAAATTAAAATCCAAGAAGGGCTTTGAGAAGGCCCAGTACCGAACCAGGCCACTAAACTCGTCCGAAAGTGACAAGACAAGAGAAGGGCCGATTCCGATGCGTGCAAAGTGCTATCAGCGTGCCACCGAATACGATTCGCGCGTATGTGTAACATTTCCAGATCCCTCACGAATCTAAACATCTACATCTACATCGGCGTTACGTAACTGTTACAATACGTATCGGCTGGGTCGGTAGTACCCGTGGCTTAAACCGGTTTCGCTGTACCTGTAACTGTCATATAGTTCCTTCAATTATAAGCGTACTCGAGTTTGCTATAAAATTCAAGCTAATTCCCCGTTCGAGCATGCCTCTCGCCATGCACGACAATGGGAATTATTGAACTGTGAGACGCCAAAGTATTATGCAGATTACACAGCGTAACACGCTTGATGTCAACACGGGACCGCTGCCAACACGCCCTCCCGCCGTCCTGGCATTGTCGGAAAAATCCAACTTTTATTTCATAACATACGACGACAATACCCGTAACATTTGTGCAGTTACACGACACAAAGACGAACAGTCTGTTATGTTGCAACTGACTTTTGTCGAGAGGGTAGTTTAGCGGCAACTGGGTGTCTTACGGTAGCCGTGGCCCGTTGGTCCACAATACCCGTCTTACACTCAAACGTTTCGACACCTAAAAAGATTTATGAGGCGGTAAACGAGGAGGAGAGATTAATGCACCGACTAAGGAGCCCAAGAAGAAGAAGAAATGACGGAGGAAAGAAAGGATGAAGAAAAAAATAGGTAACCACAAGCACCCTTGGCGGCATGGGCGTGCGCCACGGGACCTCTGAAAAGCCCAGGTAAGATCTCACAGAAAGATCGTCCTATGCGGCGTCCAACACGACCGTTATGACAAGGCGCCGTTCCTGCATTTATTTACTACCTCTTCCTCCGATTCTAAACTTCATACGCACCTTTCTGACAAACGTGTATACGCGATTCCTTAATTCCCGCAGGAGTCGTGTCATCCGTCTGATATCTCCGGTGATGCGAGACTCCAATTCGTCATTAATCGGGGTCCAACAGCCAAATCTGTCTGTCTGTCTCTCTCTCTCTCTCTCTCTCACCTCGGGTGGTGCAGTCACCCAGTCAAGAGATGGCTCAATCTGGACCAGATCTCGACTGTGCTCCTCCTCACTCGCAACTCACTGCAATCGGTGACACTTTACTTCGAATTCCTCCGAGTACGCGACGATATCTCGTTACTGTTTGTCACCCGATACCATTATCGCGTTAACGAGCGTGGATGAGTTTATCTCGGCGCATTTAGTCTTCACTTTCATTACTTCGCACTGTTTT